>JAGDYQ010000300.1:410421-858890 GCA_021962125.1 Bulinus truncatus
GCAGATAAACTGAACATGTTGTGGAGACATTATGATGATGTCTGGTGGAAAGTCAGGAACAAATACATTGAATCTCGAGATGTGGACAAGTTGAACTTTATGGTGTCACATCCTCATGGATGTAGTAAACAGGTCAGTGTTGGTCACTGGGTGGACAAATACAAAGTATGTGGTAGATTTATTAAAATGACCTATACAACATGTACATGTCCAGGAAGTAGTGGAGCCATAGTTCATTGTGTGGGGTATAATGTTGATGATGGGTGGTTGTATCAACTTGTCCACAGTGGAAGTTTAAATTCTAAACTTAATTACAGCGGGACTGGTCATGTCTGGTGAGTTGATTGTAAAACCTGTATTTTCATTCAATCAGTAAATGCCTTGTTGTTATATTTTGTCTTGTTGTTATTGTTAAATATTAAATGAATAAAAGTAAAAAAAATAATTAAATAAATAAACTTTAAACATTAAAAAAAACAAACAAACAAAATAAAGTTCTTGAAGATATCGATAATAGGTATTCATTCAAGGATGAAGATTTTTCTCGACTAACCATAAGTCATCATACGTCTTTGGTCATCTCCAGAGTAAGTATTAATTAGTGTGTAAAAGACATAAGGCTCATAGACTTCAACGTAAAAAGAATTAGTGAATGGTTTTAATAAACACTTTCATAATACAATTTGAGTTCAATCGATATATTATTTTTCGAGGAAAGAAATCAACCAGCATAATTAGTGTTCTTTCATCAGGAAGGAATGAAGGAGCTAAGAAGAATTGTTTTGTGGTGAAGCTATAACGTGATGTGACTATTGTTAACTATTTCTAGAATTAAAGTAATATTGTTTTTTTTATAAACCAAACTGACTTTCCACGTTTTGTTGGAGGTATTTATAAAACAGTGTCTTATGTGTGAGTTAAATAGATAAAAGAAGCCACCGTCGCCATCCCTGACGCTAATGTCGTTTGTTTATTATTGTCATCAATATATTTATTTATTATAATGGTGTTTGTTTATTATTGTCTTCAATATATTTATTTATTCTAATGTTGTTTGTTTATTATTGTCATCAATATATTTATTTATTATAGAGTTGTTTATCTTCTGGACTCAAATTTTTTCAATAAAACTTTCGATTAGCCAATATTATTGTTTATCTTTTTTTTGTTTCTTTTTGGTAAATATTTATTGAATAATAGGGAATAAAAAAGAATTAAAGAAAGGTAAATAAGAATGAAATAAAGTTAGTTTAAAAAAATTCTAGACCAGATTTTCTCCACAGACAATAAGCCAACGTACGCCAATTGAAACATTGTGAATGATAAACAGACAAATACATTTAACAATCTTGTAATAGATTTTAGACTCATGGAACACAACACATTAAATTTGATTACATAATGGAAGAGAATGAGTGCAATATTCAAAGTTTTTTTTTTCAGTACGTACAATAATATTACAATTTGAGTTTTACGTTAAACTAGCTTAGATTATTCTTGGTTTCGAGCAGATCCGATTTTTTCATGATTGTATTTTTAAATTGGAATATTGTTGTATTAATTCTTTACTTTCGGTTTAACGCAGAAGCCACTACGCTATTATTTATATGGATTGTTTTATATAGACGGTTTATAACCAGTATAATTATTGTTATTTAATTATTTTCTTAACACATTTCTACTTCGTGATAGAAATCTTGTAATATTTAATTTGAAAAACAATAAAAAACAATTCCATAATTAAAAATCCTTATTAATTATAAAACTAGATGAAAAGATAAAATAGCCGGTTTTAAAAGGGAGTTCGTTCTTTTAATTGGAGAGCTCGAATACAACAAGGCTGGGATGTAAAGGTAGGAGCTTTAAAACAGGTAAATGCATACCTTAAGAGAATATTAAAAAAATAAGTTGTATCATGAATGGAAATTCAAATAAGACTATTGACATAAGGTGTAATGCGTTACATCTGTATGTCTGTATAATTAATTTTAATTTTCTAATTTACTTGGATTTTGTTTTAAATGATCAAGTTGAAAAGACAAAAATATAAATTGTAATGACACTTTCAAGGGTTTAAAATTTCGCGGAAACAAATTAAATGATAAAAGAAAAAGCTTTGGTAATGGAATCTGTAGAAGTTTGAATTTTTTAAAGTGATTCCACTATATAAAAGGTACGTAGATTTCGTTATATTGGAATAATTTTCATTTACTCGCTATATCGGTGGGTTGGTCGTAGACTCTGTTATAGTGAAATAATTTTCAGTGATTCCGTTATATAGGTAGGTTGGTCGAGGAATTTTTATATAAGGAGGATGAATTGTTAATTCTTTTCTAGTGAGTAAGGCTAATTTTATTTCATTGTTTGTTCATAGTTAAAACAATTTATAATAAATTTAACATGCTGTCAGTACTCTCGTATCACAATGACATTTACATTATAACTAAATACACAGAATCAACATGTTTGAACTAAAGTGAATGAAACATATTATTTATTGAAGAAAATAACAATATATGGACATCAGACTTCCTACAACAATCTGTCCAATAACATCAGAACTCATTAAGTATAAAATAAGAGTTTCATGACAGCAGACATTGGACATAAGTCGTATGTCCCCAATAATTTGCGACCTTTCTAGAGGTCTGCCAGAGACTTATGTCATTACTATAGAATACATACATCCTAAATTCTGGGTTATCCACTAAATCATACTTGACCTTATATCAAAATACAATCACACAATCATACATTTGGCATCAAAACAACTATAAGGATAACAATTCTAAGTGACCAAAACAAATGGTGATAAAAAAAGGACATGGCTGGTACTCACATTACATTTTACAAGCTACACAGTGATGGGATCAAAATTCAATTTAACTAGATAGGAATTACAATTTCTTTCTAGGTAGGTACTAAAGGACACGTGGGTTCGTTAGTTGAATAATAAGATTTTTTTCACAGACTACAATGTACAGGTTATAATGGCCCAGACTAAAACAAGGTGTGTTGTGAGTACGACTAGTCCTGTTGGACGAGTCTACGTGTTATCGCTGTCGACGTGCCGATAACTAGCTCGCTGCATCAACAGACCTGGGGGTTCTCCAGCGACCAACTCTAAACAGTTCTTGAACTCATCGGCACTCTATGTCCTCTCTGGTACTCGTCTCACGGTGTGACACTACCGGTCTGTTAGTTAGTGACCGTCACAATTTACTACGTATGTCTCTACGCGTGTCACTACCGGTCCGTTAGTGACCGTCACAATTCACTACGTATGTCTCTACACGTGTCACTACCGGTCTGTTAGTGACCGTCACAATTCACTACGTATGTCTTTACGCGTGTCACTACCGGTCTGTTAGCTAGTGACCGTCACAATTCACTACGTATGTCTCTACGCGTGTCACTACCGGTCTGTTAGTGACCGCTTCTCTTCACTTTTTCTGTCCGTTCTATCCGTCATATGAATCACAGCACAGCAACTTTTATAGGTAGTCCCACACACTGTCACCTGCTCTGTTCTAAACATTTGTTTATTTAACAAACATTTTATTACTTTTTTTTTTGTATGCTAACGTGTGATTTTGTTTTATTAATTAATTATTGTTCAAGCTCACTTGAATCTGTCAAATAACAGACTTGTTTTTGGAGCAGTGATTCTCAAAGTGTGAGCTAGTGACAAATTTAAGATGGGTCGCGACAAAATAGAAATTTATGATTAAAAAGCTGAGAATATATATGTATATATAAGCATAATTATAACTCTACTGTTGTAAAACTAAACATTATAAACCTACAAAGTTATTGGTAAAATCTATATAAACAATTTATGACGTTTATAATCTATGTCTTTTATCAGATTTTTTTCTCTGCAATTGGCTCTAGAACATACACATGCTTTTAAGATGTATCACGAAATGAAAACTGATATCAAAATGGGTTATGAAGGGAAAAAAGTTTGAAACATTGTTCTTGAGAAAGCCAGGCAAGTACTTCTTTGTATTTACTAGAGTAAGTCAGGCAAATACTTCTTTGTATTTACTAGAATAAGCCAGGCAAGTACTTCTTTGTATTTACTAGAGTAAGTCAGGCAAATACTTCTTTGTATTTACTAGAATAAGCCAGGCAAATACTTCTTTGTATTTACTAGAATAAGCCAGGCAAATACTTCTTTGTATTTACTAGAGTATGTCAGGCAAATACTTCTTTGTATTTACTAGAGTATGTCAGGCAAATACTTCTTTGTATTTACTAGAATAAGCCAGGCAAATACTTCTTTGTATTTACTAGAATAAGCCAGGCAAGTACTTCTTTGTATTTACTAGAGTATGTCAGGCAAATACTTCTTGGTATTTACTAGAGTATGTCAGGCAAATACTTCTTTGTATTTACTAGAATAAGCCAGGCAAATACTACTTTATATTTATTCATCTGAACACATTTTTTATTTTCTCTTTCCCTGGGTGACATACACATTATTTTATCAAGTGGAAACTGTTATTGTAATTTTGATTGAAAATCTGCTAACTTATTTTTAAAATAATGTCGCCTGTTAATATCCTTGAAAGAGCAATATCTATTCAACGAAATATTCTTAATCTTTGCAATGTGTCAATGTTTTGTTTTCTCTGCATAATCGAATTCAAGTGAAACGAATTCCTGGGTGCAGAAGAAGTTTTTAAAAAAAAAAATATTATAATTTTCTATTATTTTCTAGTTATTGGTTTTTATTTTATATAATTGTTTCTAAAATATGTTATTTACTTTGAAAGCAAATACAACTTTTTGTATTATCATTAACCGTATGAGCTTTCTCACTTCCATAATTAAGTACTTCACATATCATCACATTTCCGGTATATCCATTGCCTATGTAAGTGCGAGACATAAACTCCTTTACTGGATTTGTTAATGTTAACGTGGCGTAATAGTCCATGTAGGACCATAGATGCACTTCATTATCTTCATATGTATTCAGCAAAACGACATCATGTCTAATGCCATCGCTTACACCTGAACTAAAAAGAAAATATATTAAGTAGCTAGAAGATGCAATGGGATTTTTCATTGTTTTTCTAAAACTTATTGCTTTTTTTATAAAAGCGATTTTTGTTAATTTATTAGCCTCTGTCTGGCTAATGTCGTGTCGTGTTTTGGGGAACTGCGATACTATTATTAATGGCCATGTTTTAAAAAACAACAACTAAAAACCATATTGGCTATACGGTTATAATTTGCCAGTATCAGTGGAACAGTTTAATAATATTAACCGAAATGTTAACTAAAGTAACCTATGCTTTTATACTTGTATGACTACTATTGGGAAGTCCTAGAAAGATCTAAACGTTTATTGAAAGAATATTCCAGACGACTCAGTATTGAATGCGAATCAAGAATTTTCTTTAAAACATACAATTCTAGCAATTCAAAAATATTCTAGAAGATTACTACGCATAAAATACGAATAAAGAATTTTCAAGAGATCACGAATTTTAATATATCATAATCTTCATCACAGAGACAAAGTTTGTGTTGAACAATAGCTATTTTTGTTTTGGTTTTAGGCATAACGGATAAAAAAAAACACTTTGAACCCAGCAACAAAAAATACTTAAAAATATAGTGTAATATATTTATAATGAATAATTACAATGGCAACGATTCCATACTGGCGACTTCATCATCACTACTCTGCTTTTATGTCACACGGTCACTTTCAATATTAAAATTATACTGTGCGCAGGCATAAGGAATTCCCCAATCATCGCGCTCTACCGAGGGCAGTGATAGAGTTATAAATATAAAATAAATATAAATATAAAATAAATATATATATAAATATAAATATAAATATAAATATATATATATATATATATATAAATGCTTTTCTAGCTGCGACATTCTCGCATAAGTGGATGGAAATGTGTAACGGAAAAAGGTGCCGGTTGATCTTACGTCTGATCAACATATTAAAAATTTATTGCAAAATTAAAAAAAAAATATTTTAGCAAACGTTTAGTGTTTATCGGGACATATTCAATATCTGATATTATATTGAACTGTTATTATAATTATATCAGGAGACGGGTGGTCGTGCGGTGTAGATTCTTGGGATTTTTTCAGGTCCTGGTGATAGTCCCCAAGTCCACCCAGCTTTATATGGGTACCTGACTTTAAGTTGGGGGAGTAAAGGCGGCTGAACGTTGTGCTAACCACACAATCCCTTCACATGCCGAGGTTATAGAAACAGATAAATTCCACACTTCAGTTGCCCCTATTTTAAAAACACAATTTAATCAGCAATGTAAAATAATAAAATAATCACTTAGTAAAGACAGATTAAAAAACGCTACTCCTAATTTAGTAATTACACCAAGACTAATAAAGTTAAAATTTATTTTTTAGTCTTTTATACGTCATGCAAAAAAAAAAACAACATCCAAAAGAACAAAAAAAAAATGAAAAATATCTTTCTAATACAAACTCATATTAATGTGATTACCTCCCCCCTTTCCGTCCCCCGGCAATTAGTTACACTGGCTGTACTTTAGGGTGGAGTGAAAAACATTTTTTAAATTTTTTATTCTAATAGCTCAAAATGGTTGCCAAATGGACTAAGTAGTTATGGCCTAAAATATCTTTTATGTATTGCAACGTTTACCGGTGCCCATGGGCATCGCTAGGAATCTTCCCGGGGGGGGGGGAGCAAAAATTGTCCAGAGGGGGGGGCAAATAACAACTTTATGACATTTTTTTTAAATGTATGGGGGGGGGAGCAAATGCCCCCCTCTTATATGACATATGACCGCCCATGCCGGTGTCCCAAAGGGTTTCAGATTTTAAAGGATACAAACTTTAAGGCATTCTAACAATTTTGAATGAAATCAACATCTCAATATGTTTATGAATTAACAATTTAACAATTTACAATAAGTCAGTGTACATTTAACAGGATGGCTGTGATCATCACGTGATGAAAACAACAATCGCCGGAGACTGTTACTTATTCTAAATGCCGAACATAGTTTCTATAAGTTTCTGATGAATTTCTTAAATAATACCCTAATGAACTTTATAGATTTTGGATGCGCCAGACTTAAGAGATGACGAGATGGATGTGTGACATAGTTAACTGTCAATGGTAAATTCATGGTTTTGGTTTATATTTTTGGGTTCCCTTAAAATCCATGCTGTTAAAAATCAAATATTTTGCACAAGTTCTTTTTGCTTTATTCATACAAAACAAGTAATTTTGTGTCGAGATATAGAAACTCAGAAATAGAAACTCAATAAAAATGATCTAGTTCATATGTATAAGTAAGAATTATACACTGACTGGTTCATAACTGTCACATCTCCCATTTAGTTTGGCATTGAATTGTATTCAAATGTAAAAAAAGAGAAAAAAATGGGACATGCAAGCTGCGAGTCAAATTTGTAAATTAAAGTTAACATTTCTTAGTGCACATACTATATTTAAACATTTCACTATGTCGTTATTCTAGTTTCTTTACGAAATTCAATCAATGACATAACACTCATGTTACAGTGACATAGCACTCATGTTACAATGACATAACACTCATGTTACAATGACATAACACTCATGTTACAATGACATAACACTCATGTTACGATGACATAACACTCATGTTACAATAACATAACACTCATGTTACAATAACATAACACTCAGGGTACAATGACATAACACTCAAGGTACCATGACATAACACTCAGGGTACAATGACATAACACTCAGGGTACAATGACATAACACTCAGGGTACAATGACATAACACTCAGGGTACAATGACATAACACTCAGGGTACAATGACATAACACTCATGTTACATTTTCAGTTATCCCCACGATCTACCTTTGCCCCTCCCCTCCCTCTGCTGCTATTCATATTACAAAAACTTGAAATTTTGCCCAAGGAAAAAAACCAACAAAACCTCTGTGACCCATACAGTCTAACGTAAGTTACTATTCTAAGGGGATGTGTAAAGATGTCATATCATCAAATATAGCAGCCCAAGGTTTTATTTGACACAAAACGTACCGTTGCCTAAGGCCCTCAAGTGTACCTTTACCTACGGTTCTCAAAGATATTTTGCTTACGGCCTACAGATATACCTTTGCCAAGTGCCCGAAAATATAACCTCGGATGGGGCCACTTCTGTGCTTTGATTAGGACTAACCTTTCCCTAGGACCTAAATATGTACTTTGCCTAAGACCCACAAATGTAGCTTCAGTGAGGACTAAATGTACTTTGCCCAGGCCCCTTGGGTTTAAAAGAACATAGCATTGGTTAAGTGTACTCATTTGGAAAACATGAGTTATAAAAAAAATTACAAAAAAATTCAAATTCTTCTGGAAAAAAACAGCTACGTAATCGGAATTTTCCGTTTTTTTTTTTAAATTTTTCTCAATGGAAAATAATACATGGAATAGGATACAGAAAACACAATTTTCTTTGAAAATATTTTATACCCACTTGTTAATAAACACATTTGCCTACCAACTACATAAAACTGTGTAAACAGTGGTCTACCAACTATATAAAACTTTGTGTAGTTTATTAAATTAACCAAAATACAATGATGTGTTGCTGTTGAACTTTAAGTATGTAATTTATTAAACCATTTTGGCATTTCCTTTATTTTAAGGAACTTTTTTTTTTAATAAAAAGTTCAAAAACTAAACAAAAAACCAAAAGTTTTATATTAGATTGTAATATGAGCAATAATATGAGCGATAATATGAGCACACAATTATCATGAAAAAAAAACATTTTTAAATTACAAATTACTAAACTCTCATAGATACCGAAGTTACTAACTTGTTTTGAGAATGTATTTACAAAGAAGGAGATAGCGGAAAGACACAATGGTTTCTCAAGTTTATTTAGTTAAATAACAAACTTGTATCTCCGCCCCCTAATTGTAATCATGGAAATCTAATTTTAGACTAAAATAATAAAATCAACGAGTCTTCTTCATTATATAATGAGTTTTTACAAAAACTGAAGCCCATTTTTAGCCATCAGTTTTTACATAACTGTTTTGAGCTTTTCAATGAGTCATGTTTGCACAGTATTGACTGTTTGGTTCCAAATTATACTTCCATCACACTATCTGCCAAATTATACTTCCATCACACTATCTGCCAAATTATACTTCCATCACACTATCTGCCAAATTATACTTTCATCACACTATCTGCCAAATTATACTTCCATCACACTATCTGCCAAATTATACTTTCATCACACTATCTGCCAAATTATACTTCCATCACACTATCTGCCAAATTATACTTCCATTACACTATCTGCCAAATTATACTTCCATAACACTATCTGCCAAATTATACTTCCATCACACTATCTGCCAAATTATACTTCCATCACACTATCTGCCAAATTATACTTCCATCATACTATCTGCCAAATTATACTTCCATCACACTATCTGCCAAATTATACTTCCATCACACTATCTGCCAAATTATACTTCCATCACACTATCTGCAGAGCCGTAGCCAGCAATTAAGGCGCCCTGTGCGAGCCTTTTTTTCCGCCTTATTTCCCCCACACATTGTTGTAAAATAAAATGTGTATGTGTGACTATTTAATGTTACATGTACAACTGACAATACATATTTTTTTTATTGTAATGGAGATTACACAAAATAGTTTAAAATCGACTGAACTGTCAGTTTTGTCTTCTATTTACAGAAGTAATGTAAAAAAAAACAAACTTTTAGCTCATTTTGTAAGCAGCTCATAGTACTCTCTGTACATACCTAGCACTATGATTTATGGCTGATTTGTGTGCATGTAAACCATTTATAACATATTCACTGTTCTAACCTTCTCCTCTGCAAATTGATACTAACCGATAATCATTTACCAAATTTTTCTTTTATTTCATTAACGTGACCTTTTAATGAACACATGAGATTAACGCTCACTGTTTGGTTTTTCATAGCAGTTTGAAATATAACGAAAAATCAACGATGTAGATTTCAACAATTGAAAGGCCACAATTGGCTCTTAAATTAATTGTTTATATTTAAAGTTTATGTATATATATATATATATATATATATACTAGCTGTACCCTTGCAAAACATTTACAGAGAGTTATATCCCCTTAGGCTTGATCGTCAGGCGAGGTTATTTTTTTTTTTGGTTTTCGGGCAGATCCGATTTTTCATGACTGTATTTTAAACTGGAATATTATTGTATTAATTCTTTACTTTCGATTTAACGCAGCGCCCAAATCGCTAATATTATATTATACTACTTCCCCATCTCAAGTCAGGCACCCATTAAAAGCTGGGTGGACTTGTGGTTCTTCTTTGAAACAACTGGGAAAATTCCCAAGGTTATCACCGAGGATATAGCCCAGGACTCTCAGTTCAACAGTCGAGTAAGTACAACCCTCGGCCATCCGTCGGATTCCGTCTCACATTTTTTAATAAAGTTCATGTAGTTCATTACTTTAAAGATTGATATTGTTGACGTTTAAAAAATCTTTACATAACCTTCTAACCCCAATGTCAACAACTGTCAAACTTTTTCAAACGTACCCTTAAGAAAAAATATGGACTCACCCTTATCTAATTTAGAGACAATTGTAGATTGTAGATTCTACGTGTTAATACAAGATTTTAATAATTTAAAGTTCATAAATTAACATCTAGTAGAATCACGAAACCAATTACTTTTTAAAAAATGTTTATAATGGGGAACAACTCGCATTGAGATTATAATGTGGAAATAAAAACGACACATATCACTGATACAGAAGAGCGCTATACTGTATTATAATTTTGGAATGTCCACCCAGATTAGCACTAGTGACCACTTCAACAATCAGTATTCTAATTCATTTCTATTTATTTGTTTAACAACTCCAAAACGCCTCGTTTCTCTCGGTAAAAAACAAAACGATGGTAAGTGAATCTTTAACATTAGGTAACTATCAGTAGAGAAAGCAATCTATAAACAAATGAAACAATTAATAAATGTTTCATATAATTTGTGTATTATTAACTCATGACTTGTCTGTAAATAAGTAAACAAATAAATACATATCATTCAATAATATCAGGATAATTCTTCTTTATATCTTGCACTTCACGCATAGCTAGAAAAAACTTGAATTTCTTTTGATGTTCTCGTTTCTCCTTTCTGTTTTTACTGCTGGCAATTGATCGTTTGGCCATTTCAACCAGATGATCCGCGTGGTCGATGTAATTTCCACACTCAGAAACTTTCCGGTGCAGATTTTTATCAATTTGTGAGAAAAACATTTGATAGCGTTTAGCTACTTCAGACGAAGCTCGGTGTTTATCTGCGTAGTGGACTACACGGAGAAGTTTTTTGACAGTCACACTGGTCATAAGTCGCAGTGCTATAGGGGGGTTTACACTAGGCACTGGAAATAAAAACAGGTCCAACCATTCCCGACGAATATGATGAGAGAGAGTGATAGCTCTAAAAAGAACATCATTCATGGCATGGACTAAGTTGATGTTGTCTTCATAGGGATGGCAAGCAGCAGGATCGTTTGTACAGTTGGCATTTCCTCCCTAAAATAATTACACATATAAAACGTTTGAGTTTTCATGGGAAAAGTCATAAAAGAATTTAAGTTTTAAAATATGAAAAAATGAGACTAAAACATTTTCACCAAAACATTTACAAACAGCTGCCTCAGGAAATTTCTTAAAATTAAATGTTTAGATATCGGCATTAAACTAAAATTCTGTGTAAAATAACCCAAAAAGACATCATTCGTCAAAGGAAAAAAAGCGGTTTGTTGCTGCATCTTGAAGCCAGCTGGCGTTATCACACAATGGTTATTCCATTCATGGCTGAATTAATCGTTAGGCTAATAGCGTTTTTAAATATTCGGCTTTTAGGGGGGGGGGGTGAGCTACTGTCAAAGTATTAATTTGTGACGGGATCGCCTCATTCCCCCCCACCCGCCCGCAAATGTTGCTACGCATTCTCAAGATTGATTTATTCCAATTAAAGAGAAATGTGGATTCATTTGTATGGAGGTGGAGGGGGGAGTGTCCCCAATGAAGTACCTAGTTCTCGTTAATCAAAGATGTGATGTTTCAAATACACTTCTGTCCTGTATCATAGACTAAATTATTCCTTTGCGGAATTCAATATAATCATATGCCATACGATTAATTTCATAGATTTTATAAATCGAACGGAAGTAATATGCGTATCACTAACAGAAGTATTATACGTATTACTAACAGAAGTAATATACGTATCACTAACAGAAGTATTATACGTATCACAAACAGAAGTATTATACGTATCACTAACAGAAGTAATATACGTATCACTAACAGAAGTAATATACGTATCACTAACAGAAGTGATATACGTATCAGTAACAGAAGTAATATACGTATCACTAACAGAAGTGATATACGTATCTGTAACGTTACTGGTTTACTGTATAACGTTATGTATGATGTTATATGTGATGGATACTGTTGTAGATAGCAGTGTAACGCTGGAAATCATCAACGTTATGGTTCTATCGTGGTTCCACCCAGCGTAACCCTGTGTGTTCTTCAGATAACTATAATGGTTCTATGTAGCTGCCGATATTATCTCTCTGGTTTATTTAAACTTAAGTTAGCGTTCTGTCTCGTTGCACTCAAAGACAACACACCATTAATGAGGCAAAGTTCCAAGATTCAATGACATTTATTTAAACAATAAGAAAACATATGTAGAATGCACTCATGTGCAGCGATATTCACAAATGATGTATACTGTCTTCCTTTAGGATAAGAGTACGTATACATAATAACTTCTCTGAACACGTATATACTGTCTTTCCTTATGGATAAGAGTACGTATACTTAATAACTTCTCTGAACACGTATATACTGTCTTTCCTTATGGATAAGAGTACGTATACTTAATAACTTCTCTGAACACGTATATACTGTCTTTCCTTATTGATAAGAGTACGTTTAATAACTTCTCTGAACACGTATATACTGTCTTTCCTTATGGATAAGAGTACGTTTAATAACTTCTCTGAACACATATATACTGTCTTTCCTTATGAATAAGAATACGTATATTACTGAATTGTCATCTAACTATCGCTACAAAAACACTGTCGTCCACAAAGATTGATACAGCTGTATTTGAATGTCTATTAGTCTGTAAGCCTCTCTTACTACTCTAATGTCTGTCTTTCCGTAAGTCTCTTCGTGTCTCCCTAAAAGCTGAGTTACATCTCATTATATGTGGTGAAGGGCCATCACGTGACCCCAATGCCCCAACACTTTTGATTGGCCCCCTCCAACACCCTTTCCAACTCATCTACGTCATAAGGGCCCTTTTCCAGCCTAGCGATTGGTGCGGCCAAAAAAAAACTCACTCTGGTCCAGTATTTCTTTTTCTCTTGTAATTACATCTATCGTCACCTATATCTGGGGGTCACCGACCTGTGCTGACAGACCAATTCTCCCTAAACAAAGATCAACCACTGGAATTCTAGTTATCAAAATATATGAATGTGGTCCTGGGCCAATGAGCTCTCAATGTTGACTTACCAACTGAACAGTGGTTCTAAAGTTGTAGGAATATACTTAAAGCTATTGTTACAGTATCACTAACAGAAGTAATATATTTTTCTAACTGAAGTAATATACGTATCACTAGCTGAAGTAATTTACATATCACTAACAGAAGAAATATAAGTATTAACAGAAGTAATATCCGTAGTACTAACAGAAGTAATATACATATTACTAACAGAAGTAATATACGTATTACTAACTACCGTTATATACGTATTACTAACAGAAGTAATATGCGTAGTACTAACAGAAGTAATATACATATCACTAACAGAAGTAATATAAGTATTAACAGAAGTAATATACGTATTACAAAAGTCTCCTTCTTCCTCCCCTCCCCACCAAGTCTGGTCACATTTTTTTTAATGTCCGCATTGAGTAGAGAGCAGTTTAAATATCACTACAACTGTTAAGTACATTGTAGAATCAACCAAACATCATTACAACTGCCTAAGTAACACATAATGCTAAGTACATTATAGAGTCAACCAAAAAGAATGAAATATATAATACCTAGTATTATTATTCTATTATTATTCACCTTAACATTTGAAGCACCCCACCCCAACCCGCGCCTGCCATGCGAGTCAAGGCGTGGGTGAAGACTACGTTATTTATTTCTTACTAGGTTTACACTGACATTAGCCTTTCAATTGTCATGTAATATAATAATAATAACAGGCATTGACTAGGAAGAATCTATTAAATATACAATCAGAAACTAACCTGAATTTTTTTATCTGTTCTCTTTTGAAGAAAAACTTTTCCTTTTGTAAATCTGAATTTTGCGTTTGGTTTCCTTTTCCTCATGTACAAACACAACTTAATTCGTCTAATGTTCTCCATGTTTCAATCTGAAGCTACCAACTCTGTCTGGGAATGGCTACTAGAGTCTGCCTTTATATATAGGGCGATATGCAATGCCCCATGTCCCCTCCCCATAGTGTTTCGACCAAGGATAGGCGGATCAGACTAGCCCACAGATGGCTCAAGAGGTCTCGATTTTATTGTTATACCTTTTACACCTTTTTGTATTGTTCCTCTATTCGCCACCCTCCACTGTGAATGTGACCTATATATCAACAATCAACAACTTTTTCATTGATAGGCGAGTAAGTTTTTAGCCAAAATAGTTTAATGTAAGACCTATTATTTCAACAATATAAGCAACACCTGTATAGATTGCAAAATTGTTTTATAAAAGACATATACCTCAGCGATGATTGGTAGGTCTATATCTACATGTTTGATATAAAATGTAGGTCATTAAAGAAAATTTTACAAAGGCGGCTTCATGTGATAAACCGAAAATATTGAAATATTTGACAATTTTACTTAAAATTTTGGTTGATCGTCCTAAAGATGAGTTAGTTACTAGGCATCAATGAAGAATTATATATATATATATATATATATATATATATATATATATATATATATATATATATATATATATATATACTTTTAAATATAGGCTACCTCATAACTGCTGTGATGATATAAATAATTATGATTGAAGTATTTGTCTGTTTAGATATTACAAACCTGTACATATAAATATTGTCATTGAGAAACGATTGAATATATTTAGCCCGGTGGTCCTCAATCTGTGAGTCGGTCGCTGACAAGTTTTAGTTGGGTCGTGAAAACATGAGATATTTAGAATTGATTGAGGAAATATCTGCCCATAATTACAACTCTTTTTCTATGAATGTAGCAAAGTAAGATGAATAATCTGTGTATTAATTGAGATGCTCATGTACTATTAGAGTCCAACACTGAGTACAATGTAAACACACGTCTGACACTTGGCAATGACTCAATCTTACCACCTTGGCGTAATTGACATGATCTAAGAAACACCTGGTCATACAAGCCATGTTCCATCTCTTGCTGGTGTAATTGACATGGACAAATAAACACCTGGTCATTCAAGCTATGAACCATCTTTTGCTTGTTCATTTATGTTTTATTTTCAGACAAACTATGTGCGTGGCAATAAAAAAAACAAACAAAGGATGCTAGAAGTCTATTACTATTTCAGTTTTGTTTAGAAATATTCTGGAAACGAAATATATGTATCTTATGTAGAGTGATGTGTAATGTTGGTTGTTTAGGTTTAGTGTATATTGAACTGTTTGATGGATGTTATGTTGGGTGTCGTGTTATAGCAGTGTATGTTGAGCTGTGTGATGGATGTTATGTTGGGTGTCGTGTTATCGCAGTGTGTGTTGAACTGTTTGATGGATGTAATGTTGGGTGTCGTGTTATAGCAGTGTATGTTGAACTGTGTGATGGATGTTATGTTGGGTGTCGTGTTATCGCAGTGTGTGTTGAACTGTTTGATGGATGTTATGTTGGGTGTCGTGTTATCGCAGTGTGTGTTGAACTGTGAAATGTATGTTATGTTGGGTGTTGAGTTATCAGTGTGTGTTGAACTGTATGATGGATGTTATGTTGGGTGTCAAGTTTTTGCAGTGTTTGTTGAACTGTGAAATGGATGTTATGTTGGGTGTCAAGTTGTCGCAGTGTGTGTTGAACCATAAATAAAAACCTTTGTTCAAAGTTACATTACGTCGTCCAGCATATCATTGTTAAATTTCCTCATTTCCTGTTCTACCTACCAGACTAACTAAGAGTGAACCAAGAAAACGGATAAGCTGCACTCCTGACATTCTCTCTGTAGTGAGCATTGCTATCTGTGTCACAGACTGTGTCTAAATCTGCCAGACTCCATGTTGATGTACCATCTGGCGTTACACTGTCGCTGGCATCAGGGAATAGAACTTTCAGAAACTTTAGTGCGAGTTCTCCGTTACACGTTCCTTCATCGTTGTCTGTCAGCCAGTCTGTATTTGACTTTGTGGGACTTTTAATTATGGTAACGAATGGTATGTTGGTGAGATCCTCTTAAATTATCGTAACAAATTTGAAAAAAATAATCAGTATCATATTGATGATATTTATAGTCTATCAAATTTAAATGATTTTTTTTTGAAAAAGAAACTTTATAATTAGTTAAAAAAAAGTAAGTTTTAAACATGATCAGTAATACAAAGTATTTACAACAATTATAACTCGATTTAGAGTGCGAAGTTATTGCAAATATTGCTTAAGCCGGATAGCTTATTTAATAATATTACCTGTTCCAACATTACCAATATAAATTATAAACAGCCCTGCTCCTCATTTTATTACATATATATTATCATATAACTTAGTCCGATATCGTGACTAGATAGTCGCCATTTTACTTATAATAATTATATTTATAATCATTTTCACACGAAAATATATCGTCACCTTTGTGCAAATGGTGTGGGACGAATGGTTGAGTGGTGTAGATTTTCGACTGTCGACATGAGAGTCCTGGATTCCATCCTTGGTGAGAATCAGGTCCTGATTTAAACAATAGCACGATTCCCAAAAGTCTACCCAGCTTTAAATGGCTACCTGACTTTAGTTGGGGAAGTAAAGGTGGCTGGGCGTTGTGCTAACCACACAATCCCTTCATATGCCGAGGTTATAGAAACAGATGAATTCTACACTTCATCTGCCCCGACGGCCTTACGAGATTTTTACTTTACTTTTAGCTACTGGTGACAGACAGCTACCTATCGGTAATTTATCGGCATTTTAAAGCCGACGCGGGTTTCATATTAATTGAACAGCCTGGTATGCTTTATTTATAAATGAAAGAATATCTTACTGTGATTAAATAAGTATTTATTTTACTATCCTACATATACTAAGAAGAGTAGCAATGCATTGTGTGAGTGAATTTACTTACGATATTGGCATTTCATACCAAAGTCGCATTCAACGCCAGTGTTGCAGTGACACAAACTGGCAGTTTGAACCAAACCATCCTTCAGGACACGAGCCTGTGAAATAGAGCATAGCCATCGAAGTTAAGCTACGAATTGAAGATTTTACTTTCCTTGAAATCAATATTGGTTCTAGCTCATACTACAATACGTTAATTTATTATACATGTTTTGGACCAAAAATATATTTTGATAAAATAAATGTATTTTTAAAATGCATAAATTAGTTGTCATTGTTATTGTATTGAGAATATGCAAAATAAAGTTCTTAAGTGTTTTAAAATTACCTTCACATCTAATGTAATCGTTCATCAGTGAGAAAAACAGAAAAATAAAAGTTTTTTTCATTTCAATATATCACTTAACGCGTTTTTTTGTCTTCACACTTTATATTTTATAATATTCAAGTTGAATCAATTCAATCCATTATGCCATGACAATAATTAAATTGACTGTCAAGAAGTTGTCTCATTGAAATTCTAAACGAGCTCAATCAATAGTGTCCTTCATAATCTGAAAAACCTTTGAGGCGTGATATATATTGTAATCGAATATGTAAAAGAAGCTTACTCGACTGACGTTGTAATATGTCACACAATAATAGTTTAATTAGGAAGTTAAACTTGTCACACAACAATAGTTTAATTAGGAAGTTAAACTTGTCACACAACAATAATTAATTAGGAAGTTAAACTTGTCCCACTGAACTGTGTCAATAAGTTGTTCTATTTATATTTTGGAAGAGTGCCATCTATTTCTACACTTAGTTATTCATGGTTTACATATTCAAGGGCTTTTAAAAAAGAATTTTGTTTTTATTAAACTTCTCATTGAAATTATAAAATCAGCGTACAGCTAAAAATATGACCTGACTTAAAATATAATGGGTTTAGAGTGGAAATTATTTATGTCAACCTTATGTGCCCCTAGTCTGTGGTAGAGTAAATAAAATATGTTTTAAAGTTTAATAATTCACATAAATATACACAATTAAATATAAGCATATGGATATATATATACTGTATATGGTTTCTTGTTGATTCACTTGTATTCAGCCGATTTATTGTTTTCTACTGTATTGACTTACTTGACTTAAGCCTCTGACTCCGCGTGGGAGCATAGGGTCTGAACAACGCTCTTCCAGCGAACTCTATTTTGGGCGTCTCTCTTCAGCTGAGCCCACGACCATCCAGCTGCCTTCATCTCTCGCTCAGTGCAGCGTCTCCATGTCTCCTTTTGCCTGCCTGCTCTTCTCTTTCCCTGCGGGTTCCACTCTAGCGCCTGTCTTGTGACATTGTCTGGGCTCTTGCGCAGAGTGTGGCCTATCCAGCCCCATTTTCTCTTCCGGATCTCTTGGTCTATGGGGGTCTGCTTTGTTCTTTCCCACAGGGCGGTATTGGAGATTTTTTCTGGCCATCTGATACGTAAGATATTGCGGAGACATCTGTTAATGAACACCTGCAGTCTTGTGGTGGTTGTCTTGGTCAGTCTCCAGGCTTCTGAACCATATAGTAGAACTGCTTTCACGTTGGTGTTGAAGATGCGGACTTTTGTCCACCCAGAAAGTGCGGTAGAGTTCCAGATGGGACGCAAGGTATTGAAGGTGTGCCTCGCTTTGTTGATGCGGCTTCTGATGTCTTCGTCTGCTCCTACATCCTTGCTCACCACACTGCCCAGGTAGACAAACTTGTCCACTTCACCGATGTTGGATCCTTGTAGTTGGATTGGATCTTGTTGCTTGTTGTTTATCCGTATGGTTTCTGTCTTTTTGGTGTTGATGTTAAGCCCAACTTTGTTTGCTTCGTCTGCGAGTCTATTCAGTTTCTGTTGTGCATCTTGTTGCCGGTGTGACAGTAGGCTGACGTCATCCGCGAATTCGAGGTCTTCAAGCTGTTTGGTGAAGGTCCATTGAATTCCTGTGTTTGCATTCTCAGTGGACTTCTTCATGATCCAGTCCACTACCAGAAGGAAGATGATCGGCGACAACAAGCAGCCCTGCCTCACTCCAGTCCTGACCTCAAAAGGCTCCGTCAGCTTGCCTTTGTGGATAACCTGGCATGTGGAACTGGCGTACATTTGTTGGATGATGGCGATGAACTTGGGTGGGATCCCGTAGTGTGCCATGAGGTTCCAGACAACATCCCGGTCCACGCTGTCGAAGGCCTTCTCGAAGTCCACGAAGATTGAGTAGAGTGGAGACTGCCATTCAAGGGACTGCTCTATAATGATGCGCAGGGTGGCGATGTGGTCGGTGCACGACTTGTCCTGCCGAAAGCCTGCCTGTTCGTTTCTTAGTCTTTTGTCTAAAGCCTCCTTCAGTCTCTCTAGCATAATGTGCGTCAAGATCTTGCTGGGAACAGACAGGAGCATGATGCCTCGCCAGTTGTTACAGCTGGATAGGTCACTTTTCTTCGGGAGCTTGACGAGGTGCCCTTGTCTCCATTCAGCAGGTACTTGTTCTTGCGTCTAGACTTTCTGGAGCAGAGGGAGAAGCATGTTTGTTGTTGTGGGGACATCGGCTTTCAGGGCTTCTGGTGGTATGCCGTCTGGACCTGCGGCTTTGCCTGATTTGATATTCTTCACCGCCTTAGTTATCTCCACTTTAGTGGGTGGGTTGGTGTTGACATCTAGAAGACTGTCTGCTGGTGGTATAGTAGGGGGTTGTTTTGGTGGGGGTCTGTTCAGAATTTCTGTGAAATGCTGGGCCCAACGTTCTCTCTCCTGACTTTCAGTTGTGATGATTTTCCCGTCTTTGTCTTTCACAGAGCACATTTGCTGCGTGTTCTTGCCTGCCAGGGTCCTGGTAATTTCGTACAGCCTCTTCATATCTCTCTTGCCTGCTGCTGTTTCTGCCTCCTCCGTTAGGTCGTGGATGCATTTCCTCTTGTCTGCTCTGGCGCTTTTCTTCACTTTCTTGTTTATTTCCGAGTACTTTGCCTGCAGGTCTCTTTTCATCTGTTGGTCATGACTGTGGTTGATTCTCTCTTTCAATGTTTTCCTCTCCTCCACGAGGTCCCAGGTGCTTGCGGTCAGCCACTCCTTGCGCTTTTTTGTCTTCTTTCCCAGGACTTCTTTGCAGGTATCTGTCCAGCTCTTTTTAATCTCCTGCCAGTGTTCCTCTATTGTTTTCTCAGCCAAGTCAGCTAGTGCCTCAAAGCGGTTTTTCAGGCTGCATTGGTACTCTGTGGTTTTTCTGGTGTCTTTTAGGCTCTGGACGTTGTACTGAAGGAGGGTCTCTGTGCTTTGTCCTTGTGGGCTCTCAGTTTCAGCTTCACTGTAGCCTGCACTAGGTGATGGTCCGATGCAGCATCTGCTCCTCGTTTCACCCTCACATCCAGAAGGCTTCTCCTCCACTTGCGGCCAATGGCAATGTGGTCTATCTGGTTCTTAGTTTTTCCATCAGGGGATATCCAGGTCTTCTTGTGGATGTTTTTGTGAGGGAAGATGGTGCCTCCAATGACTAGGTCATTGAAAGCGCAGAAATCAGTGAACAGTTCTCCGTTGTTGTTCATATCTCCGATGCCATGTTTGCCCATGATGAGCTCTTTATTAGGGTTGTCGTTTCCTACTTTGGCGTTCAGGTCCCCCATCAGTATCTTGAGGTCTCTTCTGTGCACTTTGTCAATGGTATTTTGTAAGGCACTGTAGAAGTTGTTTTTCTCTTCTTCATCTGCCGTATTGGTAGGGGCGTAACACTGTATGATGGTGACGTTTCTTCCCTTTGACTTGAATCGTGCTGTCAGTATCCTTGCAGAGACAGGCTCCCACTCTATCAGTGCCTTGGCTGCATCTGGTGTCATGAGCAGTCCAACTCCCTGTAATGTTCTTCTTCTGGCCCAGAGTAGATGAAAGTTTCTCCATTTGCCAGTTTGGTTTGTCCATTTCCATTCCATCTGGTTTCGCACAGTCCTAAAATCTGGAGCCCATATCGTTTCATCTCTTTTGCGACTTGTGCTGCTTTGCCACTTTCATACAGGGTTCGGATGTTCCAGGTTCCGATCTTGGTTTTGGTCTTGGCTGTCAGAAGATAGGTCGGCGCACTGGCTTCCCGAAGGCTTTCACCAGCTCGCGTCATAAGCTCTACTGGAGAGATATCTTCATCCTCAGCTAAGTTGCTTTCTAAGTTCGTTGTTTCGGTTTCTATAACAAGCTTGTTTTTTACGGGAGTGGGTTGTTAACAATGATGCCCCCCATCTACAAACTATCACAATGATGCCCCCCATCTACAAACTATCACAATGATGCCCCCCATCTACAAACTATCACAATGATGCCCCCCAATCTACAAACTATCACAATGATGCCCCCCATCTACAAACTATCACAATGATGCCCCCCCATCTACAAACTATCACAATGATTCTCCCCATCTACAAACTATCACAATGATCCCTCCCCATCTACAAACTATCACAATGATGCCTCCCCATCTACAAACTATCACAATGATTCTCCCCATCTACAAACTATCACAATGATGCCTCCCCATCTACAAACTATCACAATGATGCCCCCCCATCTACAAACTATCACAATGATGCCTCCCCATCTACAAACTATCACAATGATGCCCCCATCTACAAACTATCACAATGATGCCCCCATCCACAAACTATCACAATGATGCCCCCCATCTACAAACTATCACAATGATGCCCCATCTACAAACTATCACAATGATGCCCCCATCTACAAACTATCACAATGATGCCCCCATCTACAAACTATCACAATGATGCCCCCATCTACAAACTATCACAATGATGCCCCCTATCTACAAACTATCACAATGATGCCCCCCCATCTACAAACTATCACAATGATTCTTCCCATCTACAAACTATCACAATGATGCCTCCCAATCTACAAACTATCACAATGATGCCCCCCCATCTACAAACTATCACAATGATGCCCCCCCATCTACAAACTATCACAATGATGCCCCCCATCTTCAAACTATCACAATGATTCTCCCCATCCCCATTTCCCCAAATTTTTCAGAAAAAAAAATTAAGCGACAGGGTCTACAAAGTCACGAGGACCCTGACAAGTGTAAAGGTACCACCCCTGGAGGCGCCCCTGATGTTGGTGTTGCAGGCCGTCCAAAAAGGGGTGCAACCTACTGGGTTATGTCTAGGATTCCTTGACCTACTGGGTTATGTCTGGGATCCCTTGACCTACTGGGTTATGTCGGGAAGACTGCTATATACTGACTAAGCAATTATCCTGTAAGTGTAATGTTACTCTGTTTACAAACTTCAGTTAAAAAAAAATAATAGACATAGAATGAAATAGTCAAAAGTTTATTGTTTGAACTAGAGACACTGAAATAATAATAATAATAATACAAATAATATATATATAAATCTATTTAAAGAAAACTCGTATACACAGAGTCGGCTTTAGGGGAGTAAGAGTCCTAAAGCAATTTGACATTTTATTTATAGCTTAAGATGTTTTTCCTCTATGAAATTTTAACTATGATGACATAATACATTACATAATACATTACATAATACATTACATAATACATTACACAATACATTACATAATACATTACATAATACAGCACATAATACATTACATAATACATAACATATTACATTACATAATACAGCACATAATACATTGCCTCATGTGTAAAAATGTCAATGTCAAACAAAATGTATGCGAACAAACATTACAAGCAAGTGGGGGGGGGGGGAGTAGGGCTTAGTTACAGTGACTATATGTGGTTTTTTGAGTTACTGAATATTAAAAGTATACAGTCGCCCACTTGATGGAACAGGAAACCAGAGACGCAGAGTACTATGGTGCAATGAATATATGATGGTGCAAAGGGGTGCAATACGCCCTGGGGACAGGAAACGAGAGTCGTGGAGTATTTTTGTGCATAGAATATATGAGGTTGCAAATGGGCCCATGGTAGCGCCATTCAACAGCCATTCAACAGCACAATTTTGTTATGGAGACAATATTGAGCCCGGGCGGCAGAAGGGCTTAGTGCGGCCCTAAAAGATAATGGAGGAAAATATTATCGCACAACAACAACAAAACTAATACCAATACACTATTTGTAGTACATATCTAACATTTTCAAGCTGACTGATTGAGTCAATAAGCCTGTCTTATGTCCAGATGTGGATTGAATGAAGGGTGCATCGTGCGTCTACCATAAGCGCTGTCTTCGAAATCCCCCCCCCCTCAAATCACCAACTTTACATTTGCGCCAGTATTTTCATGTTTCTCTTTGAAAAGCCCAAAACAAATGTTTTTGCTCCATGGCGTCAACAGACATTATTCTGCTTCTTGTAATGTCCACTGTCCTAGTTTGTTGTTAATGTAGAAAAAACAACCAAACATTATAAGTATGTAAACAAAACATAGTACAACGGTTTTATTTAAGAGAATCACTTAAAAAAATTGTGTCAGTTGGTGCGTTTACTATAAATGGGGAGAAAAAAACTCAATATGATACACTACTAGCTTACTGTAATTAATAATATGTAAACAAGTCTTAGTCCAGACGGTTCAGTTAGGGGGAACCCCTAGCCTAGCGCACACAGTAAACAAGAGTTGCGCCCGCTGGTGTATGACTTGTGTACAATGAAGGAAAAAAGTTAATTGAGATACTGCCAGCCATAGATATATAAGACTAGATCTCTTATGCTTATTTAATAGAGACCGAAAAAAAAGAGAAGAGTACAATTCTGTACAGTTCTTTATTTTTTTACCGAAAAAGATTTCCTTCCTTTTAATTAAAAAAAATCCCCATTCATGCTAGAGGTTGGCGCTTTTAAAATCAACTGATGTGTCCGAAAAAATTATATTTGACGGTTAGTAATAATATAATCAAACAACCGAATACACAACACGAAGGCATTTTATTCAAAGTTAATTGAAAAAAAAGTTTTTGAAAATTTGTCAAGGAAAACAATGCAAAATGTCTTCTGCTATTTATTTCGGTTACTTAAGGTTTCTATGCGTACAACGTCATCAGGTTATAAGGGAGGTAACCGTGGAATTATTTTGAAAAAAAATTCCTATCGCAGTTACCCCAGTCTCCAACCCAAATGTTTGCAAACAACGCACAGAACGTGCACTCCCTACAGAAAATAAATATGGTCAAAGGGAGGTAGCCGTGGAATTATTTCGAAATATTTTTCCTGACGCAGTTACCCTAGTCTCCAACCCAAATGTTTGTAAGTTAAAAGTTTAGGAAAAATATGTTTTACACATTTCTTGTACATTCTGTACATATTACTAACTAATCTGTATCTTATTTGTTGATAAAAGTTGATTAGTTATTATTATTACTCTTTTCAATTAAGCTAAAAAAAAACTTGTCCTTTTTTTTTTTTTTTTGAAAAAAAAATATTTTTTCACTTTTTTCACTTTTTTCTTCCGAAAAAGAGGGAGGTGGGGGAACGTTAAAAAAAAAAATAAATCAAAAGTTCCTCGATTGCAAGTGGTTTCATACAAATATTTTTTTTGTTATCACCCTAATACACATACAATATTTCAAAGAAATTACGAATACATTAATAAATCATACAATTATCAATATCATTAAATACTAGAAAGTCACACATAAAAATAACATCTTGTTGACATAAAAAATACATATACTTATAATATGCATTACTCAATGTGGAGGCTAATGTTTCTTATTTCAAAATGTAAGACAAGCAAATACTTATGTCAATTAATTTAATTCTCTTTCTTTTTACAATTTTATTGTAGAAATATTACAATAATTATGTTTTCTTTAGGTGACTGTGACTAGCCGGCAGTTGAACATGTGTAACTGGATCGCTACCAAAATGCCACACAGCCACCTACACAATATGTTTTAGATCCTTGCAAAAAAAAAAAGAAATTAATTAAAATATGCTGCACACAATTTTAATAAAAATTGTAAAATAAATAATTGTGTAGCCCAAATGATGATGGATGGATCCATTGCATTCTGTACCAAGTCCATTTATCCTATCACAACATTTGGTACTGCATTGAGTCCTGCAATCAACACCCCACAGATGACTGGGACATGCTAGAAATAAGAAAAAGGAAAAAAAAAACAACATATTAATTAAATTGGAGAAAATAAAATCCGTTTAGTTTTGACGTTGAAGTTGGCAAAGATGATTTCCTTGAGAGCCATGTGATGGTTTTTTGTTGAGTATATAACTACACCAAATGCTCATTTGAGAAAATTCTCTGAAAAGTTCTTGTTACTTAATGTACTCACCAAATTATAAATTTTTCTACAATAATAGACCTGTTGTCAAAAGAATAAATAATTTTGATGCATAGTAAGTACTCGGACACAAAACTGAGGCTTAAGGATATAGTGAAAACAAAATTTAGAATGCACGCGAAGTTTTGATACTTTTATCTACTGTGGATAAAAGTATAACAACAGACATTATAGTCAAGTTCTACTGTTCTATTCATGACGTTGTTGTTGCTGCTAAGTAGCTTGATAGTAAACAAACGGTTTTACCAACGTTTTTGAAAGCTCATATTGCAGTTATACTGATATTGCTGTTCAGCTGATAGTGCTGTTGAGCGTATGTCGCTGTTATCACGTTCAGATGATCGATTACCTACAAATAAGTTGTTGTATTAGCCTAGAAATTCTTATAATATTTGTTTTGTTTTGATAATTGAATCGTTCACTGTTACTGGTAGAATTCTGTATTTCTTTTTTTTTTGTTAAATGCGGTGAAGGTTCAAATTTGGGTCAACGTATGTTTAACGGCATTGTTTCTTTTCGCTATTGATACACTAATTTTCCTGTGCTCATTTTTTATCGTACTATTTCCCAGCCTTTTATTTCCATTTTCTTGTAAATATTTTTGACATTGCCATGGCTACCCTGTCAGCGTTATTTGAAAATTGTACGTCCCTCGGACTTTACGGGATTGTATCAGACGTATGGATAAATATAGATATGATAGAGCAAGGGTTGAGCCAATCTCTAGGCCTCATCACATTGATCGTTGTTTTGCTTTTAATTAAGCGTTACATAGTGACTGTATATTTGTGTGTGTGGGTACGTACGGGCATTAGTGTATAGGTAAATTGTGCACGCACGGCTGCTTTATAGTACGAATGGTCAGGGGGGAGATAATCAGTGGTTGACTGGTAATAAAGTGAGATCAAGGAACACTTGTGTCGGTGCGTGTGTAGTGAACGAGTGGACAAGTGTTCTAGTAGTTGATGACCATCTCTTGTTGAGACAGTCAGTGTAGGTCACTCTTAGACAGAGGTGAATTAGTGCTATAGGAAATACCTGTGGTTGTAATGGTTTTTTTTTTGCACTAATTATCGAGTTTCAGTTAGTGTTAATTGTCACTACGGAGTTCCTGTGTTATTTCTAGGCCCTTAGACAAGTGTGAACGTGACATTAAGTCAATATCAGTACCAAGAAAAGGTGGTTTTGATTACGATTTTTTTATCAATGAAAATGCATAAGTTAGGATTCTTCCAAAGCAGAGACAGATAGATAGATAGATAGAGAAATAGAGAGAGAAAGAGAGAGAGAGAGAAAGAGAGAGAGAGGAGAGAGGAGAGAGAGAGAAGAGAGAGAGAGAGAGAGAGAGAGAGACATACATATATTGAAGACAGTCGTAGAGAGTGGACGTAGTCGGATAAACGAGTCCACTATAGAGACGTAAAATGTAGTTTTACATTTAGTAGAGATTTAAACATAATGTTATAACTCTGCTTCACACCACCCGCCCCCCGTTCGCACCCCTGCCCGAGGTGAATGATGCAATCACTTTTGTACGCCTACACATTGTTAATTCGGTCGTTCACCCCCCCCCCCCCCGCCTTAGTACAAGTGATGCAATAGTGTTATTTGCCACCTGCACGCCCACGCAATGACCTTCACCCTCCATTTTGGCGGGAAAACGATGGATTTAGCGTGGGTGAGACTGCCTATAAAAGGAACTGTGATGTGAGGAGAAGGTACGGACGAACAGGTCGAACGTTCGAGAGGAGAACAACGAGCGACGATCAAGGAAGAAGGAAGGGACAACAAGAGACCAGGTCTGTTGATGCCACGAGTTCGTTATCAGCACATTGCCAGCGATAGATAACACGTAGACTCGTTTCAACTGGATTAGTTGTACGCATAATGGACTTTGTTGTTTTGTTTTAGCCTGGACTGTTATGGCCTGTGCATTGTAGACTGTGAATAAATCTTTTTATTCAACTAGCGAACCCACGTGTCCTTTAGTGCCTACCTAGAGAATTTAGCAAGACGCAACAATAATATTTCAGTTAGAGATTAAACCGTCACGAATGGTGTTTAAAGTTACTGGATTACATTTACTTGACTTTGTTGTGTAATAAACATTTCCATCATCGCTGCAGCCTGTGTGTCTTTTGTTATATACGTGTACTGTGTGTGTAAAGACGTCTATATGTAAATCTACAATAACGGAACGAAAAGAGAATACATCATTGATAAATAAAAGTATCAGAGGCACACAACATAAGGAAAGGAAAATAAGAAAAAAAAAACACTACATAATAATCACACCGCACGAACAGTTCTGAAGGAATATAATATAATAATAGCGATTTGGGCGCTGCGTTAAATCGAAAGTAAAGAATTAATACAACAGTATTCAAGTTTAAAATACAATCATGAAAAAAAAATCGGATCTGCCCGAAACCAAGAATAAAATCGCCTGCCAATCAAGCCTAAGGGGATATAACTCTATGCAAATGTTTTGCAGGGTACAGCTAGTAAAAAATAAAACACATTTCAAAATGTTCAATGTGGTGTGTATCAAGTTCAAACAAGAGACACATAGAGAGAAATAGCAGAGTCCTCCCTCCCCCCCCCCCCAGTTTTGACTATAGCGGCCCCTCCCCCCCCTTTTTTAAAAAACACGATAGAACGTTTATTATTGACTTTGATATAAGTCAAAAATTAGTATTCCATGTGAAATGTTTGTTAATCAGTTGAATTTATACTGCCCTCGAGACAATGCAATGACCATTAGCACAGCTGCCACAAACTTTAAAAAAAAAATCACCAATGACTTTGCAGTATCCCCGTACATCTGTAAAATGTTAGGGGGGAAAAAAAGGGAAATATCAACTTAAGAGAGAAAAGACGTTCGCAATTTAATTCCAAGTGTACATGATATCGTCACTTTACTAAAAAAAAACAATTATTCAATTCAATTTGGTCGCCATTTAAAAAAAAAAAATTAGTAAACTTTTAGTGCCCAGTTGACGCCCTAAGCTCGTATAGTGGTTAAACCGGACTGACATGACCAAAATATGAATATTCAGATTTATGATAGTAATTTGTATACCTTCTTTACAAATGGGAGGGTTACTGTAACCAAGGCAACCTTTGCTACACAAACCGGTTCTTTTATCACAGGAAGGACCATAACAGTTGTCACTACACCTATCATGACAGTTGACACCCCAAAATCCACTGATACAATCTGATAAAAAAATCGACATGTACGGGAGATGAATGACAGAGCTCATTGTAATATATTATTGAACAAAACAGGTTTCATATTTTAATGAATGATAAAGTGTATTTTTGTTTAAATCTTTCATACAATATAATAAAATTATAAGATACTTTTAAAATATATCAACATTACTGACGTAAAATTATCTTTACTGTAAAAAAAAAATGGATATTATACGTGGGTGTGAGCTACCTAATATACAATTTGGTGGATCGCTGTATCCGTTACATCCACTGTCACAAACACCAGACGCTTTGTCACATGACCTATTAAAGCAGTTTTCACTGCAAGTATTTTGACAGTTGAAGCCCCAACGACCAAGGATGCAATCTAATAATAAAATGAATACACATGACATTCAAATATACTTTTATCAATAAAATATCTAGAATATAACAAGCTATTGTAATTATTACGACATCATTTTATCTTATAATCGAACACATTATTTTTAATCGGCACTGGAAGAGAAAAACAAGTTATCATATCAGAAGTACTTGTTACCTTTAGTACAGTTCGGAAGATCTATGAATTCATTACAACTTGTGTCACAGACACCGGTCACTTTGTCACATGACTTATTGCAGCAATGATTACTGCAAATATTTTGACAATTGAAACCCCACATAGATGGTGGACAATCTAAAGAAAAGAGAATTTTAGTTGAAATTTAACAAAAAAGAAAAAAAAGTGTGACTTTCTAATATTTCGATCTCTTGATGTGACCCGCTGTATTACAAAATCGTTAAAAAAAATTACATCTTTACTTGTATTTCAAAAAAAATTAAATTAGAAAAATATCCATTAAATGTATGCAGCAATACTTTCTTCTTTCATTGTATTTAATGTTTTTTAATCACACTGGTAAGGGGCTGTCCATTAATTACGTCAACAAAATAGGGGGGAGGGGGGGGTCAGAAAATTTTTGACAAAAGGGAGGGGAGGGAGGTCAGGAAAAGTTGACGTCAACAATGTTACTTTTTTAAATTTAATATAGTTACTTAATAAATAGGAAAATTCAGCAGCGTTTGTAGTCCTGTGTTATACACACTCGCTTAACATTCAGTATTTTAATTAAAATTACTATATTCCTACTAATTTTGCCACATAAACATTTTGGAAGCCACCTTTTTTTAGGGGGGGGGTAATCAAATGTTGACGTAATTTTATAGGGGGGGGTCTCTGGAAGTTTGACAAGTTGTTGACAAGGGGGAGGTGAGGAGGTAAAAATCGCCAAAAATTTGTTGACATAAATAATGGACAGCCCCTTATATACATTTATCATAATAGAATGAACTAAGTATTTCTTATTATAAGTTATTCACCTTCAGTACAGTATGGAGGATTTACATATCCATTACATCCTAAGTCACATGCACCAGTACTTTTGTTACATGACATATTATAACACATGACACTGCAATTATTTTGACAATTTACACCCCAAGCATTTAGACAAGCTGAAAAATGATAGAAAACGCAGTTAGACCAAAACAATCTTGATCCTCAATGCTCTTTTTGTACAAGGTTTTCATTTTATGTTATATTTATAATGTATCTCTTATCTCTCAATGCATATGTTGCTTTTTTAAAAATAAAAATCCTTCATATAGATTATAATAGTTGTGTTAAAATATTATTTACCTTCAGTACAGTTTGGAGGGTTAACATAACCATCGCATCCAGTGTCACATATGCCAGTTAATTTGTTACATGATGAATTATAGCAGTTTTTACTGCAAGTATATTGACAATTTGGCCCCCAACTTCCATTTAGACATTCTTTAAAACAGAAGTTAAACTAGTTTGATTACTCAGAAAATATTTCGAAATGACTTTATACACATAGAGTGGTGTATGGAAAGTGCAATGAGAGTGGCACAACAATACGGTGGAACAACAATAGAGTGGTCCAACAATAGAGTGGTACAACAATACAGTGGTACAACTATAGAGTGGTAAAACAATAGAGTGGTAAAACAATGCAGTGGCACAACAATACAGGGGTACAACAATAGAGTGGTTTAAAAATAGAGGGGTACAACCATAGAGTGAAGTCAACAATACATTGGTACAACAAAACATGTGGTTCAACAATAGAGTGGTACAACAATAGAGTGGTACAACAATAGAGTGGTACAACAATAGAGTGGTACAACAATAGAGTGGTACAACAATAGAGTAATACAACAATACAGTGGTACAACAATAGAGTGGTACAACAATACAGTGGTACAACAATACAGTGGTACAACAATAGAGTGGTACAACAATAGAGTGGTCCAACAATACAGTGGTACAACAATAGAGTGGTGCAACAATACAGTAGTACAACAATACAGTAGTACAACAATACAGCGGTACAACAATACAGTGGTACAACAATAGAGTGGTACAACAATACAGTGGTACAACAATAGAGTGGTACAACAATAGATTGGTCCAACAATACAGTGGTACAACAATAGAGTGGTACTACCATTTACAGCATCTGCCTTACATTAGTATTATTAAGATGGAGAGATAGATAAATATATAGATTACCAGATAGATGAACGGAAAGATGAATTAGATGATGGGTTGATTAGATAGATGTATGGATAGATGAATTAGATAGATAGATGAGATAAGATTGATGAATGGATGGATTAGATTGATGGATAAGATAGATATATTCATGGATTTATTAGATAGTTTAGACAGATAGATGGATGATAGAGATAGATAGATGATATACTGAGGTTTTGTTGTGGCCACTGGAGACTGCCATCAATAAGCCTTAGGTTTGATTGTATTTAATTACAATACATATAAGTGACTATTAGCTATTAAACACATGAATGACTTTAATTGTTTAAAGTTATGTACCTTCAGTACAGATTGGAGGGTTCACAAATCCATTACATCCAAAATCACATTGCCCAGTCCTTTTGTTGCATGATGTATTGAAACAGTTTACACTGCAAGTATTATGGCAGTTTAATCCCCACCTTCCGGTAATGCAATCTTTAAAGACAAAACTGAATTTTAAATGGCATAGCACCCAAATATTGATACACACAACATAAATACATATAACAGCTTTCGAAACACCTGTCGTTCCTCTCCCCTCAAGATGAAAAAGTGACACACGTCATCTACACAAACTCACACAATGCTTAAGTAAAAATGCTGCCGTAATAAAAGATTTAACTAGCCAAATGAGTCAGTTGATTGCACGTGGACTCTGGTTCGTCTGTTGTACTATTTAACCAGTGCATTTACTTTTCTATGCATTTATTGTGGTTAAATCTTGTTTCATTCCGTAAACGAGTTCATAAGTCCATGTTTTCATACCTTAAACGTGTCTTAAGATTATGATTTAATTTTCAATACATTTGATAGGATGTATTTTTCCTTAATCGTGCTGTATTGAACAGTTAAATTAAGAACAATATCAAGCTTAAATGTATAATTTTATTGTTGGAGCTATTTGAATAAAAAATTTAAAAAAGTGTTCATTAACATAATACATTTAAATCATGCATATCATTTCAAGTTTTGTCTGGTGATCATTTTATTTTAAACAATTTATTTGACATTGTATTATGCTTTTTCACGGATCACCGGTTACATTTATATAATAATTGTGATACGGAAAATATATAAAAACTTTAACCTTTACAATGCTATTAAAGCTTGAATACGGTTTTATGTACAAAACACGTATTATTTGAATACACCTCTTTTATGGTAGATAAATTTGCTTTAAATACCTGTTGTACAGTTGTCAGGATCACTGTATCCATAGCAACCAGAATCACAAAAACCAGTAATGTTGTTACATGACCTATTATAACAATTGTCACTGCAGTTATATTGACAATTTAGACCCCAAGTACCTGGAAGACAGACTAAAAGAAAAAGGGTACCATTGAATAATTGACTATTTAAAATATCTACTTAAATATTTCCCATCTCACGTCTGCCAGCTGCATATCGAAAGTAAGAATATTGTTTCCTGTTTAAATATTAACGACATCTTACCTGCGCCACGATTCAATAAATGTTTAAAATGAAAAACCGCTCAGGACATAAAATAATTAGACCCATATAAATACAGTGACATATTCATTATAAACTCAAAGATGAGGTATTAAATATCTCTATGCAAAGGGTATGCAGGGTACAGCTAGTATACACCAGACTTGCGGAGCCGAGCCGGAGCCGGAGCCGAGGAGCCGTGAAGCCGTTACTTTTTGCTGGAGCTGGAGCCAGAGCCGAAAAAATCTGGCGGCTCCGGCTCCCAATTTTTTCTTTACAGCTGAATTTTTTTTTAGCTTTAAATTCCAAATTTGTTTGATTGTTTGCCTCCTACAATTTGAAATGTTGTCATGTTTTACGAACGCCACAACAGTAACAACATTTAAATGATAGCGTGCACGGACATCACCACAATAAATCTTGAATGGGGAATCGTTTTGTGTTCGTTTTAAATCTTGTTTACCCTCCGAAATTTTTTTAATGGCATATTATTTTGTTAAATATAAAGTTAAAACAGTTTTATTTCATAGAATAATTGTATCAATCATTAAAAAATAAATTTTTGCTACGACGACAAATAGAACGCGTCATTCCGTGTATTATTTGACCGCGAATTTGTACTAGACTAAAAACAAAATGGTCCTTTTTGTATTTAACAATTTTATTATAAACAGAATATCCGAAATAGAGTAGATAAATTTATAAGGCTGTGGCTATACGGACCCGGGTCCCAATAAAGTCCGATTGTTATTCGGACCCGTGGCAAATATGCACTAAGCTTAGCTATATATAAACTTTATTAGACGGAACCCGAAAAAATAATAATACAGAGTCGGCTTAGTCGGAACCCTAGCCACTGAGTAACGATTAAATCATACAATTTAAACAATTATCATAAAATAAACAAAAAACAATAATAAAGTTTATATATAGCTAAGCTAATTGCAAAATGCCACTGGTCCGAATAACAATCGGACCTTATTGGGACCGGGTGCGAATAACAATCAGAGTTTATTGGGACCCGGGTCCGAATAGTCACTTCGAATTTATAAATAATAAATATAAATACTGAAGTCTTTAAAATATTTTAAATAATGTATCATTTTACAATTTGCTAATTGGATCATTGAAATAACTTTTTATTACTTATGAAAATGGCGACTAGTGAAACCTCGGTCGAAAAAAATGATATGATTCTGGATACACTGAAATGGTTTGTTTTTAGTAAAACTGAAAATGCATATATTTTTAAAGTTCCTCTCTATGGCGGTGAACGCGGCAAAATGTGCATAACTTTTTATCAGCGGCATGTTTGCGTGGCACAATCAGGCCCACTGACAGAAATTACGGGCTCTTGGGCAAGGGTGTCACGGGCCCCCGTGCTGATATTAATATTTTCAAAAGTTGATTGGCCAGCTCAGTCTGGGCCCCTAAAACTCGCCGGGTCCCTGGGCATTTGCTCCCCCCCACTCGTCGGCACTTGGCACAATTGCACAAATTTTGTCTCGTGTGATACTCCCTTAATAGGGAGCCGGAGCCGGGAGCCGAGCCGGAGCCGTCAAATTTGTGGGAGCCGGAGCCGAGCCGGACAAAAATGGCGGCTCCGCAAACCTGGTATACACATAGTTAGAAATTAGGGGAAAAAAAGTCCAACAAAAAAAAACCAAAACTTAAACTTAGTTACTGGATATTTGAGAATTATTATATACGTCATCACGATGTAAAATTGTGCAAGAATTTCTCAGCACTTTGTAAACAACATATACACCATAAATATAGAAGTGCACTTTTTTTTTCTATAAAAGCATATTACAAGACTAAAATGTGTTACCTTCAGGTGGTGTTATAGTCTCACCACAACCTGCGTAACACTCGCCAGTCCATTTGTTACAGCACGAATTATAACACTTGGTGCACATAAATTGACAATTGAATCCCCATACTCCATAATATTGACACTCTTGAGAAAGAAATTGTGTTGCGTCAATATGAATCTTAATTTGAGAACGTTTATTTAGAAACACAAAAAAAAAATCAATGTATGTTCACACACATACACAATAATAAGTTTGATCGATAAGGATGAAATAGTTAGGTAGATGAATCTAGACAAGTCATGGGCGATCTATGGTCAGTGGGTCAAGCACGGTCCGTTAAGCAGTTAGATCCAACCCGCAGTACACTCACCCTCTGTTCATTTACATTTAATTTATGTTAATTTATATAATGCGAAAGACGTAATCAAACTTTTCTTTCTACTCACACGTTAAAACTGTTAATGTCTATATGCACAAATCATCATATATATATATAATAATACTCATTTCCAGTGTGCGTTAAATCGAAAGTAAAGAATTAATACATGTACAACAGTATTCCAGTTTAAAATACAACCATGATAAAAATCGGATCTCCCCGAAACCAAAAAATAACCTAGCCTACCGATCAAGCCTAAGGGGATATAACTCTATGCAAAGGTTTTGCAGGGTACAGCTAGTAATAAATATATTACACATGAATTAGTGGGCGAGTAAAATGAATGAATAAATGTTTAGGTATACTAGTTATGTTGAATATCAAATAAATAAATGTCGTTATATATGATTGTTTTTTTATTCCATTGTTTCTGTATATTGAACACTAACTTTCGTTTCTATAATATAATTTCAAAGTATTACATTTGCAATAGTTGTCGTTTCTGTGTCACTTACCTTTTGTGCAGTAAGGAGGGTCTTCATATCCATTACATCCAATGGTACAAAGTCCAGTTTTCTTATCACATGATGAGTTGTAACAGTGGACACTTCAGGAATCGCGACAGTTCAAGCCCCAATACTTATCACTGCAAGCTTTCAAAAATAAACATATATAACCTTATGCATACTTCATTTATTTCTTATATAAAACCAGAACTGAAACAAAATGTATTTATATTTCACTAAATTACATAAGGTAAATCTTTACCGCGACTTTCCAGGTATACATAAACTAAAGAAGAAAATCAATGCACCTTTTATGTGCTATGCTAGTCGTCCCGCGTCGTATCATACGCCGCAAAGAAAGGGGGAAAGATACTGACACAATATTTGATACTGACACAATCTTGGATACTGACACAATGACAAAGCGAAGTATGTTTTCTGTCAAGCGAAAATTATTTTGAAACATTTTAAACATCTATAGCTGACGTGTGAAGACGTCCTGAGTGAACCAACTTGATCCACTTTAAACAACACGCTTGCTGTGGTCCAACCCTCCCGTTTCCACACTATAGTGTTTATTTTCTGGTGTCGGAAATTGTCGGCGTATTCGGAAATTCCACAATCTATAAATAGTCCTGCATCTTGTAGTTGTGAATTATACATATATAGATACCAGTGGAAAGGCCATTATGAAGCTGGCTAAACGAAATCCGACAGAAGGGATAACAAAGAAACATACGAAATACTGCAATACAAAAGAACATGTGGCCTTTATCGCCATGAACAGAATACGCTATGAAAACCACCTGGTTACAACGCATACACCGCACGATAGGAAAACTACCAGCGACCGAGACAAAAACCATTATATATCTATGGTTACAAAGCATACATCGCACGATATGAAAACTACCTGAAGAAGACACACGGGTTAGACGATTATGTATTTAAGGATATAAGATCTGCGTGTCATAGAGTTTTAATTGTTTTTTTTTAATGCTAGTCGAAAATAGATTCTCTTAAAACGAGGCCTTATATATGTACATGTATGTGTATATTCATAGCTTCTTGTGCACGTAATGTTTTGTCTTTTAAACGTATACTGTCAAGATCGAGCTAAGAAAATATCTTTTAAGAAAATCTACCAGAGAACAAAAAGTCATTCCATTATGATCTGTAAAGTTTCATTTTTACCCGTATTACAGTTTGGTGGATCGCTGTAACCGTAACACATTCCTGCGCACTGGCCTGTATCTTGATGGCAGAAAGCACTACATTCATCGGGGCAATTGTTGTTACATTCTAGACCCCACAATCCTGGCATGCATTCTGAAACAGTGGAAACATGTAGTTTTAAACGTGATTTAATAACCCCATCACCTGCGCGGTTCTAAACATTCGTTTATTTAGGAAACATGTTATTACTTTTATTTGGTACTAGCTGTACCCTGCAAAACTTTTGCATAGAGTTATATCCCCTTAGGCTTGATCGGCAGGCGAGGTTATTTTTTGGTTTCGGGCAGATCCGATTTTTTTGTTCATGATTGTATTTTAAACTGCAATACTGTTGTATTAATTTGTTTACACTCCATTTAACGCAGAACCCAAAATGGCTATTATTTATATAGATGCTGAATTGTGATTTTGTTTTATTAATTGTTCAAGCTCACTTGAATCTGTCACATATTTTTGGAGCAGTGGCTCTCAAAGTGTGAGTTAATGACGAATTTCAGATGGGTCGCGACAAAATAAAAAAAAATTATGATAAAAAAGCTGAGACTATATATCTATCTATCTATCTATATCTATATATAAAAGCATAATTACAACTCTATTTTTGTAAAACTAAACATTTTAAACAATAATTGACGTTTATTTTTTTCTCTGCAGTTGGCTTTAGAAGATACACATGTTTTTAAGATGGTAGCATGAAATGAAAAATGTTATCAAAGTGGGTTATGAAGTGAAAAAGTTTGAGAACATTGTTCCAGAGTTAGCCGGGCAAGTACTTCTTTGTATTCACTAGAATTAGCCAGGCAAATACTTCTTTGTATTCACTAGAGTTAGTCAGGCAAGTACTTCCTTGTATTCACTAGAGTTAGTCAGGCAAGTACTTCCTTGTATTCACTAGAATTAGCCAGGCAAGTACTTCCTTGTATTCACTAGAGTTATCCAGTCAAGTACTTCTTTGTATTTACTAGACTTTGCCAGGCAAGTACTTCTTTGTTTTCTCTAGAATTAGCCAGCCAAGTACTTCTTTGTATTCAATAGAATTAGCCAGGCAAATACTTCTTTGTATTCACTAGACTTAGCCAGGCAAGTACGTCTTTGTATTCACTAGAGTTAGCCAGGCAAATACTTCTTTGTATTCACTAGACTTAGCCAGGCAAGTACGTCTTTGTATTCACTAGAGTTAGCCAGGCAAATACTTCTTTGTATTCACTAGACTTAGCCAGGCAAGTACGTCTTTGTATTCACTAGAGTTAGCCAGGCAAATACTTCTTTGTATTCCTTCTTTTAAACACATCTTTTATTCTCTCTTGCCCTGGTTGACATAATCATTAATTTTATCAAGTGGAAACTGTTATTGTAACATTGATTGAGAAGCTGCTAACTAGTTTTTAAAATAATGTTGCCTATGATAATATCGTTGAAAGAAAAATATCTATAAAACGAAATATTCTCAACAAAGTGCAGTTGTCAATGTTTTGTTTTCTCTGCATAATCGAATTCAAGTGAAACGAACTCCTGGGTGCAGAAGAAATTTTCTTTTACAATTATTGTGAATATTCTATTATTTTCTAGTTCATGATTTTTATTTTATTGTTTATATATATATATATATATATATATATATATATATATATATATATATATATAAAGAGACATTTATATATATATATATATATATATATATATATATATATATATATTTGTTTCTTAAATATGTTATTTACTTTTAAACCAAATATAGCTTTTTGTATAATCATTCATCGTATGATCTTTCTCACCTCCGTAAATCAGTACTTCACATATCATCACTTTTCCGGTATACCCATTTCCTACGTAAATGCGAGACATAGACTCCTTTTCAGGTTTTGTTAATGTTAACGTGACGTAATAGTCCATATAGGCCCATAGATGCACTTCATTATCTTCATATGTATTCAGCAAAACGACATCATGTCTAATGCCATCGCTTTCACCTTAAGTAAAAGGAAATATATTAAATAGCTAGAAGATGCAATGGGAACTTTCATTGTTTTCTAAAACTTATTGCTTTTTTTATAAAAGCGATTTTTGTTAGTTTATGATCTCTGTCTGGCTAATGTCGTGTCGTGTTTTTGGTGAACAGCGATTCTATTATTAATGATCATATTTTTAAAAACTAAAAACCATATTGGCTATACGATTATAATTTGCCAGTATCAGTGGAACAGTTTAATGATAGTTTAATAAAACAGTAGTGGTGTTCACGAACACCATTATTTGGGAAACAAGACAAACTCTTGACACCAAGCCCGACACCTTTCAATATTTATTTTTATCCATTTATTTTGCTGCTGTGAAAAAGGATTTTTTTTAAATAAAACTATTTTGCTTCAATACATGCAACAATTCACATTAAGATAAAAAACAATAACAAATTGAGTCCAAAAATATGTTTTTGCTAAATTATTATAATTCTGCCAAGTTATAATCCACTTCTTCTGTCGGCTTGATATCTCCATCACTTTTCTCTGTCTTAGGTTGTGGAAAGAGAGGAAGGTTTGAAAAGATATAGTTGAAACCATTGGATATTGATAAAGCGAGTTAATGTTTCTATTAATTGATCCCAATTTTTATAACCTGATTGTAGAGGCTGGAGTTGAGCTACACGTTTTAGTGGATTAAGTTTGTATTACAGGTGCGAAAAAAAGTCAAGAAAAAAGCAATGAATGCACTGTGCTATGGGCTTGCCAAACTTTTTGGTTAATGATTTGCTCCAAACTTTGCTGAGTGTTTCTTTTTCTCGAAAAAAGAGGAAGGGGGGAGAGGGGTTACATCAAAGAGACATTGCTCTAACAATACGATATTTTCGAAAACCCTGAACTATGAAAAAGAAAGTTTGTATTTTACTATTCCTATGATATAACTTGAGCATTTATTATAGATGAAGCAAAACTCTGTATGGATCGTGTAATAAGTTTGCTAGTAATATGCAAGAGATAAAGTCAAACATATTACTTCATGGTGACATATGTTTGGGCTGGGGGGAGGGTGGGAGTAACACATTTTATGTAGCACTTAAAAAATGTTTTGTTTAAAAATGTATACAAAACTTATAGAAAACAATGGCTCTACAATTGATCCCCTAAGGCCAGAGAAAGGTTGACCGTCCAAAGAAAAATTGGAGAAGGTCTTGTCAACTGGAGATGAAACGTTGCAAATAGACATGGGGGGAATTGAAAAAAGACCTCCCAAAATAGAGTGAGCTGGAGAGTGATTGAAGATTTCCTTAGCTCCGCAAGAAGTCCAATGACAGAAAGACAGACATATAGACATCCAGATGATCAGACAGACATATAGACATCCAGATGATCAGACAGACATATAGACATCCAGATGATCAGACAGACATATAGACATCCAGATGATCAGACAGACATATAGACATCCAGATGATCAGACAGACATATAGACATCCAGATGATCAGACAGACATATAGACATCCAGATGATAAGACAGACATATAGACATCCAGATGATCAGACAGACATATAGACACCCAGATGATCAGACAGACATATAGACATCCAGATGATCAGACAGACATATAGATATATAGATGGAGATGAGACTGATTGATTTACACTAAGACAGATAGACACAGAGAATTAAATAGTTAGACAGACATAATGATAAATAGATATACAGATGATTAGACAGCAAGTCTAAGCAGATACTTTTTCAAAAGCCATACACCATTTTTCTCATGAATTTGACATCCAGGACATCTTATCAATAATACTTACAGTTTGCTGTGTAAATTTGTATTCGGTTGACCAGTCTCGGTGAGTCAAATTCTATCAGTATCTCGATATGAGTGCAGCTACCATGACTGACTGTAGCGTTGGAGTCACCATCAACAGCCGCAGAAGGGGGGTAATCCTCAAACATATTTTGTTTTGTTACAGTCTGTTTCAGAGCAACATTTCGACCTAAATAGCACCACAAATAGAAATATATTGGCTGTTGTTTGTTGCTACCACAATGTCTTAATTTATTATTATAATTAGTATTGTTTATTATTTTTTTGAATCAACTTATTAATTATAATTATCCTTTAATAAATGACCTCCACTAATGTATAGTGAACAAAGAAAGGTCACGCCGGGTCCTTAGACCGTTATTTCCTGTATTGTCTCATGCAGATCACACCTGTAATCTACAGTTGTATCATCAACAGCAAATGTTGTTTCATTACTACAGTTTATGATTTCACCATTACTTGATGTGAACGTGAAACTCAAGTTCCATTTCATTTCTGTAAACAGAAATGAAGAAAAAAAATACTCAGTTTTGATGCTATAAAGTAGAAGAGTATAATGTATATAAAAGCGATTTGGGTTCTGCGTTAAATCGAAAGTAAAGAATTAATACAACAGTATTCCAGTTTAAAATACAATCAAGAAAAAAATCGGATCTGCCAGATATCAAAAAAAAAAATAACCTAGCCTACCGATCAAGCCTAAGGGGATATAACTCTATGCAAAAGTTTTCAAGGGTACAGCTAGTATAGATAAACTTTTTCTCCTTTATCCATTTTTATTCCATTAACATGCATATATATGAATGAGACTTAATAAAAAGCAACTGAAATATAAGTTAATAAAGTATATTTATTTACAGTTTTAAACAATATATTAAGTTTTACATATTTTCATTATCAATCGTGAATCTGCCATAGGCTAAATATCATCATTTTTCAAAATTACATTACGTCATCCAGCATGACATTATTAAATTTCCTCATTTCCTGTTCTACCTACCAGATTGACTAAGAGTGAACCTCAACCAAGAAAACGGATAAGCTGCACTCCTGACCTTCTCTCTGTAGTGTGTATTGTTATCTGTGTCACAGGATGTGTCTAAATCTGCCAGATTCCATGTTGATGTACCATCTGGCGTTCCACTGTCGCTGGCATTAGGGAATATGACTTGCAGAGACTCCAGAGCGAGTTCACCGTTACACGTTCCTTCATCGTTGTCTGTCAGCCAGTCTGTATTTAACTTTGTTGGACTGGTAGTTATAGTAACGAATGGTATGTTGGTGAGATCCTCTTAAATTATCGTAACAAATTTGAAAAAAAAAAAATCAATATCATATTGGTGACATTTATAGTCACTTCAAATGTTTTTTTTTCCCGAAATAAGTTAAAAAAAATGTAAGTTTTAAACATGATCATTAATAAATAGTATTTACAACAATTATAACTCGATTTAGAGTGCGAAGTTATTGCAAATATTGCTTAAGCCGGATAGCTTATTTAATAATATTACCTGTTCCAACATTACCAATAGAAATAATAAACAGCCGTGTTCCTCATTTTATTACATATATTATTATCATATAACTAAGTCAGATATTGTGAACTAGATAGTCGCCATTTTACTTATAATAATTATATTTATAATCATTTTCACACGAAAATATATCGTCACCTTTGTGCAAATGGTGAGGGACGGATGGCTGAGTGTGGTAGATTCTCGACTGTCGACATGAGAGTCCTGGATTCGACCCTTGATGAGATTCAAGGACATTTTTCCAGGTCGTGATTTAAAAAATGGGACAATTCCCACAAGTCCACCCAGATTTAAATGGGTATCTGAATATAATTTGTGGGAAGTAAAGGGGGCTAGGCGTTATGCTAACCACAAAATCCCTTTATATACTGAGGTTATAGAAACAGATGAATTCTACACTTCATCTGTCCTAAGAGAATTTTACTTAACTTCTAGCAGCTGTTGAATGTAAACTGGCTTTCGGTAATTTATCGGCATTATAAACGCGAAGCGGGTTTCATATTAATTGAACAGCCCGGTATGCTTTATTTATAAATGAAAGAATATCTTACTGTGATCAAATAAGTATTGATTTTACTATCCTACACATACTAAGAAGAGTGACAATGCATTGTGTGAGTGAATTTACTTACGATATTGGCATTTCATACCAAACCAACCAGTTGCACATTTTCCCAAACATTCTCCAGTAAAGTCGCATTCAACGCCAGAGTTGCAGTGACACAGAAACTGGCAGTTTGAACCAAACCATCCTTCAGGACACGAGGCTGTGGGATAGAGCATATCCATCGAAGTTAAAGTACGAATTGAAGATTTTACTTTCCATGAAACCAATATTGGTTCTAGCTCAAACTACAATAAGTTAATTTATCGTACATATTATAGGCCAGAAATATATTTCTGTTAAAAGAAATGTATTTTTCAAAATGCATAAATTAGTTGTCTTTGTTATTGTATTGAAAATATGCGAAATAAAGTTCAGAAGAGTTATAAAATTACCTTCACATTTAATGAAATCGTTCATCAGTGAGAAAAACAGAAAAACAATTTTTTTTTTCATTTCAATCATCACTTGAGATATAGATTCAACTTGAGGCAATTCCAGCCGTTAGGCCATGACAATAATTAAATGGACTGCCAGGAAGTTGTCCCATTGAAATACTACTAAAGGAACTCAATCAATAGGGTCCTTTATAATCTGAAAAACCTTTGAGGTGTGATATATATTGTAATCGAATATGTAAAAGAAGCTTACTCGACTGACGTTGTAATATGTCACACAATAATAGTTTAATTAGGAAGTTAAACTTACACAATAATAGTTTAATTAGGAAGTTAAACTTGTCGTGATAAAATGCCCCAGTGAACTGTGTCAATAAGTTGTTCTATTTGTATTTTGGAAGAGTTCCATTTATTTCTACACTTAGTTATTCGCGGTTCACATATACAAGGGTTTTAAAGAAGAATTTTGTTTTTATTAAACTTCTCATTGAAATTATAATATCAACGTACAGCTAAAAATATGACCTGACTTAAAATATAATGGGTTTAGAGTGGAAACTATTTATGTAAACCTTATGTTCCCCTAGTCTGTGGTAGAGTAAATAAAATATGTTTTAAAGTTTAATAATTCACATAAATATACACAATTAAATATAAGCATATGGATATATATATATACTGTATATGGTTTCTTGTTGATTAATGTGTATAGAGCAGATTTATTTTATTCTACTGTATTGGCTAAGGCCAATTTTATTTCAATTTTTCATTACAATAACATCAGAATGAGCTTTTTGTGTATTAGTTTGTGAGTCGCGCAGCAGAATATCTGCGGTCAGAATACTATATGTGGGTGTGAGAGCTGTGTTGGGTCAGTATGTTTGAATGGCATGACGTGGTTTTGATCGTGAAAAGGGTGGGTGATCAAAGCAGTGAATGGAGAGTGACCGGAGTGACCAGTGTGACCGGAGTGACCAGTGTGTCCGGAGTGACCAGTGTGATCAGTGGAGCATGGCGGCATTTGGTTGAGGAGATCAGGGGGGGGTTGAGGGAAGGTTATTGTAGGTGAATGTGGAGAAGGGAGTTAACCTACAGTAAGGAGTTCATAGTATGGGACAGGTGCTAGTTGACGAGTGTAAAGGTTGGGCAGTTTGGTGACCATACTATTTGTCTGGACTGTATTATTATTTTGTCATCATTCTTTTATAGGTTTGATGGATTAAACTTATATTAATTTGCTTTTATGAATACATTGTTCCTATTACTGATTTGATATTTGAAGTGTTCGCTGTATTAGTTTTGTGAATAGCGCAGCGCTGTGTTACTTATGTGCGAGTTTTTCCCAAGTGTTATTTAATGCGCGGTATTCAAGAGGCAGTTGGGATATTGATCTTAAAGAATGCAGGCATATTATGAAGTGGGACGGATGGTCGAGTGGTGTAGATATTCGACTGTCAACCTGAGAGTCCTGGGTTCGAAACTCGTTGAGACCCATGAGAATTTGTACAGGTGAAATGTGTTTTCAGAGTCGTACCTCAAGTCAACCCAGCTTTAAATGGGTACCTGACTTTAAGTTGGGGAAGTAAAGGCGGCTGGGCGATGTGCTAACCACACAATCCCTTCATATGCCGAGGTTATAGAAACAGATGAATTCTACACTTCATCTGCCCCAATGGCCCTTTAGGGCTAAGGGAAATTTTTGTTTTATATTATGAAGTGTTAACGAAGGAGTTAAATTAGAGGCCGAACAAGATCCTGTACACAACAATCTGAGATTCGAAACATGTTTCTCTACCTCGCTGGTCATGTCCCCCAGAATGTGTCACTGTTATTGAGATCTGCCACTGACTGCCACAGACTGTTTGTCATTAGTATTGGATACATTCACCCTTAGCACATCTAAGTATATTGTGTTTATTGGTACATCATACTTGACCTTACAGGGTCAGCTAGTAATTAAACCTAATACAGCAACACGTCGTGTATCCGAATCAGTTGAGACCGGACACCGTTCAGATTTTCCATTGTTAGAATATGAGAACCGAATGCGATCTATGCAGTTTATGAAACCGGACACTATATGAATATTAGAAATCATCACATACGGGAAACGTGCTTGAAGAAAAAGCAAAATAAGTGAGACATGTCGTAACTTTACCTTTATTGTGGAAAACAATCACTTATTTTTCGATATACCATTGTATAGCCCAGTAGCGTGAAAGTTCTACAGTAGGGCCAGACAATAGCGGGGGGCAGGAATTAAATTTTACTAAATAAAGCAAACAAGCAGAGGGGGGGGGGGCAGACAAAACGAGGGGGGGGGCCTCCTGGCCCGCCCGCTCGCTGCAGGCCTGCTATTGTAAACCTTAGTTTTTTCCCTGCAAGGTCTCTGATTCATATACCGTAGCCTACATGTAGTTAACACAAAAAGTGAATCGACGCTTTGAGTAATAAACATTCGGATAAATGGAGTTATTCTGTACACTGTCAGACGATTCAGCATCAAAACAAACAACCAAGGGGAACAATTCTAAATAACCAAACAAAGGGGAACAACTCTAAATAACCAAACAAAGGGGAACAATTCTAAATAACCAGACAAAGGGGAACAATTCTAAATAACCAGACAAAGGGGAACAATTCTAAGTAACCAAACAAAGGGGAACAACTCTAAATAACCAAACAAAGTGGATTTGACAACGGACACGACTAGTACTTAATTTACATTGTAAAAGCTGCAGAGTGATGGAATTGCGATTCAATTAAACCAGATACAATGCACTCATTTTATGGGAAATATTTTACTAATGATAGATGGCCATGTCAGAAGTGATGTCGTAAATAATCTGGGAACAGGAAAAATGTTTCAGGGTGAAAGCGAAATGTAATGAATCTACCCCATATAGCGTGCCTTAGGTGTCTCGTGCCTCCTATGAAGACGCCGCTGATTTTAATAATAATTACATAATACAAAATCGCAAATGTTTCTATTGCACATTTATTATTATTACACACTGTATTCTGTATTCTTGTAGCCAGCATACACATTTTAGTTCATTTTACTAAGAACCAGTGCTCGATTAAAAAAAAAAAACAGTGTCGGGGAAGAAAAAAAATTATACAAAGCCAGGGATAAATGTCTATGGTTTCAACCCCGGCGGGGATATAATTAGCTAAAGCAGAGCCGGGGATGACAGTTCTCAGTGCCGGATGATATCCCCGGCGGTAAATCGAGCCCTGTTCAGAACACCTCTCTATTTAGAAAACAATCATTAAAACAAATACTCCATGTTTTTTTTTTACTCCATGGCTATTTTGGCCCTACGTTTTTTTTTGAGGCCATAGGCCATAGAAATTTGGGAGACCCTTGACAAAGATAATGTTAAAACCACTGCTTGCTAAAATTAAAACTCTCTATAATCGTTGAAAACTGGAAACTGTTTAGCCCTTTTAACCCTTGACCCCCTGAAAATTGTTCACCGAGTCCTTGTGACTTAGCTAAGAAAGACAGGATATTCAATTCATAAATAGCCTAATATGTTTTATCAGTGTACGAATTGTGTCAGATATTTCTGTAGGTAGAGCGCTCATTTAGCAATCTAAAATTGATACAATGTATTTTAAGATGTGAAATGTCAGAACAGTTTGCTATGGATTTAACAAAGCTAATATCATCTGGCAAAAGAATGCATTCTGATAACCATGCACAACACACTTCTTAAACTAGCTTTATTGTTGCCTTCCTAACTTTAACTATATAAGATAATTTTATGAGGCTGATACAGTAGACTCAGTGGCGTAGCGAGCTTAACTTGCTAGGGGAATAATACCATTTTAGTGCCCCATTTCATTCGAAAACCAAATAATATTATATGTTAAATATACATTTGGCGCCCCTTTGTGAGTAGCGCACTGGGCATGATGCCCCCTTTGCTCGCTCTCACTACGCCACTGCTTGGTAAAGAATTGAATAAGTACAGTGTCGAATACAAGTTGGCACACATTACTTTTTTAAATTACTGTTTAGTGCTATTGCAAGTAGGGCCGCTGCCAGGAATTATGCCCCCCCATCTACAAACTATCACAATGATGCCCCCCCATCTATAAACTATCACAATGATGCCCCCCCATCTACAAACTATCACAATGATGCCCCCCCCCATCTACAAACTATTACAATGATGCCCCCCATCTTTAAACTATTACAATGATGCCTCCCATCTACAAACTATTACAATGATGCCCCCATCTACAAACTATTACAATGATGCCCCCATCTACAAACTATCACAATGATGCCCCCCCATCTACAAACTATTACAATGATGCCCCCCCCATCTACAAACTATCACAATGATACCCCCATCTACAAACTATTACAATGATGCCCCCATCTACAAACTATTACATGATACCCCCATCTACAAACTATTACAATGATGCCCCCCATCTACAAACTATTACAATGATACCCCCATCTACAAACTATTACAATGATGCCCCCATCTACAAACTATTACAATGATGCCCCCCCCATCTACAAACTATTACAATGATGCCCCCATCTACAAACTATTACAATGATGCCCCCAATCTACAAACTATCACAATGATGCCCCCCATCTATAAACTATTACAATGATGCCTCCCATCTACAAACTATCACAATGATGCCCCCATCTACAAACTATTACAATGATGCCCCCCATCTATAAACTATTACAATGATGCCTCCCATCTACAAACTATCACAATGATGCCCCCCATCTACAAACTATCACAATGATGCCCCCCATCTACAAACTATTACAATGATGCCCCCCGGTTTTTTTGAGATACTGAATATTAAATGTATACACTCACCCACTTCATGGAATCAAAGGGTGCGAAACGCCCCGAGGACAGGAAACCAGAGACGCAGAGTACTATGGTGCAATGAATATATGATGGTGCAAAGGGGTGCAATACGCCCTGGGGACAGGAAACGAGAGTCGTGGAGTATTTTGGTGCAAAGAATATATGAGGTTGCAAAGGGGCCCATGGTAGTGCCATTCAACAGCACAATTTTGTTATGGAGACAGTATTGAGCTTAGTGCGGCCCTAAAAGACAATGGAGGACTTATTGAGTCAATGAACCTGTCTTATGTCCAGATGCGGATTGAATGAAGGGTGCATCGTGCGCCTACCATAAGCGCCGTCTTCAAAATCCCCCCTCAATCACTAACTTTACATTTGCGCCAGTATTTTCATGTGTCTCTTTGAAGAGCCCAAACAAATGTTTTTGCTCCAGGGCGTCAACAGAAATTATTCTGCTTCTTGCAATGTCCACTGTCCTAGTTTGTTGTTAATGTAGAAAAAACAACCAAACATTATAAGTATGTCAACAAAACATAGTACAACGGTTTCATTAAAGAGAATCACTTAAAAAAATTGTGTCAGTTGGTGAGTTTACTATAAATGGGGAGAAAAAAACTCAATATGATTCACTACTAGCTTACTGTAATTAATAATATGTAAACAAGTCTTAGTCCAGAAGGTTCAGTTAGGGGGAACCCCTAGTCTAGCGCACACAGTTGTGTCCGCTGGTGTATGACTTGTGTACAATGAAGAAAAAAAGTTAATGAAGATACTGCCAGCTATGTTTTAAAAATATCGTCAAAGAGAGGTAACCGTTGAATTTTTTTGAAAGATTTTTTCCCGTCGCAGTCACTTTAGTCTCCAACCCTATTGTTTGCAAACAACGCACATAATGTGAACTCCCGACAAAAATAAATGTGATCAAAGGGAGGTAACCGTAGAATTATTTTGAAATATTTTCCCTGTCGCAGTTACCCTAGTCTCCAACCCAATGTTTGCAAACAACGCACAGAACGTCCACGCCCTATAAAAAATAAAATGTGATCAAAGGGAGGTAGCCGTGGAATTATTTTGAAATATTTTTCCTGACGCATTTACCCTAGTCTCCAACCCAAATGTTTGCAAGTTGAAAGTTTGATGTGTGTAGTGATTGTTTCTGTTGTTAGCCTGACCAATATTAATTCCAATGACCAGTAAAAGTGGGTAGGCATTGTACTAGCGATACAATAAAAAATAGAATAGTGACTGCAGATATTGAAATCATATTTATCTTAATTTTTTTGTTATATTTTTCTGTTTTTCCATTTGTAATACGAAGTTTTATGACATGACTATGGCAACACTGATAAACTATGTCTTCTGCCTCAATTACTTTTTTTTGCTAATATACACTATGGTAAGAAAACATTAACCATATCCAATAAATTATTTTTGTTATAGGCCTTGTTATTTGCAAGTATGTTCTCTCTAGACTATAATTAAACTTCCAGCAGATGTATATAAATTGACTTCCCAGCTCTAGCTAGACATTCTTCAATTTTGCTAGATATTTAAATCAATTTTTTCCCTCTGCATCCATTTTGATTACACTGACAAAGTTATCGTTTAAAATTCATGTACATGAATTGGGAGTATGATGATATTCAGAAATAAAATTATTGTTTAGTATTTTTTTGTTGAAAAAAAAAGCTTATCTCCAGCTGTAAAAAACAAATTGATATTTTACAGGCTGTAAGAGACTGATATTTTACAGGCTGTAAGAGATTGATATTTTACAGGCTGTAAGAGATTGATATTTTACAGGCTGTAAGAGATTGATATTTTACAGGCTGTAAGAGACTGATATTTTACAGGCTGTAAGAGATTGATATTTTACAGGCTGTAAGAGATTGATATTTTACAGGCTGGAAGAGTATTTTTGTAACTGGATAGATTGACTTCATTTGCTACTCCATGGATCTGCTAGAGAAAGTATTTTTTTTTAATTCTATTACTTTTCAGTTCTAATATTCATTTTATTTCTTTTTTATTTTTTTTGAGTCGTCATGTTATTGATTTAGGTCATCATTATTGATATTTTTTCTCTCACTATTTAATGCTGGCAAAATTTATTTTATGTATATTTTTGGAGAAGAATGTTTGAAAACTCGTCTTTGAATGAAATATTCATCCTGTATTTGGATCAAACTTGCACTTTTTTTTCAGTTTTATTACTAAGAACTGTTAAATTTATCTTACATCTGAAATATTTTTTTATTATTATCATTTTTTAAAATTATATTTACATACATCTGTACTTTATATAAAATAAGAGCTTGTAACATTATAAGAAAATGATTAGGGAACAAGAGAGAAGTAAAATTATGTAATTGACTTCAATCATGAGATATATTAACTAATTATCGCAAACCATACACAAATACGTTTTTAATCAATAGATGTGTGGAGCCCATCTCCTCTCCAATACAGCGGCAAATATGTGTTGCTTTACCAGGGGTTTACACTGTACCCTTTGCATGCGAATCGAATTCGCTATCCAGCCGCCAAAAATATATAAATACGTTTACATTATCCTAATTATTTTAACGTTATTGTTTTTTTTTATAACGTTATTTGTTGTGTTATTAGGTTGTGATGATGTTCTTCCTTTGGTTGACTTGTGGTCGCGTTCGATTCAGTTCCATTCACAGACAACACACCATGAATTAGTCAAAGTTTCGCGACTCAAGTGACGTTTATTATACAAAAAAAACATACATGAAATAAGATCATATGCAGCAGTGTTCACAATCGCCAAAATAATATATCACTGTATTCAGCCGTCCCGAAAGATTGAAGCTGAAATACTTGATAAAAATAAACTCTATTTACGTACATAATAAAACTTTATCTTTACAAGTAGGCCTATATTACCGTCCCGAAAGATTGAGGTAAATATAGTTGGTCTGTCGGTCGGTGTGCGGACTCTGGTCTTCGGTCTCTATTCGGTCTCTGATCTGTCCCTGGTCTGCGGTCGGTCTACTTGAATCTGACCTACATCTCATGATATTAGTTTAATTGAACTAAATATATAAATGAAACCCTCGCCGTAAATTTCCCAATGTATCAGTGGTTCTAAACTTGTAGAGATATCAGTAGCTCTAAAGTTGTAGAGATATCAGTAGTTCTAAAGTTGTAGAGATATCAGTAGTTCTAAAGTTGTAGAGATATCAGTAGTTCTTAAGTTGTAGAGATATCAGTGGTTCTAAATTTGTAGAGATATCAGTGGTTCTAAACTTGTAGAGATGTCAGTGGTTCTAAAGTTGTAGAGATACATATTTAAAGCTATCGTTATAATTATAAATATCTTCAAATTTCTTCAGAATCTGGTAGTATCCTCTTCATGAAAAATTAAGTGTAGCCCCTTAATGGTTATGCTTGTGAGAAAGTATCCGTAGCTAAAAATAAGTTGGTCTCGTCATTAAACACTTCGTCAGCAACTTGATCTCGTTATTAAACACTTCGTCAGCAAATAATTGTAAAGCTGTAATGTATATTCACACCACTTATAAAGTGAAGTCACGCTGAGGCCACAAGTAAAATAATATCAATCAGTTGAAGCTCTGAATATTTCAGTGTCAAGCAGGCATATAGAAGAAAAGAAGAAATGTAAAGATTCTACATCTATACGTAAATAAATTTAAAAGTATGCAAACAAATAATAGTTTGCATTTTTTTTCATAACTTTTATAACATTAATACAGCTAAATCGCTTTATTTAAAGTGATTTATAGATTTATGTAGAATTTTATAATTGTTTCCCTTCTTTAAATTTCAAAGTGGATAAAAATAGTTTGACCTGTGATTTCTTTTCATTCACATAATTTTACCTTCTCAATAAATTTATATTTTAATCTCTGATTCTTAAGAGAGTAGAAACGATTTAAGGAGCAGTAGAAGGAAGGTTTGCATGGGCAATTTATTGGAGCTCTTTATTTACTACGGTAATTTGCAATCTTTAGTTTTATGAAGATAAACTAACGATGATAAGTTAACAGTTGGTGAAAAAAGTAAGATTATCATTTTCCTATAAATCTAATACAAAAAAAGTATCCAATAATAAAAGGAATCATCTTTAATCATAATTTTTTTAACTACAACTACTTTAACTAAAGTGAAAAAGACAAAGTGCATTCTTATAAAACTGATACAAATTGAGATAAAGCTACGGAGTATTTATTAAGAAAAAAACAAAAAAAAATTATTTAAGAAAAAGTATATAATATACACAATAACATCAAAGAAATAAAATAGTATGCTTCTGTACCGGCAATTCATAAAACTTCATTAGGTCCCCTGTTAGGCTTTTGCATGCAAAATACTGTTCTTACTATATCCAAAGCCGTGCATACCGGCATATGCTCCATAACTTCCTGGGCATGAAAATCTTTATTTTGTTTCTTTACATTCTGGTGATAAAATTTCACTTGTTACACTGTAATTAAGTTTAGTGGTTAAAGCTCTGCTGTGGACTAGATTTTTCACATCATACCCAAAAATGAGCATAAAGGCTCCACTACTTCCTGGGCATGTACATGTTGTGTAGGTAAATTTAGTTACATTATTAGACAGATGAGACTTGTCCATCCAGTGACCGAAACTGACCCGTTTAGAGCATCCATGAGGGTGGGAGACAATAAAGTTAAACGAGTCAGTATTTTGACATGTAGTTCTTTTCTTTCTAACTTTCCTCCATGCATCATCATATTGTCTCCAACATTTGGTAAGTAAATGTGCTAAATTTTCATCACAGGTCACACATCTCAACCTACACCAGTCACTTTCAACGTCTCTTTCAGATACAGAAACACGACCAACAATGATTAAAATGCTATCCTCACTATCATAGAATAATCTCAACAATGTTTGTTGGGCCTCAATGTCATCAAATACCACATGATTGGCCGTTGTAACATAAAACTCCCACCACACGTGACTAGCTGTGTCTGAATGTTCACAATATTTACACCAACATTTTGTGAAGTTCTCCCTATGTTTATTACCATACTGATCTTTGCCATCCATATACTTCACGAGTGCACTGCACACCATCCCACTTCCTGTTCTTAAGCTGGTTTTGACTCTCATGTTATAAAATGGATATGAAATTTTTGTGTCTGGCCAAAACTCTGGTCTGTATGGACTGGTCATTTTGACAGCAACTCTGACAGTCAGGTCAGCTGTAGCTTTGATGAGATCATACAAATCCATGTCACGGTGACCTTCAGGTAGATGATTTAAGGTGAATGTATGAACAGGTATAAACTGTCTATGACCTGGATTCTTTTTACAGCTAATAAAATGTTTGTATAGATCAGCTTCTCCACTTTCTGACACCTGAGTTTCATGTTCACCTGGAACAGATAAATCAACGTAGAATTGTAAAGTATTAAAGATATAAATACCATATAATTTGTCTGTTGTATTACCACAATGTAAGCAATATTTATAAAATGTGTTTGATTTTAACATAAAGTTGTTTGCCCATTGTGTGAGTCTCAATGTCCACCATTCGACCTCAACAGTGATACAATTTTAAGTCTGAAATAAACAAATCAATAATTCGGACATGTTGCATCTGTAAAAAAACATTATTGGAACACTGTCTTCAGATGTGAATACATTTTAGTATTTCATGTTTTTTGTGTGTATGTAGCTATATAAATAGAATACTCTTTTTTAAAAGAAATATTTTGAATTACTACATGTTTTCTTTTTAATTAGAACTTAAAAATAATGTATAAAGGTTACTTTCGAAAAGTGGTGTTTCTTTCAAATTGAAATCATCTGGATACTCTGACACCTATTAAACATATTTCTAAATATATTTTCTGCAATAGCTTAATATATATATATATATATATATATATATATATATATATATATATATATATAAATTGTTATGGCTCCCTCGTTTTGTCAGCGCACCTTGCAGTCTAGGAATTGAACGCGATGACGTAGGATAGAAACGAGAGAAAAAAAGTGACGTGAAAGTCGGAAGAGCAGTGGCCATGATTGTTGTTGTTGTCTTTGTTTATAATTATTAAATACTTTTGAAAAGGAACCATGTTATTTGTTTAATAAACAGTAAAAGAGTATTCAACATTGGTGTCAGAAGTGGGGATATTCTTATATTGGCAGGTAAAACAATTAGTGAACTTTTAGTTAAAGAATTAAGGAAGGAGCTGGAAGAAAGATCCTTGCCAACAACTGGTAACAAAGAACAGCTAGTTACCAGACGTAAAGAAGCCCTGATCAAAGAGGGAAAGGATCCGGCACACCACCAATTTCAAATTTTAAGGATTATTGATCTATTTAAGCAAGCACAAAATGACTTAGATAATAAAATTGAAAATGTTAGGATTGATATTACTGAAGAAATTGATAGCAAAATAAAACAAATCAATGCTCAAGTACTGAACACTACAGTTTAAATTTCCTGAGAAGTTTGAATGTATTAGGGAGGAGCTGCGTCGTACACAAGAATCACAGACCAAGACAATAAATGCTGTTAGTAAAATAAAACCACCCGTGTTTGACGGCAAAATCTCTTGGTCCGTCTATACGACACAGTTTGAGACTGCAGTTAAAATTTAACAACTGGACCAGGGATGAGGAAAAAACGACGGCTCTTGTTTTGGCTCTGAGAGAGAAAGCCTCTGAACTTCTACAGACCATCACCGATACAGGGAATTACGAAACCCTTATAAAAGCACTCGAATTACGGTTCGGTGACGAGCACATGAAGGAGGTTTTCCGAGTTCAGTTGAGAACCAGACATCAGGGGCGGGATAAACCTTACAGGAATTAGAGGCAGACATTCAGCGGCTGGCGCACCTCTCTTACCCTGCTGCTGATCAAGAATTCCTCGAAGTTATAACCACTGATGTTTTCATAGATGCTATTCAGGATCCAGAGTTAAAGAGAGCCATTAGGATAAGCGGCAAACGTCGGGCTAGCGAAGCCTTGGTTTATGCACTTTCCAACGAAGCAGCCAATAATGCATCCAAGACTGACTTTCATTCCAGGCAGTTAGAAGTCGATTAAGATATACGGCTTAACCAGATTTGCGGGGTGGTCGAAGAGGCCACTGCCGCCAAGGAACAAAATATGGCTGACAGGAATAGGAGTAAGAATAACCCTCGCTGCTGGAACCGTGGTGCTTCTGGTCATCTTCGTAGAAACTGTCAGGGAGTGTGGCAATACTAAATTAGACAGTTAAGAGCCTTCCCACAACTTAATCGCTGGAGTAACCAGGGAAACTAGAGTCTGCCAGATTCGGGGGTGGGGGGGGGCAAAAGCTGGCAAAACGTTCTGACAAAACCCCTGAGGTCGTCATTTCTGTCACAACCCCGACTTCATTTCGGGCCTTTATGTCAAAGGTAAAATTAAACAGTTGGTGACTAGAGAAGAGACCCGAAGAATTGGTGACCCATGAAGAGCCACCTGAAACGTTGGTGACCCGAGATGAGCCACCTGAAACGTTGGTGACCCGAGATGAGCCACCTGAGACATTGGTGACCCGAGATGAGCCCCTTGAGACGCTGGTGAACCGAGATGAGCCACCTGAGGAGCAGAGTCGAAAGGTACAGAAGAGCGAGATTAGCAGGGCGCATCGGAGTAGAGGCGAACGAAACAGGACAGGGACGAACTTGGCCATTGACTTTAATCTAGTGAGTTCATTATACATTCATCCTAGCTCTGTCAAACGCAAAACATTTCGTTACTGCTACAACGTGTGTTTCGTCATCGTCATGTTAGTCTGCAACAACAAGAGCTTGATTTTGTCGGGCCTCATCAATGGAGAGTTCAGCGTCCCGGACGCGAAAAGATGCAAGGAGATCAGAAGGCTGAATGCCCGAACCTGCAAGAAAATCTACCTGGTGAACAGCCACGGTCCTCCCCGCCCACACCACGGGGACAATCAACCTCCTCAGCAAGTCTGTGTTAGACAGTGCTAGCTCAGTTAAAATTAACCGAAAGACTTTCACAAATTTTAATTTAAGTTAAATTTATTAAAACGATAAAGACATTTGTGAGATATAGTATTATAAAAAACAAGCTAAACAAATCAAAAGAGACCGATTTAGATAAAAGCTATAAAAAAATTTTAAATACTACCTAGTAATTATCATGGAGATATTAACTCAATAATAAATTATTACCAACGGGTATTTTGTTAATTTAGAAATATGGTCAGTTTATCATGTTAAACTTCAAAATTAATTCTGTTACACTAGTATTTAGATTTGCCTAAAGTGTTAAAAAGGATTTATAAAATGAAAAGCGGCAAGAATAAAATTTAATAAAACTAATATATTAAAATAGATTTTTAAAACTATCATAATTACGTGAAAATTCAGAATTTTGATTAGTTGCTAACTTAGCAACAGGTAACTGTTGGTTTTTATTATAATCTGTTAAAAGGAAAACAAAGATTAAAATTTGTACCTTAGATTAGACAATTTTAGACCAAATAATAATTAGTAAATTCAACAATTTAAATTGGTCATATTCACATAAGTGATTTGCACGGATAATTTAAATTATTTTAAAAACATTCGAACAATCTTCTTTCATTCTAATCCTGGTAAGCTATTTAAAAAGTGTACCCACCCAGGATTTAAGCTTTTCTTCAAATAAGAATGTTTACTTACAAAAATATTACTTGAGAACTCTTCTCAAAGTTTGAAAACAGAAAGAACTCAAAGTTGTTAAATTTGCTTTATACCTCCCCTAAAAATGAAATCGGGTATACTAAAATCCAATACACTTTTAGATAATAAAACAAAATAATATTCACATTATCGTGTAAGAGTTATTAATAGATAAACATTTATCATTAGAGTTACAAAAATCTGTCCTATTTCAGTTGAAGCTTTAATACACACAAATACACATACCCATCAAACCCAAACGATATTTATTTATATACACACAGGGTGGCCCAAAAGTAGGTTTAAGGTTACTCACGTAGACTATTTATTAGAAAATTTCGATACTAGAACAACGGGAAATTCGTTATACCTGTAAACATAAACATTAACAATGTAATCTATAAGATGCTCAAAATGTCATCCTTCAACATTGCAACATTCTTCAATTCTATCCAAGACACTCTGACACACAGTAGGGCACATATTCCGATCTTCATAAATTTCTGTGAATGCGAGATGAATGTAATCTTTTAAATCATTTATCGTTTTGGGTTTCTTATAGTAAGCCTTGTTCTTAGCAACACCTAAAAAAAAAAAGAAATCTATAATCGTCAGGTCAGGTGAACATGGTGGCCATTCGATGCTGCCCTTTCTTCCGAACAAACGCTGTGGAAAAACTTGGTTAAGGTTGTCATTTACTGTAGACACATAATGTGGCGGTACATATTAAAATATATTACAATCAGCAAGGAAAAAGCTGTTTATGTAAGTTACATTTATACTCTGAGGAACGTCTTATATTGTTATTATCAAGCAAGTAAATTCAACCATTTAAAAGTTAGTTTAAAAACTGTAAACCTACGTACTTTTGGGCCACTCTTTAAAGTGCTACAATATTTTTTCTTAATTTTCTTCAAAACAATAACAATAGAAAAAAATACTTTTTCTAAATGACGTGTTGACTATATACTCTCTACTAAAACAGAAATATATCAATCAAGCACCTCCCCCCCCCCCCCACTCCGTGGTATCTGACATGATTTTTTTATTTGTTTTATTTGTTTTTAACATAGGTTATATTTACTAAAGCATTATTTTCTTTTTTGCCATGACACTTTTATTTATTTAAGTCTGTGCATGATATAAGCCGGCAAGACTAAAATATATATTTTTTACTCCTTTATTGTCTGGTGTTTTCCCTAGTCTAAAAATAAAAACTGTGTCAGCTCCTTAAAATGTTAATTTTCGTTTACTATTGATTTTTTGTGTGCGATCTTAAAGAGGGAAAACGGGAAAACTAACATTGAAATCAACTTACAAAATAGCGCTCATACTGTCAATACAAATCTGATCCATTTTTTTTTCAAACACAGTGTAAGTAAGTGTTTGGGACACTTCATAGTTAAGTGTTTATTTTACTTTGCAAGTTCAAGTCAGCATTAAATATAGTTATACTTAAATGTGCCACATTTTTTCTCAGTCTCTTCCTTGTTACCGACTAAGTCGTACTTGTATGAATAAATAAATATTCAAACTATCTGGCTCTTTGGACAATCCCGGTGGTTCTCGGGTTGGGACAATGGGATGACGGGCAGAAATGTCCGCAGTCAGATGGAGCGGCTGTCCTAAACACCCGTGGTGGAAGCTTAGGAGATTCGAGCAGCCGCTAATTGCCCATTTCCGCACTGGGTATTGTCCTATTGGCGCGTACTTTGGGAGGTTGAGGCCCTATGTCGATATCCTTTGCCGACGCTGCAGGGAAGTGAATGGAAACCGTGGATCATTTGCTTTTCGAGTGCCCAGGGCTGGCGGACCACAGTGTGGACCAGTCCGGAAGCTTGCTGGCCATCGGGCTCTACGGCAGTCTCCAGATGTTGAGAGACACAGCAAGTCTGATCTCACGGGCTCTAAGAGACTAAGTCTAAGCCCGAAGTAATCACTTAGAGAGAGAGAGAGAGAGAGAGAGAGAGAGAAAGAGAGAGAGAAAGAGAGAGAGAAAGTAAGCTACGCCACCTAAAATAACTTTAGGTCTGTGGGACTGATTTAAGTTGTATTGTTAAAGTGGATTGGGGGGAGGGGAGGAGGAGGTAAGTCATCTGTAATACTAGTTGAGTAGTTTGCATGTAGCCCAGCATCCTTTACTTCCCCAACTAAATCAGGTCCTATTTCAAGCTAGATGGACATGAGGGACTAAAAACCAACTCTCACCATGACCTGGGATAATTTCATCGATTCACACGCAGGGCGCTTATGACGACATTCAAGCGTTCTACACCACTCAGCTAACCATTCCCCATATCTAACTTATAAATCACTTAGACTTTTTAACTTCCCGCTACGAAAATAGCCATTAAGGTGAAGAAGAAATAGTTTTACATAAGACTTGTGTGCGTGTGTGATGTCCCTGTAAAGATAAGATGAAATTTCTTAGATCCTATAAACCACAAATAGGATGTAGTGCCCTTCTTTCATCCCCACCATAGCCGATAATGCTATGACAATTGAGGCACCACGGAAGGCATGGCAAGGACTTGTGCCATGACCTGAAAAATTAAGTGTTCCTCACCAAAGATCTAAGCAGTGAGCCCCAGGTTCACAGTCAAGCACTTTACTACAAGACCACTACACAAGACTTGTATGATATTTTATTCTATTAATACATTTTGAAACTTATTATTAATGTATATCTCTTAATTCTATTTTGTGATTTTTTTCTATAATAAGACTTGATTATAACATATACGCGTATTCATAAATATCAATTTTATTTTTTTCAAATATGAAGTAACTAAATAATAATAGCTTAAATAACAACGGAGTGCGACTCCCTTTGACTTTATGTTTGGTCACCCAGAGACATCTTGACCCATAGTGGTCGCTGAGTGGTCAGTAGACAGATTATATATGAAAATTATTTCAAGAGCAATGGTACACCTTATAATGAATTACATTATATAACATTATCAATTATATTATTTGAATTAATTAGATTATTAGCTAGTTAGATTATAATTGAAACTAAGACGAAACATTCTACTTTACCTGACGGACGGATGGTCGTGTAGTAAAGCGCTCGACCGTCGACCTGAAGGTACCTGGTTCGATCTACGGTGAGGACCAAGGACATTTTTCAGGCCTTGGCTCAAGTTCCCTTCATATCTCCCGTGGTGCCTCCATGGCCATTGCACTATCGGCTATGCTGGGGATGAAAGAAGGGCGCAATAAAAGCTGTCCCATTAGTGGTTTATAGGATCTAAAAGATTTTATCTCATCCTTACGGGGGACTTCACACACTTTACCTGACATAAAAAAGGAAGTGAATTTACATTAATTAGCGTGAAATATATCTTTTGATTACAAATACATTGAAATAGTCTGTATTGTCATAAATAACCTACTAACATTTATTATTTACTTTTTCCTGAAATGAAAAGTAAGGAAGCTTGTTAAAAAGTTCTGCTTATATTTTTGAACACACGTCTAACTAATCAACAGTACAAGTACTTCTATTGTTGGCAATCATTAACTTAGACTTTTACATAGCCAGGAAACACTGTTAAACAGTACAAAATGTTTTACTAACGTAATTGTGTTCCAAAACTGTATTTCTATTTCTCTCTCTCTACCGGACAAATGGCAAATAAGTTTACCTCGAGTTTTTAATGTTTTCAAAATGTTAAGGTTTTTATTTGTTTTAACAATGACATATAAACAATGAGCACTGACCTATAAAAGTGTTAAGTACCAGTGAACTATTTGTCTTTCCTAATCTTATTCTCAGGTATCTGGAACATCTACCTACAGGACAAACAATAATCATTGATCTAACTAGGCTTGGACTCGAGACTTTCGATTAGGCAGTAGAGTGATCTATATTGAGGTCAAAGTGTCTTTATGATTTACAACCAGGCCAACATGGTCAGTCGAGGTTTACTTTATGATTCATTGGGTTTAAGAAATAAACATAAATATAAAAATAAAGTAAAGTCATTTAAAACTCTACCAGCGCAAACTCTGTGTCTGTCTTGGGCCACCATGCCATGCTGACATATATAGAGACTTTTATTATGTTCTTTGCTAAGGACTCCCAAATGCTTATGCTCAATCTAATATGTGTTTGTTAATTCATCCCTTTTTTAACATTAAACATGGGATCTTATACGTTATGAAGTTGAGGAACACTAAATGTACTTTTTCTTGTCTAACTACAAACAGTGTATCAGTTTTACAGTAATAACAACGAGGAAGTAGCTAAGTATTGAAGAGGAAAATAGAAGCTACCTACCTGGTACCTTTTTCATTTTCAATATGTTTTATTGCATTTATATTTATTTTTTGTTATAAGACTACTTGAGCTTGTTTCTTGGAGCGTCGGATAAAAACAACTGGTATACACATATGTAAGAGTTTTTTATCGGTTATATAAATCTCAGGTGACACTTAAATGAACTGATAACATTATCTCTTTATTTGAAACATTTATAGCTGCCATCTTTGTTAAATTGCTCTGAATATAACAATTACTGAAAGAAAAACCAGAGGCAATGAAACCAGTATTGATCCAAGTGTATGCCAGCACAAAGTTAACCCTTTTTATTACATGTATTTATTATTTATTTTTATACAACTAAAAAATCCGTTGGCAAATGCTCGTCGCATCGTCTTAAGCTAGCATTCAAAGAAGATTTATTTTGGGTCGCAAAACCATAACTGTTGCCAAAGTAGGCCGGCAAGCGGAAATGTTTAAGAATCACTGATCGTTAGCAAATTTCTTCATTCAATAACAACGATCACGACTATATTTTCCCTATAATTTTTTTCGTTGTAAACTGACTTCTTTGTAGTCTGTTGTACATGTGTACCAAATTTCTACATAGCTGGGGTATTTTACTTTAACAAGTATAATTTGCAGCAGCTAGCATATATCTTTAATTAAACAATTTGATATTTCATATCGTGTTGAAGGTTCCTTAAATATCTCCCTGATGTGTTCTGTTTGTCGTGATCTTTGGATCTGTATCTCCATGAATGCTTTGGTGAGTGTTTCTGTGGTTGGAATTCTACTTCTAATTTGTGTTCCTGTTAGTTTGTATGTGCTGAGTGTTTGTAATTCTTGATATATTTCATCAAAGTCTGTTTTTTTCTTTTAAAATGTCGAGTTTTTCTTCTATTTGTTTTTTTAATAAAGGTGTATCAGATGTATTCTTGTATTAGGTCTTGCTTCATGCTGTATTTGTTTACTTTTTTTTTGAGTGACATGTCGGAATGCTTTCTTAAATTTGTTCCATTGGTTTGGTAGCTTTTCTTTTAATATGCTAATAGTGTATAAGTGTATTGTGTGTTTGATCCTTATTGTTTATGTTGGGTTTTGCAGGAGGCTGTTATTGAGTTCGCAGTGTGGTGAGCAACTTTTTTGTGTTCATTGGGTTTATTTATAAAAGTACTGCTTTATGGTTCATGTAAGTGAGAGTTTCTCGAAGGTGATGCATAATGTGTTATCGGGAATAAAAAATGTGTCGAGTGGTCCGGTGTGTGTGTTGTTTTTTTTTGAAAGTAGTGTCAGTTCCTTAAAGGTACTTTTGTCGATATGAGTCCTTGAGATTTGAATTATTATTATTGTATCATTGGTTTTAATTATCTTTCTTTTACTTTGTCCGCTGTTCAGAGCTGCTATGTCTTGTTTGTCTATAGCGCAGTCTTTGAGATCTATCGGATGGCTTGTCGATTGTCTTTGTGAGGGTGTATAGCATAGAACTTCAATAGGCGTCAATTGTGCTCTATATCTGATAGATGGTGTTGGTGAGTGGGTAGGTGTTTCAGATGTTTTGCTTAAGATACTTGCTTCTGATCTATTGATTGTGTTGAGTGTTGGTTGTGGTGTATTTATGTGTTAGGTGTTTCTGGTATATTTTTTGTGTTCGGCGTTTCTGATAATATAGTTTGTGGATGGCAGGTGTGTGGTGTAGAAAAGGGGGTGTTAGATGTGCCAGGTGTTGCTGGTGTGTCAGGTGTAAATATGTTTTTGCATTGTTGTTATTAGTTGGTGGGGTGGGAGTGTTTGTTTAATTTGTGTTGCATTTCTTTAAAGGACTGCCATGTGTTGTGCACGTTGAATGATGTCAAGCGGTTTTTGAGAAATCCTGTGTTTTGTGAAGTTTGGGAACTAGGCTAACATCAAATTGGACCGTAACATATATACTGGTCATTACTAAAGTGTGCAGTGTTTAATTATTTTTTTTTTTACCAATGGTAGTTAGTATTTAAAAAAAAAAATAAAGAACGGGGTAGCGGATGTCGAAAGTTTGGGAAACACTTTCAATGTGTGCGTCTCTCTGTGTCCATTCTTCCACAAGCATTTGTTTCCTTTGAATCCCAGTGCTCACCCGTTGCCTGCTATAAATTAACGCCCCCAACCCTCCTAGTGATCTGACACGGTAACCTCTCACTTGAGTGATTCAGCTATCTGGTCACTCTGACACGCCCCCTTCCCTAGCTGACCGCTGAGTTGATCCTGATTTTTGTTACTGAGACTTTTAAACAACACTATAATTAATTTTACATACTCATATGCCTTTTTGTTATCTAGACTAAGTTCTAATAAATGATCTGCAATAATTCTTTTGGGATTTAATTATTAACGTTTTGATGATTCTGATACTGTAATACAAACATTCACATAATATAAGATTCATGCGCCCAACGTTTTTCGTTTTTATAAAAATCAGAAGCTCTTATACAGTCTACTACTATTACCATGTTACAAATTTTTTCAGAAATTATTTTCTGCTTTTTAGTACGCAAGAAAAACGTTGTTTTTTTTTATAAAATAATTTTTTATAATGTAATTTTTATTTATTATTTAATCACTGGTTGAGGTTAAGTTTCGCTAATCTACTTCTTATCCTGTGTCAGTAGAATGCATAATCGGAAGATTATCTCAAAGTTAACATCATCCATTGTAATTGAAAAGGTAGCAGATATATGATGTTTATTATATAATTATCAAGTCTAATTTTTGCAATTTTTTTTTTCAAATTCAATTGATTGAGTTACTGTTTCAAAGAATAACTGTGACAACTGTTGACAATTAATTATTCTACTAGTAAAGTCATATAATAATCTAATAGTTCTTTTAATCTTTATATTTTAAGGCAATTTAATAGTGAAGTGTGTTTTAAGTTTTCGATTAAATTTAAATTAGAGTTAATTAAAAAAAAATTAAAGTGTGACGTACTTTAGAGGGAGGGTGTCCCGAGATCTGTGACACTTTGTGTCAGGGGGAAAGGGAGGGGTCAAAAATGGTCAAAAAAGCGTGACGTACTTTATGGACGGCCCCAAAACTTTTAAATCTTTTGACTTGATAATGTATGCATGATTTTTTTCCTCTGACCGAAATCTACTGTGAGCAATATCGCCAAGCTTCTGTATTCTTTTAACTGTGGATTGTGTCTGCTGTTGTCAGTTCCTGTTACACTTACACATGGGATATAAAAATGGATTGGGGCTTAGTGGATGAACTTGATGGAGACAATAAATTTCTAAGGGAAGAAATAGTATATGCTTACAAGGTCAGTAGAGAAAGAGCCCCTTCCTTTGGCTAGAAATTTATAATTGTTCAATGTCTATTTACAAAATATGTAGAAACCCATAAATGCTTAGAACTTTATTTTAATTTATTTTATTTATTATTTGTAACAATGTATGAAATAATTTCTTATTTCAGGCTTACTATTATTTTGCCATGATTGAAGATTTTATTCTAAGATTTCTCTGGACTTTGACAGTGTCTGTTGGAGAGGGACTGTCCTATAACAGCACTGTTTTAAAAACCATTTTTGTTAGTCTTGAGGTCTTAAGTTGATAACCAAATTATATTTGCTAACCCTTACCTATTATTGATACTAATACTGTAATTATATTTTTTATAAGCTTTTAATTAGTTTTAATTCATGTGCCTGGGTTTTTTGCTGGCAGTGTCCTCAAATCTTGTAACTCAATTTGGGAAGTGTTCTAATTTATTGAGAAGGCTCAAATTTAGCACATATGTACATTATACACGACAGTACACAATTTTAATAGTTTTGACACCATGAATTCATATCTTGTAGAATAAAAAGCTAATTACTTTTAAATTATGTTTATAATAGGAAAAATGTGTCTTGAGATAATCATGTCAAAATCAAAAACAAAACAAGCATAGCTCTGTTGCATATGTGCACAAAAATATAATTTATTATTGCACCTCTTATAGTGAGGTTTTTTTATCTTTTAATTAAGTTAGTTATTCTTAGAAAGTTTAAGATATAGGTAGAAAATCAAATGCTCAATTACAATGAATGGATTACGGAATAATAAATTATGCTGAAATTATCCAATGAATAGTGGGACGTATGGGAGAATGTTGACCTGAGAGTCATGGCTTCGATCCTTGGTGAGAACCATGGAATTTTTCCAGTTGTTAATCGGTGCAAACTGCTAACCACATAATCCCTACATATTCCGAGGTTATTAGAAACAGATGATTTCTACACTTCATCTGTCCTGATGGTCCAGTAGGGCTAAGGGAACTTTTTTATCCAATGCATATTCAGATACCATTAGTCGCTATATTTCTAATTCGCAATTTTATTTATTTTCTCATCACTAATGAAAATATAAAATAAAATTAATTTGTTTTAAACATGTCTTTATAATATTACAGAGGTTTAAACATTATTTAATTTTTTTCAAAACATTAAGATTATTAAAATCTAAAAATTGTCCATAATACTTGTACTTATATTCTTTCTGTCTATTATAGGAGATATAATTTGAACTTTTTCCGACTAGAAATTGAACATTTAAATCAAAATAATTTTAAATAACTGTGGTCACTTTAGAGCTGTAAGAGATATTTCAATTGGTCCAATAGATTCCAACTTTGAACAGCTGCTTGACATTATGGACAGCGAAAATGAAACAGATTGGAGGCTAAATGAAAAGAAGGCGATGATTTAGGTAACAAAAAATATTTATTTCATATAAAAAAGTTAGTTTACATGCATATTCAAACTTTTGATTAGCAGCATCATACATTTATATTTTAATAAAGATTTTTCACTAGGTAAACTAGAAGTTCAACTTCTGCACAGAATTTTCTTTAGTCTAATTTGAGCTGAAAGATATTTTTGAACTGTACAATACATTTTTTACGTCATCATATTCAAATATTTTATTGGGAAACTATCATACTTTTCTGACAGAAGCAACAAAGAGTCACGTTCTTTCATTGATGAAGATGATGAAAGAGTTCCATTGGTCAATAGTGGCAAAGAATTAAAAAGGCTTTAAAAACTCAAGTCCATATTATTTTCTGACGCTTTTGTGGAACCTAAAAATACCGATACCACTAGACATATTTTCTTGACCTGCTAATGTATTTGCAATTCTTTTTTTTTATCTCACAAATTTACTAGTTTCAAAAGACTGCTTAAGAAGTAAAATGAATAAATTGTAAGTTTGAAATGTGCAAAAGAGTTCAGAATTGGTCAGCACTAATTTAGCACATAAAAAACAGAAAAATGTAGTTATATCCTATGATTGATTTGTATGGTACATGTTCATCATTAATAAAGCATGTTTATTATGTAGTCATATTTAAAATCATTTGAAAAATTTTAAGTTGATAATTAAATACACAAGTGAGTAGGATTTCATATAAATGGTAATGGGATGATAATTAAAAGATCAATTTTACTTGAACTATTTAATTTTCTGTTATAACAGAGTTTGACTTGCCATTAACTTTGAAATGTTCACATTCAAAGAAATATAGCTAAAGGCCTGAAAATGTTGAAAGGATATTTAAAAATCCCACATAAATCAAACGTACTCCACCTGGTTGTAGATGCCCATTAACCAGAGATCACCAACAACAATGTATACATGTACAAATTAATATTTATATCCACACATTGTTTTGTGTAAAAAAATGAACAGGAATAATCTGTGTATTCTAAATGGCAAAGCTTTAAAAATTTTGTCCATTTCAATGAAATATATTTATTCAGATTTACCTTTGTTGTTCTATATATTTTCATGTTAAGTCATTTTTTAAAATTAAAATTTCAGTTTTCTAACCCATATAGTGAAGTATAAGTATCTATGGTGTGTATGTTCATTTTTTGTTAATGTCACATTAACATTCTTTATTTGTTTTGATTTTTTTTCAAAACATATAATGTTTCATTTAATGTAATATTATTATTAAAAGAAATTATGTTAATTTGTGGAATCCCAAAATTGTTTATATATATATATATATATATATATATATATATATATATATATATATAATTGTGCTAAATAAAATATATGAAATATTCCTACAGTTAATATAGATTTTTTTGCATTCAAATTAATCATGAATGTTTTGTTTTTTGTTTGTTTCTGCCTAACGGTTTTTTTTACATCAAATACAAAATGTATTATACTAAAAATTTGTTTTATTTATGTGGATTTCTATTTTCATTATCTGTTAGAATTTGTATTTTCTATGTGTTACAATTGTCAGAACACAGTAGACCTTAAAAAATAACAAAATTTACTTCAAGTTCTGTTTATGGAAATTAATTTTTTTAGAAGAAAGTGTACTGCCTGCCTTATGAAAATCTTAACATAGATGAAATAATCTGCATTGGTAAATATAGTTTTAGACAATATATTATAGATAAGCCAACTAAATAGGGGATGAAAATTTGGGTTTTAGCTGATACATGTTGAAGAAATGAGCACAATGTTAAAATGTCTTTCACTTAATTTCAGGAAAAAAATCTTTTTTTTTTCAATAAATAAATGTTTATGCATGTTTTTTTCTGAAAATGATTTTTTAAATATATTTGTGGATAAAAATATTTATGAATCCATAGTATATTGTGTATTTTTAATGTAGATTTAATATAATCATAAGAATTACAGGGATTGTTATAAAAAAAATATTTCTACCTGTTTTTTTAATTGTGAATAAAATTTAACACTGTCTTTTTTCTACATTTTAATACTACAAAATCATTATAAAAAAGTTGTCTAAAGTAATCTAATAGATGATAAAACCTTCTGCATTTCTGCTCTCACTAATATATAATATGTGGCATTTTATTCAATTTAAATTAATTTGTTTTTGTTTGTTTTGGTTATCTGATAATTTCGGCTCATAAAATTAGTGTGTGTGTGTGTTTTATATAAAATGTCATAACTATTTTATTTATTGATAAATTTCATTGAATTTTGTGTTGTAATATGTAATTTTGACTGAGGTTTAATATAAGAATAAAATTTACAGTATATCTCAAAAAGATTTTTTTTTCCTTCTTGGTGTTTGATGTTTGTTTGTAATTTGTAAAAAAAAAAAATATTTTTTTTTATATTTTTATGCAAAAAAAAATTTTTTTTAAGAGATATGTCAACAAAAGTGGCACATTTTTAATGCTTGTGCATTTCTGAATGAGGCGATATATGATAATGGTTATTTTAAAAAGTTTTAAATGAACAAAAACTCCATTGAACAGTGCACCCCAATGATAGTAAAAAAAGGAAAAAAAACATAGGTCACGGAAGAGTTAATATGTAATAGTATAAATAAACAAGTACAATTTGTTGAATTCCTTTATTCTGTTTTTAATCAGCCTGGTACGAGCAAAAAACATCAGAATCAGAAAATTGTACATAGTTCAGATGTACAAAATATCGCTTAACTTTTAATTCGTATCATTTAGCAGTTAATTTAATTTTTATTAACCAATGAAATCTACTGGAAAAACAAACACATGTATTCGATTTCTTTTCATTTGAAAGTACAATGTAATTACCATGACTTGAATATGGGTCAGAATAAATGAAATTGGTACAGATTTTTAACATTTGATGCTCGACCATTTCGGATTGCAATGAAACTTTCACAGACTGATTATTAGCCTATCAGATGAGGAAATCTGAAGTTACAGATGAATTTGATGATTTTTTGTAAAAGTTATGGCCGAATGTCGAACAGTACCCTACATTTGAAAATCGAGTTTTCAGCAAATCGCCTGTTTGTTTTAAGGCATTTTCTCAAAAACAAATAGAACCAAGGTGATGAAATTTTTCAGTATTTACTATGGATGTATGTGTGAATAAATTAATATACAATTTACATTATTCTGGCTTTCAATTTTTTTTGATGTGCTCAGTTGAAATATGTCATTTTTTGTGAAATTAGCTACTTTCAAACTTCGATAACTTTCTAATCAACAAAGATTAAGCAAATAAAATAAAAAAATTATAATGATGTTCTAAAGTGTTAGAAAAAATTTGGATATTTTTGGTCCAGTAATGTGCACCCTTTAATATTACAGCGACAAAACGGGCATATTTTACTGCTCATCGTCATTATTATATCAGAGCAGGCCTCACAAATGTCTTTGTGTCCACAAGGATACAGTTCAACAATTCTTGAGTCTTCACAGCAAATTAAACATTGTGAGAGCCCATCACCAGCCTGTCTGTTATTCCTTCTAAGCCTTGGCTGTGTATTTTGAGATTGAGATCTTGAGGTTCTTTCTAATGTTAGCAAATATTTTTTAAAATTTAATATTTCTTACAGAATTTTTTCCAAATTTACTTTCATATACAATTTTTTTCGTAATCTTTTTCAATATTTTTCTAATAAGTCAATTTAGTATCACAGTTTACTGAATCAACTACGTTAGCAGCTATGTTTCCAATTTTTCGACTTCAATATTATTCTTCAAAGTGTTTTATATATTTTCAAATTTATTTCAGAAAAGTTGTGTTTCAATAATTAGTACTGTCTTACAATGCAAATATTACTACATATTAGTGTAAAAATAAATAACATGCAAATCATTCATCAAGAACCTGTTTGGAATGTGGGAAAAGTTTGTGGTCCTCCCCTAAATCCATTTTCTTCTTCTGTAGTATACATTTTGTGCATGATGTAGATTGCAGCAGCTAGGCCTATAACTACAGGTATGAATCCAATAAGTAAACTCTGAAACATTTTTTAGGTTTTAGAAACTGATGACAAGCTGTGGATAGAATATTTACATAAAATAATGTGTGAAAAAGGAAGATTTTACAATCAAAGGGTCTAAATTTACCCAATTTCCTGTTAAAACTCCTTAGTTGCAGTATGGCGTAGGTTACTGATAACTATTCAACATTTAAACTTCCTAACCCTAAATACTGTTTTTTTTAATAGGCCACCTAAGTTGTCCTGTGTACCATAACTTTCTATATTTATCATGTAACATTAAATCAAAAAGAGATTTAACACACATGCATTTACAACTAACCTAAATTGTGTCCTTTAGCAGTATCTACCCCAATTATCCCCCCTCCTTTTATTAAAGTACAGACAGACTGGGCGGGAGGGGGGGGTGTGAAAAGTTAGAAATGACAACAATGGAGCACATTTCGTACCTACCCATCAGCCATTTCGTACATAAAAGGAATCTATATAAATAATAGCGGTCTCGCGTCTGAGTTTTATTGAATGTAGAAATCAAGAATTCAAAATAGAGTCATGCCGGAGTCTCGATTCGATAAATGCTTTTGTAAAGATCTACAGTTTTGAATACATTTCTGCGGTTTTCAAACATAAAACTCAAAGGCTGAAATGAAAAATAATTCCATTAAAATATGTGTTGGTAACTGTTGGTTTGTTTTGGTGTATTTCTACTACATATTGTATCTTTAAATTGTCATAAAATCATGAAAAAATCGGATCTGTTCGAAACAAAAAAATAACCTAGCCTAGATCAAACCTTAGAGAATATAGCTATATGCAAAGGGTTTGCAGGATACAGTTTGTAAGGAAATATTATCATTCACATTATTGTAATCACATTTTTAAATCATCGAACGAAAACAGTTATAATAATCGAAAATTCTCGGACGATAAGAATAGCAGAGTTCATCACAGAATTATTTTCAAAACTCAATTTAATATAAAAAATGGAAATTCTACAAATCTCTCTTCAATATAAATAAAGAATTCAGTAATCATATTATGTTGCTATTTAATAGTGCGTTTATTTGTTTTTAATTCACAAAGCAAAATACTTTGTTATTGTGGTAAGTGTTAAAGACCTTACGTTCAAAATAATCAAACAATTTTCAATATACTTAAAAAATATTTTCATCATGTTAAATTGAGTGGTCAAATGGTTTATGGTCAGGAACAACAGGTAGACTGCGTGAGTTCAATTCCAAATGACGATTAATGATTTTTTTTTAATTTAGAAAAAAAAAACCCATAAATAAGAAATATAAAAATAGCTATTTATATATTTTCTTTATGTCTTTCTTAAAAAAACCCAAACCACTTACAACATTGAACTATTAACTTTCTCAATGCTAAGATTTTGCAGGGTATAGCTAATATGTTTTTAAATTGAAAATATTTTGTTAGGAATTATATCTTTGTATAGAACTTTTAAATATAATAATAATACTACACAAATATTTAATCATTGAAATTGAGGGATGACCTTCAGGCAAATATACAATAAGACATTGTCCATGCTTCACTAAATGAGCGTTTAATATCTGTTGGTAATAGTTTGAATAGCTTAGTAGCCGGACATTACATTATTTATTATAATTACTATCTTAAATGAGGATACTTATTATGTTCAATATAACTCCCCGGAGCTATAGTGTAAATAGTTTTAATTTAAGACGAGTTTCTGATACATTGAAGATTACTGTCTTAGTTTTTTTTTTCTTTACAAACTTAAAAACTTTGAAAATATCAAGAAATGTGGTTCATATGTTAATTGTTAAGTGAATAATTCCAAAAGACTGTTGACTCTCAGCTAATTGGGAAGCGTTTTTCTAGACATGTTTGGAAGTGTTACGGAATGAGAAACAATGTTTGTATTATAACAAAATATATTCATGGACAAGGGACACACCATGGAGAAGTGAGACATGGACAAGGGACACACCATGGAGAAGTGAGACATGGACAAGGGACACACCATGGAGAAGTGAGACATGGACAAGGGACACACCATGGAGAAGTGAGACATGGACAAGGGACACACCATGGAGAAGTGAGACATGGACAAGGGACACACCATGGAGAAGTGAGACATGGACAAGGGACACACCATGGAGAAGTGAGACATGGACAAGGGACACACCATGGATAAGTGAGACATGGACAAGGGACAAACAATGCAGAAGGGAGAACAATCATGGGCGAGGGACAAACCAAGGTGAAGGGAGATAATCCATGCATTTTTAATGGAGATGCATTATGCAGAAAGGAGACAAACCACACATATAGTTAAGTAAATAGAGGAGTATGGTCAGCATTTACTTTGCCGACAACCAGCAGTGTCGCACATTCCCGCACGGGAATGAAAAGGCCAATTCATAGTCCGATGCATGTCCCCACTAGTGCAAGCGATGCCACTGCATTCTTGTTTCAAAACTGTAATGGCTTAATATAGTCCCAATTGAATTAATTAATCTATACTAGTACACTATATACTAAAATTAGTATAATACTTTATATTATTGAAAACCAATACAAATACTTGTAATACCTCATCCTTGACATAGGTCAATTAATGTATGTTTTGCAGGGCCTGGTACGCTATACGGGAGCAAAAAACAACAAAAGCAAGATCAAAACCACTTGTATCACCAGTACCAGGAATATGATAACATAGGTTCTAGGACAACACTGCTAGCATTCGTCATGAGGCCCTAGGACATCTTTGGGTAAAATGTGCCCACCCCTAAGACGACAATACTAGCACTCGTAAAGGAATTCAGGGTGGGGGGAAAATATTATTTGAATAAGGTTTTAATAATAAAAAAAACCCCACATACTTTGATTTAAATTTAAATGTTGCTCATTTATTATTTTATTTTTATCCGTTGTAAAGTAAATGTACGTACATACCTTAAAATGCAGCAGAAATTCCACAACCCCCGCCAGTCGTGAAAATTCCTCAGCCGATGTCCCCAAAGATTTTCTCGAAAACCACCAATCTGACAACACTGGGAACTTTTTTTTTTCACTTCCTGGGTTCTTAAAATGATCTATTTAAAGCTAAATTATTAAAATGAACCATATAATCTTTGATGAAAGTATACTTAGCTATTAAAACAGATGCCTCATGATTAAATAGTTCAGCCGATTGGCGACAATATTGTGTTGCTATATATATATATATATATATATATATACAGTCGATTCCGCTTAATTGGGACACATCGGGACCGAGGCTTTTTGTCCCAATTAAGCGGCTGTCCCAATTAAACATACACATTTACTATTGGCTTCTTGGTTTGGTTTCTTTGAGATTTGTTTCAAATAAGCGGCTGTCCGAATTAAGCGGTGTCCCAATTAAGCGGAATCCACTGTATATATATATTGTAACATCTAACTTTTTTCCGTTGATAAAAATGAACACAAAATCACATAGAGAATTCTAGTCGACGTCAACATTTTCTAAGAAAGGAGTCATTTTCTAGAAACTTCAACAACTGGGATGAGAGCAGGGGGGGGGATGTTTGACAGTTGTTGTCATGGTTGAGGGAAGATGAAGAGACGTCAACTATGTTCATTTTTTTGGAAAATAAATGCTATGACAATATATGTGTACCTTTGAAGTAAACAGCACACTAGCTTTACAAGAACTTAAGGCAAATTTATTTACAAACCAATAAAATTGATTGTGTCTATAACGATAATATGGAACATTTTATACACGTTTTAGTATACAGTGTACTAGTATCATACAATTAGCTCCATCGGGATTATACTAAGCCATTACATTTTTGAAACAAGAACTCGATAAATTTTGAATTTGCTTCATATGTGTATCAGCCTCAGTAGTCTGTCAGTTTATCAGCACCAGTAGTCTGTCAGATATTTCTGTCAGCAGAGTGCCCTTTCATCAATCTAAAACTGGTACAATATTGTTTTTTAAGATATGAAATGTCACAACCGTTTATTGTGGACATAGCAAGACTGCTATGGCCTAATAAATGCAATTCTTTTTGGTATGGCGAAATCTGGGCAACACATTTCTTTTTTTTTTTTATTGATGCATTTTTAGCTGTGGTTAGCACAACGCCCAGCCGCCTTTACTTCCCCCATTATTAAGTCAGGTAACCATTTATAGCTGGGTGAACTTGGGAACTTCCACCATTCCTTTGCCACGAGGCGTTCCACAGATGACAATACGTGTTAAAGCAAACAAAGTCAACTTGTATTTAATTATATACACTTTATTAGAAAGTCATCGGTCTAAAACAAAGTCTGGTGGCTTACCAACTAGAAAGGGCACGACAAACACTGTTTTAGTGAGGGTGCACACACAATTTAATAACTGTTTACTATGACATACATCAATTCATTTTTAAAGTAGTCAACATTTTTAATATGTGATCTGACATAACTGTTCCATGTAGATGATGTACCAGTTAGGTTAATTACAGTTTGTCACAGTATTTTAATCAGAAGGAAATCGATGTTTGTTTTCTATTTTAAATAAAAAAAATGCGATACAAAATGATCTGTATAAAATGTGATGACGTCTGTATAACTTCATAATACGTCACCTAAAATAATTGTTATAAGAAAAAAATGTCAGCGACACTCGTGGTTTGTAAGAAAACAAAAAAATACTGAAAAATAATTCCATCAATCATCTGGACTGAAAAAATAAGACTATAAATGTTTTGTATTGTTTTAGTAAAAATCAATGTAAGGTGAGTAGTACAATCAATATACGGTGAGTAGTAAAATGAATGTAATGTGAGTAGTGCAATCAATGAAAGGTGAGTAGTAAAATGAATGTAAGGTGAGTAGTGCAATCAATGAAAGGTGAGTAATAAAATCAATATACGATGAGTAGTATAATGAATGTAAGGTGAGTAGTACAAAAAATTAAGGTGAGTAGTGCAAACAATGTAAGGTGAGTAGTATAATCAATGTAAGGTGAGTAGTACAATCAATGTAAGGTGAGTAGTTCAAACAATTTTAGGTAAGTAAATAATTAAAAAAACAACAACAATGACTACAGTGTATCTATTCACAAAAAAATCACCAATATATTTAGACAGTTAGGAACCATTTATTAGAGTAAATACGACTATTAATTTGTTTCCTGCTTTAATATTTTATATGCAAGTTGGCAATTTTTTACAGGAATGTTTGTTCTTAAATTATCCTAAATCAAGTACTTTGCATCTCCCCATCACGATGACATATTTTCAAGAACTTTACATCTCCACATCACGATGATCTATTTCAAGTACTTCGCATCTCCCCATCTCGATGATATATTTTCAAGTACTTCGCATCTCCCCATCACGATGACCTATTTCAAGTACTTCGCATCTCCCAATCACGATGGACTATTACAAGCACTATGGCAACGGGCATGAACTTGTAGCAATATAATTTGGGAATGCATTTTTTTTGCCTGTTTTGGAAATGCGCCAGAGAAATGAAGCAGTCGAACTATAAATAGAACAAGGTGCAAAATTTCAGATGTATGATAGAATAAAATAGAATAAAATAAAGAACACAAATCACTACATATTTTAACGAGGTCATCTATTATAAATCGTTATGTTTGATTAAAAAAGATAGTGTGGAATAATCTATAAGTGTTGATACTTGAAAAAGAATTCAAAAATGTATTAATATCTGTTTTTTTTTATTAAAAAATTATTATTTAGACAAAAAACAAATATTTGTAATGTACCAAAGAGTATTTATGGCAGTTGAGAACATAGCAATATATCTATGGCTGAGAATAAATGAGTATTTTAAAATATGGAACGAAAATCACGTAACTAAATTTAAAAAGTGTGTATGAATGGAAAGAAACATAAAACATGAACTATGCGCAAACATGTGTTTCATGTGATGCATCTAATATTTGACACATAGAGTAACTGGATTGGGCTTTTATTTCCGTTATTTTTTGTAGGTTGATATATTCAAGTTGTCGTTCGAGTCAGGGACCATAATGCCCCACGTAAAGAACAGTTTAATTATGTCCCCATTGCAAGATTGGTTTTTTTAAACGTTTATCCCCCACCTTTTTATTACATAAATTCTTTTCACATTTTTAAAAAAAATATTTTTCAATATTACTAAAACATGTATTTGTGTGTATTGTGTATGAGAATCAAGACAATATATATGTTTTTATAAAAAAAAAAGTAGTTTCTTATGTTTTGACACCATAATTTCACAGTTAGAGATAAAGAGACTGCATCAGTACCTTGAACATTTGTATCAGTTATTTCCCCTTTGTCTGCATAATAAAAATAAGAGTCATGAATAGATTAACTCAGAATAGATCAACACAGCTGATTTCAAGGGTTTGGGGGGGGGGGGGCTAATCAAATAAAAAGTATTAAAGGCTTCACTAATCTCATTATAGATTTAAAAATGAAATGAAATATCAGTTAACTTTTAGGTTGTATTAAGTGTAGTTCACTAGAGCTTAGTCAATGGCTACAGTCATGAGCTAAAACATTAATGTTTACTTGTGGCCAGGATGTTGAATATTCCGATGGCGTTACCGTGCGTTCCCCCAACAACCACATCGGGTAAGGGTATGATAATGATCTAAAGGAAAAAAAATTAACACAGCAGAAAATCATGGAATGAGAAGTAAAAGGGGATAATAACTGTGAACTGGAAAAACCAGGTTAACAGTACAGGTAGACATGAACAAAACAAAAAGCTGCAAACTTGACACTTGAGATGTGGCGAATTCTTGAATACACACACACGAACACACACACATACACGAACACACACACACGAAATCAGAGACCATTCATACCCACACACACGAACACACACACACGAACACAGAGACCATTCATACACACACACGAACACACACACACACACACATACGAACACACACATACGAACACACACACACGAACACACACACACACGAACACATACAAACACACGAACACAGAGACCATTTATACACACACATGAACACAGAGATCATTTATACACACACACAAACACACACGAACACACACACACACACACACACACACACGAACACACACACACGAACACATACAAACACACGAACACAGAGACCATTTATACACACACATGAACACACACGAACACACACACACACATACGAACACATACACACGAACACATACAAACACACGAACACAGAGACCATTCATACACACACCCGAACACACACACACATATACGAACACACACACGAACACACACACGAAAACAGAGACCATTCATACCCACACACACATTGAACACATACCAACACACGAACACAGAGACCATTCATACACATACACGAACAGAGAGACCATTCATACACACACAGGAACACACAAACACACACGAACACATACACGACCACAGAGACCATTCACACACACACACACACGAACACAGAGACTATTCATTGTTTCACTTTTATGGCCACTTGTTCCCTGTTGTTCCCTCTTACTAATATGTCAAATGCCGCTACCCGTAAATTACGTCATAACCCATAATTATCGGTAGGATACAGTATGTTTATTTAGAAGAAGAAATAGAAAGGAACTGTTTATAAGAATCGGAGAATGTAGAATTCCCCTCATTCTGACTTGCGTCATTAGCTGTCTTATTTTGTCGATAATTGTCTCTTTTTCTTATTGCTATCAATGAATTATAAAATCATTGAATTGTGTTTAAGCAGGTAAACTTGTTGTTGTTGTTAACTGTGTATAGATCTAGGAAACGTACTTCCATTTAAATGTATATAGATTGTGAACATAAAAAAATTATGCTAGCAGCCTTTTTTATTTTTCAATGCAAACAACAGACATTCGAAGTTACCGAGCAGATAATCAGCGGCGTAGCTAATGGGGCAATTGAGAAGGCTCACCACGGGAGGCATTTAGTTTTGTCGAAATCCGGGAGTGGCATATCTGGTCTTTTATTTTTCTGCACGGCAACAGGGCGGCATTTCTCTAGTCCACCTGGGGCGCCATCAACTATAATCAGTGCATCATTATTGTAATGAGTATCAATGTGGTCCAATACAATATTAAATAGATATTGCGCTACTAAATTTACTTATTTAGGATACAATAATTTGAGGCTATTAAGATAACGATTCTGTGTGATTTACGATTTTTATTGAACTAAAAATCAAATATATTCGCATTGCTTGAAGAAAATATAACCCTCCAATTTTAACTACCACATGGATCTTTTTGTAACTACATTAAAATAAACTTTAACATAATATATTCGATTTATTTAAATATTTAAATTCAATTTTTTTCAACATAAAAATCGATATTTTAAATATCTTGTCGTTGTTGGTGACTTAATATCTCCCTCCATTGAAGTTGAGAGACAATAATTGTGAGCTCTAGGCGCACAACGCAGATGTTCTATAGGCGCACAACGCAGATGTTCTATAGGCGCACAACGCAGATGTTTTATAGGCGCATAACGCAGATGTTCTATAGGCACACACGCAGATGTTCTATAGGCGCACAACGCACATGTTCTATATGCACACAAGCAGATGTTATATAGGCGCACAACGCAGATGTTCTATAGGCGCACAACGCAGATGTTCTATAGGTGCACAATGCAGATGTTCTATAGGCGCACAACGCAGAAATTTTATTGGCGCACAACGCAGACGCTCTATAGGCGCACTACGTAGATGTTCTATAGGCGCACAACGCAGATATTATATAGGCGCACAACGAAGATGTTCTTTAGTCGCACAACGCATATGTTCTATCGGTGCACAACGCAGAAGCTCTATATGTATTGATTAAGAATCAACTGTCAGACTATCAAATATTTAAAAAAAAAATTGTTTGTAAGTGACACTATGTCAGTTATAGAATCTAATAATTTATGATGTCATGAATACTCCGTTTTAATGATATTTGTATTATATAATCCTAGATGTATCTCAATAGGAAATAAATGTCATGCAAGGCCATATGTATAGCCCATAGTAATGATATTATTAGGATGCAATGGGAAAAAACGAATCTACAAAATTGCATCTAGTGTATGATCCACTGCCTTATGAATACCCACAATTACTAACACATGTATAATACTATGTAAGACAAATGTATTTGATATCCCCTAATATTGATATTACATAATGCAGTGCCATTTAAATATCCCGTATTACCGCTTCTATCAAGCTGGCTGTCCAATTTTATTATTACTGATATCCTTTTTAAAACTCGATGTAAAATATCCGCAATGTTTTACAGCCATTCAGTTCAGATAATTTCACTATTCAGGATCTGTGACATTCGAAGGTCTGTACTGGCACAGAGCATTGTGTAACCCAAAAGGTCCAACCCCGTGTTGTTATGACAACGTGTGTTTCAATAAATCTGTCAGTGAATGTCATTGTCCACAGTGTTATGACTTTAGATCAAGGAAACATGTAGAACTGGCTGATTGGATACCTGATGATCCATTATGTAAGGTGAGATTGTCTTTTTGCTAATACCTGATGATCCATTATTAAGGTGTTTAATTTTTAGAGAGATAACGTTTATGTGTTTTTATATTATATGCGTAAATAAAGTTTCCAATAAAGCACTGGAATTTATTTACTTCGTCATAAAAACACACACATACATGAAAGGAGGATGTAGGGTGTAAAGTTTGTTTAAGTTTCTTTAAAAAAAATAGACTTAAATGGGTACTTGATGAAGAAGCGGCGTATTGGCGAAGTGCTAGCCACACAACCCCTTAGTTGCCATGACTACAGAATCAGGGAATTCCTACACTTCATTTACCCCGATGGCCCTCAAGGTCTAATGGGACTATTTTCTTTTCATTACTCATACATACACATGGGCGTCGCTAGTAATTTTTACAGGGGGGGGCAAACATTTTCCAACTTTATGACATTTTTTTTTAATTAAGTGGGGGGGGGGGGGGGAAGCAAATGCCCCCTTCTTATATGGCGTTTTTTCAAAATGTAGGGGGGGCAAATGCCCCCCCTTGCCCCCCCATGAATACGCCCATGTACATACAGTTGGTGCAGGATTTACGTATAAGATTCCCAAGCAATAGCTTAGGGCCCCACTTTCTTGGGTGCCACCGAATAAATTGTCCGGGTGAGCCATTTTCATATATGCTAAAAATATTTGGTACTCACATATACTAAATGGATAAAGCTAATAAAGATTAGGGCTTTGTCATATGTAAATCCGGCCTTGCATAAAGAAGGTGTAACAGACCACAAGAAATGCTTATTAATATATAAAATGAATTTTTTCAGACCTATGCTCTCTCTGTTATGTCCCAGGTTCAACTAAAAGGTTGTTTTGTGGATGGGGGGAGGGAAGTTAAATGATGTTAAATATTTTTTCTTCTTTTCACACGATCTAAAATAAATATCTTGATGAGCATGGCTGTGTGAGAGGTTTGAACTGTGTTAGAGGTTTGTGTCACAACCCAATTTAAACAAATCCGGGTCTAGGGGTACATTGCCGAGAGGTTCACCCAGGTCCCCGTAGGTTGGACATACACATTAACATTTGTATTTATATATATATAAATTTGACGTATACGATCAATAACTCTGTATAAATAATAAAAATAATAACTTTAATACCACTTTATAACTGACTATACAGAAAATATAGGATTTATGTGACGATTTCCATCACCCACATTAGTATTACATTCAAGAAATATACTAAATTATAATAGATCAGATTATTACATTATAATTGTCAGGTGGTCTCTCAAGCCTGGGCCGTCCGGGTCTCAAATGCCTCCAGAACGACTAGATGTCAGGGCTGTTACAGTGCACTTCAGGCAGGGCCATTTCACGTCCGATACGACTTAAAGGTTACTTCCAGATTCAGGGCCTACATGTTACAAACAACAACATGTACGATATGACTACACAATGCTACTTCGATATTACAGTATACAACGTATTGTCTAAACTATACAAAATACCTCCAGAACGATCAACCTATCATAAACACATAAACATCTTCATATCAATACACCGGTTATATCAAATATGGTGAATGTATAATAAACCAACACATCAAACATGTATGTAAATAAGCCGTTACATAGCATGGGTGAATGCAAAAAATAATGTAACAAATCTATGCGTTGTACGTCACCAGCGGCTGTTCACTAACAGAGCGCCACAAGTTTCGTTTTATAACATGCGCACCAAAATGTGCACACCTCCTTTCATCCATACTCGCCGACCTGAACTCTATGCTAACTTGAGTGATTTATTTATTGAAATATGTTTTATATATTTATCTTTGTATATTTTGCTAGTAATTTTTTGTGTGTGGGTTGTATATCATGTTTTGGGTTGGAGTTATATGGTGCATGTTATTAAGCTATATATTTTTTTTTCATATGTCCATTTTTTTTGATTAAAAAATGGCTAACGGGGGGAGGGTGGATGTCAAGATATCATAGAGTTCAGGTCGGCGAGTATGGTTGAAAGGAGGTGTGCACATTTTGGTGCGCATGTTATAAAACGAAACTTGTGGCGCTCTGTTAGTGAACAGCCGCTGGTGACATACAACTAAAAGGTTTGTGGGACAAAGCTAAGTATGGTTCCGTAGATGTTAAAAAGGGTGGTGTTGTTTCATTCATAATAAAAGATGGTCTGTTGTACAAGTAATTTCAACATAGAGAATACCTCGATATGATAGAAGAGCAACAAGTAGTAAAACGGGGAATAGTTTTAAAGGAAGCCCACTCGAGATGATTAGCAGGACATATGTCAATAAACAAAACCAGACAAAGGGTGTATTTGCAAATTTTTTGGCTATGTGTGGATAAGGAGATTAAACAGTTTGTTAGGTCGTGTGATGTGTGTCAAAAGTGTAGATATCCGGGAAGGGGAGGTAAAGCGGAATAAGGGAAAATGAACGTCATTACCACAGACAAAAAAAAAAGAGATGTGTGGTCTGCTGGGGTTGGCAAATTATTATTATAAATTCATTCCGTCTTTCGTTGAGTTAGTGTGGCCGTTTACTAAACTTCTGGAAAAGGGAATGCCCATGAAGTTTGCCTGGAATTCTGATTGTGATCAAGCACTGGAGATATTGCAGACTTGTCTATCTTACTCTCCTATTATTTCGTTAGCAGACCCTGATAAGCCTTTTATTCTTCAGACGGACGGGTCTGGTAAGTGTATCTCTTGTTATTTACTTCAGGAATTGGGGGGAGTACTTCATCCGGTTAGATTTCTTAACAGAAAATTGTTGCCGAGGAAGCAAAGATATGCTGTCATTGAAAGGGAGTGTCTTGCAATAGTCTGGAGCGTGCAGTGCCTGTCCAGATACCTCTGTGGTACAACCTTCACAATACAATGTGACCACAGACCACTGTCATTTTTTAAAAAGTGCATGTTATAGTAATCAACGTATTATGAGTTGGTCTTTAATTTAAAAAAAAAAAAAATTTGTTGTTGAGCACCTGGTGGGTCGCCAAAATGTAAAGAAACGTCTTTTTATTTTTTTTTCAAATATATGCATTACACAATTGAGTTTATAAACATTTCCAAAATTAAACAAATATTTACTGAATATTTAGTTATTATTAGCATAACAAAATCATATTTATGAAATATTTATTCTTAATATAATTTCTAAAGCTTAACAAGATTAGTTTTATAAAAAATGCTTTGGCCAAATTTGTGCTAAGTTTACTTCAACGATCAGTGTTTATTTAAATCTGATATAGATCTATTGGATGGTGAAAACACACTAATAAATTATAAAACCTTTCTCGATGAAGGGCATATGTCTCAATGCATAATCCAAAATGTTCTTCTACGTTTTAGTTACTAGTTTTACAAAATATTTAATGAAAATTACAACTTTGTGCATAGAAAGTATTAAACTTACTGTTGTGAAACCAAAACAATTATTTTGAAAAAAAAAATGGTAACGTACCAAAAAAGAAATGGGACTGTTGGTGACCTCTAGTCATCCCTTCCAGTAAATTAAATTTAAAACAATATCTTCATCTGAAAGAGCTGAAGCATATCATATATATGTGAAATGCCGGCATTCTATAGAATGCTTAGGCAATGTATAGAATGCCTGGTGGTTTTAGGCAAAGTATAAAATTTTTAAATCGTGCATACTTTTCCTAGGCATTCTATACAATGCCTAGACATTGTATAAAATGACTATTGTCGTTTAGGCAAAGTATCAGAAAAGAACAACAAAAGCCTTTTTGAAAAAAAAACGTATTAATTATGGAATGAATGCAAAATAAAGCATATAATGTTCATACCGGAAAAAAAACAAAGACAGCAGAGCTGAGACTGAAGTATCTGATTCAGCAAGTAAGACTGAATTCACTTAGAATTGTACTGTACTTAATTTTCTTCTTTCACACTAAACACTTCGTATTTTGGTACTTTGATCTGTCATGTTTATTTTTCACGAATTAATGAAGAATTGATAAATAATAAAAAAAATATGTTTTTTCTGATGAAAACAAGCAGAACACAAATAGAATGAGCTACTTGTTGCAGCAGGGAAGACTAGAATGTCATTTTGAATTGCATTTAATTTTCTTTTTCACACAAAGACAACTCATAGTTTGGCATTTTGGCTTGCATATACATGTGACGAATCCTTGGCCGCTTCCTGTAGACTGAGAAGTAGCAGCAGATCTGAGAGCTATTTCAAGGTCAGGAACGTTTTCAGCTTTTATTAAAATTTTTGGACATACGGTGAATTCTGATCTGACATATAGTTGCTTCAAGATTCCATGTGCAGTTCCAAGAAGGTAAAAGCAATCTTCTGTCATGCTCATAACAACTGCCAACAGATTTCGTGAGTCTCCCTGCCCTTTGCCAACATCGGGAATGGGAACTCGCACAGTGGCTCCCAAAGGCGCAGGAGGACATTTTTTATCCGAATCCGAAGTAAGAGCATTGGCTCTTACTTTAGATAATTCATCGTAGAACCGTCGTTGCATGTCAACATGGCGTGATTCCTGTCCTGGCACTACATGGTTACACAGTAATCGGCACTAGAACTATTCTCGTAACTCCCGTCGCTAACTAATGTCCTAATCCAGTCGTATTTATACTCCTAACGTTCCCACCTTATTTTCCCTAATTACGTCACAGTCTCCTTCAGAATAGTTGACACCTAAGGAGCGCCCCTTTGTCGTCATTATTGTCTCTCCTAAACTGTCCGTTGTCGCCTCCCGGTCTACTTATAGAGTCGTCACACCTTTGCTGTTTACTGCTCTATTGTTTTCAGACCACCTTGTCCTAAGTCGTCTGTCACCTTGTCAACCACTATTTGCATTACTCCCAGGCACGCCGAGAGGGGGTAGGGGGCCATTGCCAGGGGGCCCGCATCTGTAAGGGGGCCCGGCCGCCCCGACCATGTCCATTTTAACGACTTATTGTTTAAATAGGGGCCCGCCATGATGTCCTGCCATGGGGCCTTAGTTGGCTCTCGGCGCCTCTGATTACTTCTACTTCTGATATATCTTCTTATATTACAACGTCGAAGGGGATTGTCTGTCTCTAAAACTACTCTAGTTCCTAACAAGGCCAATTACATACTTTGCCGATCAGGAACTCGGCATTTTATAGAATGCCTAGGCAATGTGTGAAAGAGCGATTTATTTCATACTTTGCCTGAAAAATTCAGGCATTCTATATATTGCCTATGCATTCTATAGAATGCCGGATTTTCACACAATGTTCAATTACAACTAGACAATTTTTTAAAGTTTATTTATTTTTTTCAAATAGTTACTGGGGTATGTTATATACTTCCCTTTTACCCAAGCACGTGATCAGTAACTACCCGACTTAAAAATATAAATAAAAAAACATAATGATCGAATGAAAGGTAACATTTCAAACTAAACACGTCAGTATTTTAGAAGGACACACTTGAAAGACTAGTGCCAAACCCTATACCATTCAAAAATCTGTATAAATAATAGCAATGTGGCTTCTGCGTTCAATCTAAAGTAAAGAATCAATACAACAGTATTCCAGTTTAAAAGTCGTCAAACGTAAACAATAGTAATACAAATCATGAAAAAAATCAGGTAATTCCGAAACCAAAAACAACTTAAATACAGGTATGCTTACTTCATGGTTACATTGACGTAAGACTAAAGTCGCTATATAAAATAAATCCGTTCATGCTCTGAATATTTCAATGGCAAGCAAGCAAATAGAAGAAAACAAGAAAGGTAAATATTCTATATTAGCAGATAATTGAACATAACAACATGTAAACAAATAATTCTCTGTACCCTATTTGCCACTATCATAACATTTATATAAATACATCGTTTTATTAAAAGTGATTTCTCGATTTATTTTGGATTTAATAGTTCTTACTTATTACTTTAAATTTGCAAATAGATAAAAATATTTTGACTTTTGGTTTTTTTAACCTACACAGGATTTACTTTTAATTTTTTTAGTAATATGTATATTTTAATGTGTGATTCATAACTGTATTGAAACTGTTTACTGGTTGGTGAAAAAATCGGGTTTGAACTGTGGTTTAAAAGGTGGGGAGGGTGCTAGAGCTACGGATAATAAAAAAAATATTATCTCTTTACTATGATTAAGTAAATGCCATAAATCAATTTATGTCTGTTCTTTTACGAAACGCACACCTGTTAAAATTTTGACTCAGTTACCTTACATTTAATTACTAAAACTTATAATAGATCTTGATTAATGCTATAAAATGTACTATAAATAGGACTAGCTTTATGAGGACATTATGCTGAAGGTTGTGTTTTTCAGTTCCAGCATTTAGTAGCTAGAATGAATATTTATATTTGCCATTGAATTAAAGAACACAATCAATAGCTGCTTGTTATATATATATATATATATATATATATATATATATATATATATATATATATATATGATTCTCTCTTTCGATCAACCATTCGAGACACCAGCAGCCTATATATATATATATATATATATATATATATATATATATATATATATATATATATATTGTCCCGTTTGTGGAATTCCCGAATACGTCAAAGCAAACACAGCGCATTCATCAACGTTTGACAACTCGCGTTGTTTTCGAATTTCTTTATCAAACCAGATTATTTTAATTTCCAATAGGTCGTTTTGTCCTTTTATTTAGTGAAATATATTAAGCAATACGAGCACAATGGTGTTTGTACAATAGTATTTTATGTCTAGACATCTCCTAAAGTAAATTTAAAAAAAGCATTGTTTAGTCGAAATAATGTGTTTATGTGCTCTAACTAAGAAACTATTTCATTTATCCCCAGTCGCGGTAAATTATGTAGCCAGTTAACCGCGGAAGATGAGGGAATGCTGTACATAAAAAAACATTAACTGATTATTGTAAAAAAAACAACAAAAAAAAAAAAACAATCAAATAAAACATTTAATAATACAATTATGTGGGAAGAATAAAGTAATATTGAACTATTTCCAATTTTAGAATTAAAAAAATAGTGTATAAATATAGATAAGATGTTCGAAATACTCTGGTTGGACGGACGCGAGAGAACACATTCAACGCAGAAGTGTAGACAATAAAATATTAGATATGGTGAAAACTTGGGTGCTGCTGTTTTGGGGAAAACTCTGATTAAGTAAATTTCATATTACAGACAAATGTTAACTGTTTCAGAATATGTAATTACAAAAAATATTAACTAACAAATATATGTACTGTGTGTAGGATGAAGGTTATACTAAAAGAAACTTAAGCTGTGTTGAGCAAGTCATAAAAAAATACACAACAGCTGCCGACAGATACTATGGAGACTGGCATGACCTGAATAAAAAAATGTTACATCAAAATAACACTATAGTGTGCTGGGGGAAAGGGTGGATTGAGGCAGAACACAAAGCGAATTGTTTCAAGCCGAAAAAAATAAATAATGCAAATTACCCCCCCCCCCTCCTTTCCCCGAAATATGTTTGTTAGAAACTCTATGAAAAAAAAATACAATTCAAAGAAAAAATCCTGATCTTAAAAAAAAACAACAACATTAAAATATATCTCACTAATAAAGAGAAAATTAAGTCTGGCAAGCTCATCGAGAATCAAGGCATCCAAAGAATTAACTAAAAACCTGTAAACAAAAAAAAAAAAAATAAAAAAAAATGCTGGAAGGTACCAGATAGTGCCCATATCGTCTGCAAATGATAGGTCAAAGTCAAACTTTGCATACATTGTATTTTCACCGAAGATGTCAGCCTGTTATTTTAATTGATTTTTTATTTAAAAAAATAATTACATTAATTCAATTGATTGATAGGGCGGCGTATGCTACGCCGTGAATGACTAGAAGTCTATATTAAATGGAAATCGTTGCATTGAAGACGAAAAATAATGTGCGGGTCTTGGCTTCATGCTCTTGATACTGAAAATTATCAGCGATTATTTTCCACATAGTCTTTAAAAATAATATGCTTAAGTTTTAGTAAATGTTCCTATACAATAGACTAAAAATGATGAAGATTTTTTTAAAGTAATATTTTTGTGAGATTTAATTATGCAAATTTGCAGCATAAATTTAACAAAACAAATTAAAAATAAGTTACTTCGGCTTTTGACAAATCATTCATTTATGTAATATTTATGACAAAGCAGATCTATCCAGATTCTTATTTCTTTAAAGACTATTAAAAACTTGATAAAAAGCTGATCACATTTCGTCAGTTTTTTTTAGTTTTCAATTACTGGATCTTTGATCAACATCTTCAAAGAAATAAAAATAAGTAATCCATTTCGGCGCACAAGTTTTTTTTTTTTTTTTTTAAATTAATCTTATTTGTAAACAAAATATTTATAGAATCAAAGAAATTATTTTTCTTTAATTTTGAGTACATGTTAATAAAATGATTAGGGTTAAACTGTTTAAAAAATATTTTATTAAGTAATTTTTTTTCTAATTTTTTTTTCAGGACAATATTTTTTTTTAGATTCAAACAAATATTTAAAATCGATGGTAATTATCCAGGGCTCTGAATACATAATAATGAAATTTTTACCGTTACATAAGCTAGACGTGACGTTGTGTGTTACAGTTATTATCAGAAAAAATAGTTTATATTGATTTAGCACATGTCCTTATATTTATTTGTTGTACAGTAATAACAAATTATCCAACTAGATGATCGTCTTGTTAAAATTAAAGCCCAGGGCAATACAAGTACTAACTAAAATGTACGCAATGGACAGATACAAATAAAGCTGTAAAGCAATATTTAGATAGCTGATAAAGACAAGGTATTAGTTCCATGTAGTCTCCATCACGGTAATATATTCTCCTAAACTTCAACCTGTTGCTCCTATTTAGTATTAATTAGCAACAGTCTATGGTAAGTAAAATCGATGCAGCTGTAACTTGTTCTCTAAATAAGTCCGCATTTGCTGAATGAATTTTTTTCTTTAATGGTTGTTATGTCGTAGAATGATCATAATTAAATGCATCGAAATCTTCAACCTTAATTTCCAACTGTTGCCTAATTTCATATTGATCGGCAAGTGTCTCAGATTTTTTAAACGTTGGTCCAGAGCAGTAGATGTTAATTTAAAAATTGACCTTCATCTTGCGTTGCTCAAGAATAAAAGTAAAAGTAAAGTTCCCTTAAATCAAAGGTAGGGCTTAGAAATTGGAGACTATTCCCTTTGATGTAATTAGATATAAGATGTCTAACAATTAGGATTAAGACGAATGACGGTTGACAAGGTGACAAACGACGTAAGGCCAGTTGGGTTGAAAATATTAGACTAGTAAAACCGAAAAGTTGGGACGACTCAACAAGGAGACCGAGGGTGACATCAGAGAGTCTATGAGAATTTATCAAAGACAACAAGGTGAAACTTCTTAGAGAAGTGTCTAGAAAGTACAACATGGAAATAGACTGCTATGTAATAAGAATAATTAAGGCGCGGACGTTAGCAATGAAAATAGGGTGGGATTTGGACAGATGAGAAGCAGAAGAGGGAGTTAAGAGAAACACAACGAGTAAAAGTCGAGAATAGGACAAAGAGACGAGCTCATGAGAAACTTGGACATGGCGTTATGGTTCATTAGATGATATAGTAGTTTTGAGATAGTCGACGTTTGAAGTATAAAATCTAGGAGACTATTACAATCCTTACTCACGCTGATTGCTAGTTAGTCAGAGTAGAAGCAAAATAATTTTCATGTAAGGACTTGTTCGATTGGTCCTTCTGAATAGTAAACAAAAGTGAGCATGCAGATAGTAATATAGCTGGCATCCCCATCAAAATTAAGCTAACTTATAATAGCTATACTGTTAAAAAATGGCAAAGTATAACTGTCCTGCTGATACGGTCTTAGAATGAACTTTCTCACTCCAAGAACTAATTATAACTTTCTTTTTCATCATCTATCACTGATGCAACTTTATTAAAAACATAGTGCATACCTAATTTAGTTGATGACGTTACATTTTAACTATCAAGTGAAAACTATACTTAGAAAGATATTTAAATTTAAAAAGCGTCATTGAAGCGTATGAAGTATTTGGCGTCACCCACGTCAGCAGATTATGTCAGCGTACATGCCTGACGGACCACAACGACTTCCTATAATGTAAATCTTTTTATACGAAAACAAATTTCCACACCGAAATGTAACGAATGTTTAACATTTGGATGACTCATAATGGAAATTATTGTTATCAATATGTGATGAAAGTTAAGAAATTGTAACCGCTATAAAAATACCTAGTCAAAATGTTGTGATAAGTGGAAAGTATGGTAATATGCGGCGTAAATAGGTTTGGAGAAATGGTATAGCCAAAGTTTGATGACGCAATTGTGTAAGCCTCGCCCATCACAGCTCACATGACGTCATTTCTCCATCTTGCTGTTGTTTAATTCTAAATTCTATGAGTATACGTCATTTTGGTAAAATAATATAACCGACAGTTGGGACCACGAATTTTATTTAGGAAGTTGTGCCATCAGCCAAGCTCCAGACATCACAGAAAGCGGTTACATTTAAGTTAGTAGCTAGTATCTAGACAGTAGATAGTGTACTCCTCCTGCGTTCACCATTAAATGTCAGCTCATGGTGGACGTCATCAAACTCTAACTATTAATTCCCCACACGGCTTTTCCATGAAAATTGAGGTGCCATGTGATAACCCCACTCCTAATGAATTAAGCCGTTTTAAAAAAAAAAACAATTTAATTGGCTTTTATACCCTCAAAGGAAATAATAAATTAAAATAGAAACGTGTACACGTTTTCTTAATACTGCACATTTTGCGTTCAAACATGAAGTCTATGATTTAGAAACAATAAAAATTTACTTCACTACAAATATTTTGTGTCAAAATATAATCAATTTGGGTTTTCACCCAACATTCTAACTTTAATTTGAACGTTAATGATCGAGCCTCTGATAGGCCTTGTATCCACATGTGAATGATAATTCTTTATTTTTCAAGTTTTTTTTTTTTTTTTTTTAAAGAAATGTAAGTGCACGAGTTCAGGCAATGAACCAGAAACTTGCCCACGAGGGGGGCGAGAAAATTAAAAATAAACTTTAGAAAATTCCTTACAAACCGCCAACTAGTGTTGTTTTAGTCCCAGGTCATATTTTAGTTTCAGTTTTTATTTCGTTTTTTCTGTAATAATTTTAGTTTTCGTCTAGTTTTAGTCTTGCTTCTAATTTTAGTTTTAGTTTTAGTTCTCGTTGACGAAAAGTCAACATTTTCGGTAACGAAGGTTTTAGTTTTAGTTTTCGTGAACGAAAGCAACATTATATTTTAGTTTCAGTTTTTATTTCGTTTTTTCTGTAATAATTTCAGTTTTCGTCTAGTTTTAGTCTTGCTGCTAATTTTAGTTTTAGTTTTAGTTCTCGTTGACGAAAAGTCAACATTTTCGTCAACGAAGGTTTTAGTTTTAGTTTTCGTCAACGAAAACAACACTACCGCCAACCTATCCTAATCACACGATTGTGTAAGAGATATATAAAGATGTGTATACAATGAGACAATGTACTTTATTCTTTCAATTTCTTTATATTTAAAAGTACATTACTCTTGAGTATATTGATATTTATGCATGTATTGTGTGTGAGTACTTTTTTAATATATGTTTTTCCTTTTATATTTTTTATAATAAATATTTACCATTATCTTAATATTGGTTTTCAATGAAAACTACGGAACCTATACATTATTTCGGACTGTTGTCTCCATTTCACACCTCATTTGGGGAACCATTTATGGGTTAATATATATATATATATATATATATATATATATATATATATACTAGTTGCAAGTACCCGGCTTTGCCCGGGATTAAAATAAGGTTTTCTGTTTACCTTCTGTTTTCTCCCTACCCCCTCTCTCCCTTCCTCTCTCTCTCCCTCCCTCCCTACCTCTCTCCCTTTCCCTCCCTCCCTTTCTCCCTCCCTCCCTTTCCCTCCCTCTCTCCCATCTCTCTCCGTCCCTCTCTCCCCTATCCTCCTCCTCTCCTCCCGTCCATCCTCCTCCCTCCTCCTTCCCTCTCTCCCTCCCTGCCCCCTCTTTCTCTTTATCTCTTCCTCCCATTTCTCCCATCCCTCTCCCTCCCTCCCCTTTCCACCTCCCTCTCTCCCTCCCCCTCTCTCCCTCCTTTCTCCCTCCCTCCCTTTCCACCTCCCTCTCTCCCTCCCCCTCTCTCCCTCCTTTCTCCCTCCCTCCCTCCCCTTTCCACCTCTCTCTCTCCCTCCCCCTCTCTCCCCCTTCCTCCCTCCCTCATTCCCTCTCTCTCCCTCCCTGCCCCCCTCACTCTTTATCTCTCTCCCTCCCTCTCTCCCACCCTCTCTCTCTCTCCCTCCCTCCCCCTCTCTCTCCCTCCCTACCCCCTCTCTCCCTCCCTTCCTTTAACTCTCCCTCTCCCCCTGCTCCCTCTCCCATCTCCCTCTCTCCCCATCCTTTTCTCCCCCCTGTCCATCCCCCTCCCTCCTCTCTCCCCCTCCCTCCCTCCCTCCCTACCCTCCCCTTTACTCTCTCTCCCCCCCTGCCCCCTCTCTCTCTCTCTTTATCTCTCTCTCTTTATCTCTCTCTCCCTCCCTCTCTCTCTCTCTCTATATATATATATATACATATATATATATATATATATATATATATATATATTAGGGTGGGTCAAAAAAATTTTTTTTGGAGTTGGGAATTTGAAACATATTCAAAAAGTTGCCTATGGTCCTACTGATTGTAAAAATGGAAAATTTGTAAAAATCAGATGATGTCTTCCACTCCCAACTTTTAGTTCAAGAGGGTATGGGGCGAAAAAAAAATGCACTATGTCTAAAAAAAAATATTTTTTTTTTTTTACATTTTTAGATACTAAAACATGTCAATAATAACTATGAATTAATTATATTGCAGAATTTTTTTTTTAAATCAATTAAAATGTATTTTCAAAATGTTACTCATTCAGAAACTTCAATAAATTAAAAAATTAATAGTCATTTTTCTCTTAAAAAAAATATTTTTGACATTTTGCTTCACTATGGCAAGAAAATCTTTTGTTGAAAAATTCTAGCTCTGCATGGAACCGGTTTATGTCGTGCTGTTATGATTTTATTTACTGCATACCTTCCAATTTCTTCATCATTGTCCTAACTGCAGCCAATAGAATGTTTTCTGGATGTGCAAAGTGGCAGTTATTTTCCAATACAGGCAATATAATAGATTGATCAGCAGTATCAAGGTTCTGAAGCAGTTGTATCATATAGAAAAAGTTTCTAGCCCCACTTTGACGAGATGGATCGCAAAAATCCTGTTCGCTTTTGTTAACCATCTTTGCTCTCATCAGTATGTTCCTTGGCTGCCCTATCTATGTCGACGCATCTTTGCTGGATCCAGAGCTGTAGATGGTGTTAACATATTTAAGTCCTTCAACACAGCTTTAACGATAAGACATGTATCCCTATTGCTTAGTTTACATCGATCCACTGCTTCATATTGATATCTGTTTTGTTATTTGGAACATTCCTCATCGCTGGAGAAGTCTGCATCAAGTAGTTCATCATCTTCAGCATCCTGATCTGGAATATCATTATCTTTCTCATCATTGACGTTATCATTTGTGGTTCCTATCTGATCGCCACCCTGCATCAATGAATGTTTTCATTTCTGTCGATTTTGTGATATTATTGTTGTTTGCTTGTCAACATTGTCTATGAACATATTTCTTGCCATCTTTTGATCCACCCAAAATGCCCACTCAAGCACAGAAATTATTACTGATTGTGGACATTTACAGTCTCCTCTATCCCTAACACCTTCATCTTTTTACTCGAACAATTATACTGGTAATGTCATTTGTAGGTATACTTGCCTGGTCATATAATTGTTTAACTTCATGCGCTAATGCGTGCGCTCGTGTATGAAGGCTATGATTGTATTGTTCCATTTTAATCATCCACCAATAGCCTTGAAAACATCTTCACTGTTTGGAAGTTGTCTTTTAGGCAATTCAGCTGCTGACCCAAACACAGAATGTACAGTTGCACTTGTTGTAGAAGAACTCATATTCATAGAAGAACTTAATAAAATAATTGAAAAATTAATCAAAAATGAAATAAAACAACCATGCGTGATCAGATAAGGAATACATGGTACACCAGTTTTATTGAGAGAAAAATGGATGCAATGCTTATCCCAGTTGTCTGAACTAATAAGTTATTCATAAAAAAGGTTATAAAGATAAAACACACATTTTATATGCATATCATTTCTTTTTTGAATAACCTAGGTCACAAATTTAACATGTTTAGTCACAAAAAACTCACAGTAAATATAGTTAAAATTTCGAACAAAAGTTGGGAGTAGTAAAACTATGTAGTTTTCAAATATTTGTACATATTCCATGTACTACCATGATGTAACAACTTTTTAATAATGTTTCAATAAAAAAAAATTTTTTGACCCACCCTAATATATATATATATATATATATATATATATATATATATATATATATATATATATACTTATTATTATGGCTTCATACTTCTTCTAAAATCCTTCTTCATTCCTTTACCTTCCTCAAACTGTACAAATCAGAGAGCATGAAAAAACAACAATTCTTTGCATCACAAAGGCACAATACAGCACCAGCGCGCAAGTTCTATTCGATCATAGGGAAATGACGTCACAGAGGAATTTTATTTATGGCGCCTTCGAGATTACTTTAATATAGTAAAATACTAAAATAAAAAAAATTAATTACAATTAAACTACCCATCGAGATGAAACGAAACCTGTCCTATAACCTTCCCCATGTAATAATGTGTATGTGTAACAAATTTCACGTTATTTGGTTGTCTGGATCTTGAGTTATAAGGGAACAGACAGACAGACAGACAGACAACAAATGCGTCTTATAAGTATAGAGATACATATGTATATATATGTATATATATAATAACATATATATTTAATACAACGTCTAGGAAGTGAATCAACAAAAGCAGAAAGATAAAGCTATCAAATACTTCTGTCTAATAAACAATTACTATGTTCAAAATGTTGTATTCATTATGTTGGGATAACTCTTGGGCAACTTTTTTAGGAATTGGAAATAAAAATAAGTTCACTGGTTTGCAAATGGTGCACATAATGAAAGTAGAGAAATTAAGAGTACTTTAGAAGACTCGGCCTCAGGTGGCACAACAACATGTACACCACGCCCTGTTTGAAATACAAAAGTATTCAAAGTCAAATAACAATCTCTTTCGATCGTGCCAATGATATTTATAACATTTCTCTGTGGAATGAAATTATTCTGCAACTATTTTTCGAGGCTAAGTGAAAGCTGAGTATTTGTCCCATTAAAATACAGGGCTCCCAATTTATATCTCAACAGCGGCCTTAGTGAATTCTTTCTTTAGGTTAAACATCAAGTTTCATAGGTTTATCTTTTGCATTTTTAAAAAATTAGAACTTGCAGTGAGTTAACCATATGAACGGAAAAACAGTTTTGATAAAAACACTTTTACATTTCAAAGATATACATGAGCCCCATATTATAAACGAAATGACTTCCAATTTATTTTACAGAAAATTTAATTAATCAAATTTATTAAATGGCTAGTCTAAAATAAACCGCTACAGTAAACTAAGTAAGAAACATTACTAAGAAAATAAGACAGTTTACTTAGCATTTAATTATTAAAAAAAATAATAAAGAAACTATAAATGTACTAATAATGTCAATTATTGTGAACAAAATAACATTCATTTTAAAAATAAATACTTCATATTTTTAGAGCATTTTCTAAAAAAAAATGCTCTATTGTCCCCGTTTTGTCTGTCCGTCCGTCCGTCCGTCCGTCTGTCATCACCCTAGATCTCAACAACCATAAGTCCTAGACCCATGATGTATATATCATTTTGTAGGTCTTGGCGTGCCAAGAAATGACTTTTTTTCATTTCGCGATCTGACCTCTCAGGGCCGTAAAAGGGGCCTTAGTACCGTTTTTTACTATATAAGCTATATTAATAAAGGAGCGCTATATCTCAGCAACTATAAGTCCTAGACCCATGATGTATATATCATTTTGTAGGTCTTGGCCTGCCATGTGTACATCAAAAGTTCATTTTGCGATAGGACCTCTGAGGGCCGGGCTTCAGGGCTCCTAAGGGGCTTATATATTATATATACACATTGTACGTTCAATAACCCGTTCATTTGGTGCGAAATACTGCAGCACGTAGTTTCACCAAGATTTATTAAGAAATTCATCAAATGAAATAGTAAGCTTGTGTTCTGAGTTTAATTGAAAGTATCAGAGCTATGCAACAATTGACGGAGTTTTCGGACGATTAAATGACTATAATTTAGAATGTTTTCAATTATGAGTCCTATTTCAGTAACCACAAACCACTTGTAGTTAGATTTAAGAGAAAATAATTTTTTTTTCAAATATAAAGAAACGTCTTTATAGTTTATTTTTTACAGATATATGCATTACACAATTGAATTTATAAACATTTCCAAAATTTACAAATATTTACTGAAAGATAGCATACGTACTGATACATAACATGAAAATGCGCTAACACGTCCTGTGTCCAGAATGGAACAGGCTTAATTGCTTGTTTTTAGTAACAGAAATTCAATAATTTAACTTTTAGGCCGGACATAGAACCAGCAGTAAATCAATTACCAACGATATATCAATTACCAGCGGTAAATCAAATAACAGTGGTAAATTATTACTCACAGTTCCTACCACAAAGGTTCACTGTTACTCTACTGACAACTCAACATCAATATTTCATCATCAATGCATGTTACTATCAACTTATAACTTTAAACTTTATGACTTACAGTAGACTCGGTGAGTCTTATGTTCATTAAGCTGGTGGCCCATGTTAAACTAAACACATACGGGCCATACAATCACATTATGAGTAAATTATTTATTGTTTTTGTTAAAAAAAATTAATATCCAATACATAATGTAATATTTCTGTTTCAGTTGAAATAATCTAAAAAGTCATTGGCTGAAAAATCTTTAATAATTTATAATGTGGAAACTATTTTGGGTAAACACGTGACATGTTATACTATTTGATAACAGATTTCGAATCATGAAATCTAATGTTGAATATTGGGATAAATCCCTAAGTAGTATACATGTTGAGAACAGGTCTTTTATTAATATTAGGCTTAAGCTTATTTTCCTCAGCTAATGTTTCTATAATGAAGAAACCTGATTTCCTTTGAAAATTGAACTGTCACGGAAAATGAAATAATCATTTTTTTTTTTATTTTTCAGAAAGATCATGACTGCAATTAATTTGATCTTTTGTACACAAAATGTTCCAGCGGTATTCCATTGCATTATTTTATGCATTATTTTTCTTTAGTATTCCATCTTACATCAAAGCTTATTAAAATATAATTAACCAATAGGCTTTTCGTTAAAAAATATACAAAGAAAAATAATTCATATGCACATATATTTATGCATATATATTTATATATATATATATATATATATATACATGTTATGCTATCTTATAAACACATTTAACGTTATAATTTAGATTATATATCTAATTAAAAACTTTGTATCAATATATATTCACTTAGAACTAATGTAAGTGATTAACAGGTGCTTTTTATAAATCTATTTATATCTTACAAATTTTTGTTCAATGCATTTAAAATGAAGAATTTTTTCTTGAATAGATTTAAGTGTGTGTTTAATATTGACAATATTGCATTAATAATCTAACTTATAAAGCAGCTTAGCTTATCCGAAACGCGGCGGCGGTGTGTGGGGAAGCCGTTCTATAAATAAACAACCTCCAGAAATAGATAACACAATAGTATGTGATAAAGAAATCACGTGACCAGTGAGGTCACGAAAACATAATTTAAATTGTCGTCTTGCATTGAATTGATTCGATATTTCTTTTTCAAAAATCTACAGTTTTAAATAGTTTCTGTGGTTTTTTATTATGAAATGTAAAAGTCCTAAAAATTAAATAATAATAATATATAATATCATTTAAAATATTTAAAATTTTATTACAACAGATAGCATTTTAATCAGACTAGGTTACTAGCAAGCGCGTTCGTAAATAACTTATGACCTATGACGTCACGATGGTACATTTTTTTTCTCTTTTGAAGAATTGGAGCGCCGTCGCTATAAATAAAACATAATCCTCTATGACGTCATTTCCCGTATCGTGCCTTAGCGCTGCAAAAATGACATAGTAAAGTAGTTATTTTTTTACTTTTCAGTGCACTTTTTAATGCTTTGTTTTGATTTTAACTATAAATAGAATTCAGAGCAAAACGCTATAAATAAAAATCCTCTGTGACATCAAATAAAAAAAAATTCTGCACTTGATTTCACGTAAATCGGCTACGCATTTGATAATCATACTCAGTCATTATAGTTTGTTAACATTGTGTACTGGCGGTTATTGTTCCCTCGATGGATTACTTTTTGATGATGGTTTGTTGGTTTCGGCAGCAACATCTTTTGACGTATGAAATGTAGGTCATTTCTGCACATTAGGAAGGTGGCATAAATCAGCACCCAATTAAATTAATTAAATTGATTAGGAATGGGTTTAACATTACACCTAGATTTCCCGGGCAACGCCGGGCTTAAAATCTAGAAATGAATAAAAAAAACTTTATATTTTTTGTGGAAAAAATATATAAATAGTTCCCATCGTAATTGAAAATATGAGAATAGACAGAGACGGTTGTATATATATATATATATATATATATATAAAGTCTACCCTTATTTTAACGTTACGTAGTTATTTCTTGTTGGTATTTATAATCTAATTAATTGTAATTAATATAAATAAGGTTTAAATAATTAGGATGGAAATGTCACATGTCTTCTCTGTTTCCCGGGAAACGCCAGTTAATAACAGCTAGTATATATGTTTATACAAATAATTTTTTAATGATTTTTTTTTAAATAAAAAAAAAGAAAACAATAATGAAAAAAAAAAGAAAACAGTAAGCCTTGCTGAAAAAGCCATTAAAATCCATAATTTCTTTCAAGAGAATATTAAAATGCAGAGTTAGAAAATAAAAAATAAAATTTTGGTAAATCTATTTAGTCATAGGTGTATTATTCATATAATTGAATTGAAGCGTTTGAACTTTTAAAATGAAAACTTGAGATTAAAGAGGAGTAAAAAAACAACACAATTTGTTAAATAATTACTTTACACATGTCCTATAGGATTAATCAAGATTATTTTCAAATATAACAATGCAAGGGTAATTTGTTATTTAGGTAGCACCGCGTACATTAAATTTTTTGTTTGTTTGTATTTATTGCAGGTTAAGTTTCATTTTTAGTATTCTATCAATGAGCTTAGCATTCACAGCTTTAATATTTGTTGGAATACAATTTCATCAAAGAAAAACACCTCAGGTATACCTATGTATCATAATTCATGTTTTTCATTTTATTTAAAGCAAAAATAAATTGTTTCTTGAAAATCAAAAATAAAATATACTTTTTTAAGAAATATTTTATATTTTGTAACAGTAAGTTTTAGCTAAAAAATGTTCATTTTGTAGCCTAATATATTTCTTATATTGTTTTTTTATTATTTTTTTTTTTTGAAAAAAAAAACAGATCACTGGGGTACATGATATCGAAAGATTGTGTATTAGAAAAACTTTTGTAATCAAAGAAATACAACAAACATTTTTTAACTCTACGCTTGACGAAGGAGAGTATCTTTGTGTTAATACTGTGAAGGAACTTTCTACGATTCTAGAACAGGTAATTCAAAGATCAAATAAATCAGACTAAATGTGACTCATTTAATTATATAACCTTTCAAAATTTGTTCTATATATCCATTCAATACTATAATATAAAATCAGATAGAAATTGCTAAGTCTTGTCTTAATTTAATATTTTTCTATTAAAGGGCAGTTATGGGTAATGTACGAATCTTAAAATGATTAATGACCGTTTTATTCCCGCTTCAGACCATCCGATACTTTACCTCAATATTACTTTGTCTTAACATTTAAGTTAATTTATACTTTCAACATTTGCTTTTGTATGGCGCTAAACTTTATACAGACTTTGATGTGATTGACATCCTTGAATGATTTTAAGATGTTATTTATATTTTTTGAAAAGTTCTTAGGCTAGGCGCTCAATGACACGCGGGTTCGTAAGTTGAATATAAAAGATTCTGTTACAATCTATTTACATTGTAAAGGCTATAATAGTCCAGGCAAAAAACAAGAGTCTACTGACCCAATTGATCGATTGATTTGTGCTGCGGGTGAGCCAATAACGAACTCACTGCAGCAGCGGAGTTTTGCTCTCCAGTGTCAAATCTAATCTGTCCTTGAACTCTTCTGGTTACTTTGTTTCTTCTTTGCCTTCTGATCTCTCTCACTTTTTGTCGTTCTGTCTTTCTTTGGTACTATTCTCAGTTTTTTCTTCGGTGTAAATGACCTGATTTATTACAGTTAGGTCCATTACACATATAAATACCACCCCTCTTTTGGCGGCAGCATTTTCCCTTTAAAACTGTTGATGGAGGTTATTGCATGGGTGTGCAAAATGTAAGAATCAAATAATACTCTTTTATCACTCGTATCAAAGCAGGGGTAAAAGATCGGAATAATATTGTGTAGTTGTGTGATGTCCATGTAAGGATGAGATGAAATCTCTTAGATCCCATAAACCACTAATGGGACGGTTTTTTGCAGTGCCCTTCTTTCATCCCCGCCATTGCCATAGTGCAATGGCCATGGAAGCACCACGGGAGATATATCGGGAACTTGAGCCAAGACCTGCAAATTTTCCTTGATACTACCGGAGATCGAACCAGGTACCTTCAGGTCGACAGTCAAGCGCTTTACCGCACGACCATCCGTCCACTGTAAAAAAAAAAATCGCCCACCTAAATGGGACAATTTTTAGATTTTGTAGTGCCCTTCTTTCATCCCCACCATAGTCGGGAGTGTAATGACTTAAAAGACATAACGGGGACTTAAGACAAGACCTGAAAAATTTCCTTGGTCCTCACCGGAGATCGAACCAGGTCGACAGTCGAGCGATTTACCACACGACCATCCGTCCCCTTTAATGTGTAAGAGTTGTCCAAACTTGTAGGTGTCGCGAAATCTCATGACTTCATCATCTACTCCACGAAGGGTTTGGATGTGTTGGGATGAAGTAAATTTATAAAAATATTATTAGGTTAGGCCCACACATTATAAACATTTTTGTCATAAATGTTTAATGAATATTTTATTACAATGTCTGAAATTTAATATAAGAAAATAATTGTAAAAAGTAAGCTATCATTTAAACTTTATAAAAATATTTACATTTTTTTTTCTTTTTAGGTTTTGTTAAAATATTTACCTCGCCAAGGTAAGCAATTTGTTTTAATTGTCAGTTAGTAAGTTTGTCTATGTATCAGAAAACATGTTGTGTACTGTCCAATAGTTCTATTATTTAAAGTGTACGTCATATTTATCAATACTCTCTTGAAACACTTGTATTTTTTTTCTTTAGAAAACTCGAACGTACCACAACATTTACATGAGAGTTTAACACCTGTATCCGCTCTAAAATACTTCAAAACATCATCACCTCATTTAGGTGACTTAAACATACAAGGTAAATAGGTTTTTAATAGAATAATAGGATAGAGTTATATATAGCTTTAAAATAAGGCATTTTCAACCTCTTACTAATTATTTTGTCACATGAATATAATAGGCGACAAAAATGATCTAATTATATAAAGAAAAACAAGATAATTTCAATATTTAACATTAATATAATAATCAGATTTGATTAAAATTCATTATAGCAATTTATAACCTTAAACTATTTTTAACAAAACATTTGTTTAAACAAAACCTTTAACAAAGTTTAAACACTTAAAGCAAATCTCATTAATGTGTCAAACTAGTAGCACAATTTTTAAACTCTCTTGTACACCATGTTTTTCTAGCCATGTTTTTCTATTAAATGAAAAATGCATTTATATTGTACAATCAGAGAAATTTATTGGACAACACATTCATCTAGAATTCGACCCAGCATATTTAAAACCGGCCGTGGAACACGTTAGGGGAGCAGAAGTTAAACAGCAAGGATTAGGTATACTGTACACTGGTGAGGAAAATAATATTACAACGAATATTAAATGATTATATTTATGATATACAGCACTTTCATAATTTAATAAATTACCCTTGTGACTTAAAAATTATAAGCATATAAGGCCTTTCTTTTAAATTATGTTTTGCGTAACCTTTTATTTACTGGAACATTGGTTTTAAGTGTGTTCTTGCAGTATCTACTAATACCTTAACCCATTAATGCATGAGGTCTCGTTTTCCATTAATATTTGCATAGAACGTGTAGTTTGGGCATTTATTGACTATACCAAACGTAAAAATTATAAAAAATGTGTATAACGCAAATTAAAAGCCCCCAAATTTGTGTCCTTAAAAAAGGACGCTATGCGTTACATCCCACCTGAACTTGAATATTATCACATCACAAATCTAGACAATTAAATACTGACAAACGCTGTATTTTATCATCTCAATGCAAAGAAACAACATAAAAAATATAATTAAAATGCATAAGTCCGAAATACAGTTTTAATATAATTGTCAACTTTTAATAATATGACGTAAATAACAAAATAATAGTGTAAATGTAAGTATGTTTTCAGTGTCACCATAAGGTGCATTAGTCAGTCTAGTATCAGTGACAGCTGTTGATGTTTTGCCGCTTCTGACAGCCTGTACAGTTGCCAAGCATTCTGCACACTGGCGTCAATGGCTAAACAGAATCGAGCCCACCAAAAAATACTTGATGGGGATGTTGATGTGAAAATTTGCGATGTTTTGGTCCATTCTGTCTGTCCCTCCCAAAAATTGATTATAACGGGCAATCATATTTGGCATTGATATTTGAATATGTTTCTTTTCACTGGTTGACCAACGCTTGGCTTGGGCTGTTTGTTCCAAAAGCAGTTTGATAGCATTGTAACGACATTGTTATTGTTGTTATTGTTGCAAAAAAACTGCAATCATTCCAGACTCCCTGTCCACACGACTGTCAAAGGATTTTCATGATTCCTTTCTCATCTTATCATTTTCTTTCAATGGACGCTTCTCCATCCTGTTTACTAGAATAATTCCTGTGACTGAATAATTCATGTCCTTCAAATGATCACAAGCAGTCGTGGTGTTGTAAAAAAAATATCAATATATGCATGTCTAGCAGGTAATTTCTTCATCAACTGGACTACCACAGAGCCACCAAGACCAAGATCCGCGTTGAATGAAGCTGTTTTGATTTCTACATGGCATACAGATTGGTCATTTGAGTGATATAGTCAACAACTTCATCGTCGTGGAACATTTCAAATAGAGCTGACGGTGTGTGATCAATACCTGGTGCTGACGGTGTGTGATCAATACCTGATGCTGAAGTGACACTCCATGGAATTTCTTTTTCTTTCAGGTCAATTTCGACCAATTTCTTGTCGGTGGTGTAGTTTTCTTCGGACGTGATGACTTTGTTGGACCCACTCCATTGCAATTGCCATCATCATGACTAGTTGTAGAACGTCTGTGGCGTTTTGAGTCGCTGCTGCCCGATTGGATGTTGACTGCTGCCATTCGAGAATGCCTGTCCAAATTATGTACTTCAGCTAATGGAAACACATCATTTTCAGCTTCATCGTCATTATCTTCAGCAATGTCGTTAACGCCTATATGCTTTTTGTCAAAATCGGAAACGAGTAGAGTATCTTCTGCCTGAGCATGTAATTGATTTCCAGAGAGATTATCAATATCACCAATATCATCTTCGGGACCACTGTCTCCATTAGATTTTGTACTTTTAAAGTCATCTTCTAGCATGCTAAACACCTCAGCCACCGTGTAAGATCTAGAAATAGAAAATGTGACACTTTACTGCTAAATCACCCAACAGACATTCAGGAGGGGTATAACGCATAGCGTACTTTTTTAAGGACACTATTTTAATTATATGAAAAACAATATTAGCAAACTCATTGCACAATGCCTTGCCAACAGGCATTAGGAAACAATATTTACTATATAATAGTTACAAAAATTACATTAAAATACACATAAACTGTTCGTGACATACCTTTTACGTGGAGGCATTCCTAAAATAAAACTTTCCAACAAAATCGAACTTTAACCATAAAATAAAAATTCAAAATGTCAGCAAATACGATAATATCAGGTTTAGACCATTGCGAAAATAAACAAGGGGTGCACAGATTTATTTGTTTCATACCAATATTCAAGGGTATTAGGGTAGTGCACATTTGTATAGCACGTCCTTAAAAAAGGACGCTATGCGCTAATGGGTTAAATTCACAATAACTAGTGCGGTAATATGATTAAAGATATTTGTTAATCAATATATCCTTCAGGTCTCTACTACGTGTACAACAGTGTAACTTTTACATCTAATATTACACAACCACGCAAGGCAAGTTATATTTTTAATTTCAGTTATTTATACATTTAATAATTAATTAAACACATTTTAACACATGAAAAAAATATTAGAAAAGAATTAATTTCGTGAACTAGAAAATGCAACATATATGTAAACAAATTCAGTTGGAATTCATTCAGTTTAATATGCCCTGGATATGTCAGTGATACTAACACTAGAAGTTGTTTTTTTTTATTTACAATCGCGTATAGAAGGAAACTGTTATTAAAAAAAATGAACATTGTAGTTGTTCATTGTGAAGCAAAAAATATTTACATTGAATGTGCTACACCTTTTATCGTTTAATTCTGCTTGGTCAAAATAGTTTTGTAATTTTTTCTTATAAAAAGTAAATAATGCTAAATGACTAGAAATATCATTATACTTTATTGTTATTTTTAAAAGTTATAATTTTTTTTTTATTTTACTATTTCAAACCAAAGTTTTAGACTCTTATCTTTTGTTAGTCTAAATATTATCGAAAAAATAATACAAAAAGAAATATTATGAGCATACATTTGGCTATAAATTCTACTTGGTATATTTAATTGGCATGTGTATTATAAAATAGTTTTCACGTTGGTTCTTATAAATGATATTTCTAATGTTAAATACAGCAATAAAACATTATAATGGAATACATTTTTTTTTAATTTGTAAAACTATTTTCGAGATGTTTTTCTTGTTTAAAAAACTATATCTTAAAGTTTTGTGTTTACAATTTATAGTTTTATTAATAATGTGTAGCACTGAACACTAACATCATTGTCTTGTAAACGACAGACTTTGTTTAGCTACGTCCATCGTGTTAGCCCCAACAGTCCGTCAAATTCTGGAGTTTTGTTGAGATCTGCCTTATCTTGTGAGAACTGTCTTGGTATATCAGAAACGAGTTATACAGGTAAACATTACTGTTAAATTAATGTATTTTTAAATTTAAAATCCGTTTTAAACAAATTATGATTTCATATTATCCAATATTTTTTTGCATCAACTATTGTCAAGAATAAAATGATAAAACTACTCACAATCTAATTTAACACGACTTATTAATGAATAAATTCTATTATTTAAACAGGTGGTGTCTTTTATTTACAAGAAGGCGATACAATTCAAGTCTGTATCTCAGAGCAAGCTACATTTGACAACGAGTCAACATATGTTGGTCTTTTCCTTCTGAAGTCATTCTGAGTAAGTAAGAACCATAAAGGTAATTTTATTTTTAAAAAAACAACATTTCTAATGATGAAACATACAAACATAATACTTTTATAAGACTGATATGAGAATATGTTCTGTATGGCTGTTTTTTACTAAACAAAGTTAAAAAAAATTGTACGGCTTTTAAAACTCTATATTTTAATGAATTTTTCATACAAACTACAAAAAGTTGTTTACAACTTATATTAAAAAGTTTTGTTTAAATATGTATTTATGTTTATGCCTATAGATGTATGTTTCATATCGAAAAAATTGTTAAATTAGTTTCTGATTCAACAATCTACTTTTTAAGATTTAACTGTCTCATACTGCATTAAAGAAGTCTACTAATATAATACATGTAAACAGTTTAGTTGTAATAATAGAAATGTTTCTCATTTTGTCGGAGATGAATTCTTTCTAAACAAGTGAGTTTTAAACATACTGAGAACCATGATTATTGAGTATTATTTTTATTTCGGTTCATTGTGGTCAAGAAAAAGTAAACTTAGGCTTCATCTTTATCAAGTCCTTTACAACGATCTACACAAAATCATATATGGAGTGGTTTCCCTTGTCAGGAAGAACTAGTTAAGAATTAAGTCTTTAGCTGCACACTTATCTTGAGCAGACAAATCAGTTCATAAGAATGTGTACAACCTCACTGCCATACAATTATATGCCCCAACTTCTGACCAAGATGACAAATAAATGTAAATGGATTTCTACAAGGATATAGAGCTAGCCTTTAAGAAAACACCAATAAATCCTGTTAATAATGGGAGAATGGATTGCACAGCTGGAAGTTCGAACTTAGAGAAACAAATGATATAGGAATAAGGTTACTAGAATCTGATTAAAGTCATCTTCAATGTTAACTATAATATTATTTATTTGAATGATTGGTTTGTTTATTTCAGATTTAAAATTGTATTACAGATGACGTCAAATGATGGACAGTGAAACTCACACAATGGACAAACAACTTTATGGTAAAATCAAACACAATTTATTAATATTGTTTACATTGTGGTAATATAACAGACATAATATGTTGACTTTATATTTTTGATATTTTAATATTTGGCTTGTTAAAATATTTTTTTTATTTAACAATTATAAGTTGATTTGTAATTTCCAGGTGATCATGAAACTCAGGTGTCAGAAGGTGGAGACGCTAATCTACACCAACATCTTATTGGCTGTAAGAAGAATCCAGGTCATACACAATTTATACCTGTTGATACATTCACATTTAACCATCTACCTGAAGGTCATCGTGACAATGATCTGTATGAATATATCAAAGCTACAGCTGACCTGACAGTCAGAGTTAATGTTACAATGACCAGTCCATACAGACCAGAGTTTTGGCCAGACATAAAAGTTTCATATCCATTTTACAACATGAGAGACAAAACAAACTTGAGAACAGGAAGTGGGATGGTGAGTAGAGGGAACAAGTTTACAGATGGATATAGAGATATACATGGAGGTAAACATGAGGAGAACTACACAACATGTTGGTGTACAAAATGTAAACATTCAGACACAGCCAGCCACGTGCGGTGGGAGTTTGATGTGTATACAGCCACACATGTGGTGTTTGATGACATTGAGGCCAGCCACACATCCTTGAAATTGTTTTATGATAGAGAAGACAGTCCAGTGGTCAGTGTTGATCAGGTCAGTCTTTCTTGTGTGTGCATAGAGAGTGACATGTGTGGGTTGAAATGTGTGACATGTGACAAAAATCTGGGAGATAAACTGAACATGTTGTGGTGGCATTATTATGATGTCTGGATTGGAGTCTGTGACAAATACATTGAATCTCCAGATGTGGACAAGTTGAACTTTATAGTGTCACATCCTCATGGTTGTAGTAAACAGTCAGTGTTGGTCACTGGGTGGACAAATACATGGTGGATATTTTTTTAAAATAAATCTACCTACACAACATGTACATGTCCAGGTAGTAGTGGAGCCACATTTCATTGTGTGTGGTATGATGTTGGTGGGTGGGGTGTTCTATCAATGTGTCCACAATGGGAGTTTAAATTCTAAACTTAATTATAGCGGAGCTGGTATTGTCCTGTAAGTTGTTTGTAAACAAACAATATGGCGGTGTTGTATTTTATTTGTATGTCATTATATTATATAATGACATCAACATAAACATTTGTGTTTGTTTATTATTGTCATTAATATATTTATTTATTTTAATGTTGTTTATCTTCTGTACATTAAAGTGTCTGGACTCAAATATTTTACACATTGAATAAAATTTTCAATTGACTTATATCATTGTTTATCTTTGTTTAAATCTGTCACGTCATGTTTTTGTTGATTTGTTTATTTGTTCATTGTGTAAATATTTACAGTACATAAATAAACAAACTGTGACTTCTTAACCAAAGTCACAAGTTAATAAAATTATTTCAGTAAACAATTAAATATCGACCGAATTACAACAAATTGTGTAAAACTGAACAAATGTGAATGTACATTGGTCAGTTCAGTAATAAACAATATTTTAATAATTAAAAAAAACAACAAATTTTTTAAAAAATTTATGGTTAATAAATTTAAGTTTTGTATGACATAAAAAAATGAACTACATAGAAACAAATTTTGAAAGGGAAATGAATAGTCATTAAAATATTTTCTTGCAATAGCCTGGTTTGGTTAGTCTCCTGTCTTAAAAATGAAATTCATATTATTTTACATTGAATCATATCTAATTAAAAAAAATACTTCCAGAAGGGAAAACTTTAAAAGAAATACGGGATAGGTGAGCTGGAAACAAAAGATAAAGTATGTGATTGTTCACTATAGAATAATTTTCAAAAGCTGATAATATAATGGTTTTTGAATATGATTGTAGATATAGGATAATTTTATCGCCATTATGTATTATAAGCAAGCTTTTATTTTTTTTACTGTTTAAGCAATAAGTTTTCAAGTAAAAATTTAGTCTCTTGTTCCTTCAAGAGCTAATTTAATTTTTTGTTTTATTATGATAAAGGTTTGACGATATGAACATCATGATAATAGAAATAACTGTCGATAGAGTCAGATTATTGATACAATAATTCTTAATTTTACAGCTTTTGTACCAGTGGCTGTAATAATATATTCCCAGTGGCGTAAATCCAGTACTGTATAAACAAATGTATCCCCTGCCTAAGATATTGAAGGTAGAAGATTCAAGTTTTCTCCATTTTCTCCAACTCTGTGAGTAGCACAAAATATTAGTCAGCTCTGGGATTAACTTTCTATGCTAGCGAGTGGAAGATGCAACTGAATGGTTCACTTCACCTGCTCGTGCAATTAAATCCATATACGAAAATTGAAAGTCATTTTTAATCAAGCTTTTTTTACATCTCGCGTGTGGGAGGAGATAAATTGGGATAAGCGGGAATGAAGTAGAATTATATTCTTAGGTAAAACACATTCATTAGAAAATCCTTAGTAATAAACGATGAATGAATTTTTTTGCAATGCGGCAAATATTTTCTAAGACATTAAATTATAAAATGTACTAGGATTTGTTTAAAGATAAGTAAAAAGATGGTGCAGGCTAAAGAAGACTGTCTCGACAACTTGTGCCACACAGTAGAACATTGTACAGAAGCCAGCATATAAACTGTGCCACACAGTAGAACATTGTACAGAAGCCAACATATAAACTGTGCCACACAGTAGAACATTGTACAGAAGCCAGCAATAGAAATAAAGCGTATGAAACATTTAAAAACCTCACCAAAACGCAACATAAATGAACATCAATAACTGAGGTAAGCTCCTCACAAAAAAAAAAACAGTGGTACTTAGGCGATGAAGAGAATTTTTGCAATATTCCATTTGTTTTAAGTAAACACTTTAATATTACACTTCCTGCTTGATTGAGAAATTAGGGTTGGCGTAAAAGGGTTATTAGGCCTGTAATACTTAAATCTTTGGAAAAAAAATACAACAATGGGGGAGATAATCAGTATAATTACTGTAATTTGATTTTTGTAACACAGTGCTCCATCACTAATAAAGATTGTTATATTTAGATCGTTTAAAAAATAAATATAGCTGTTTTATGATCAAGTTAGTTTCTTAGTGTAGACATGGGCTGGCTTAGAGAAGGGAGTTTCGGGCTCCCATCTAGGAGCGCCAATTTTTAAAGAACGGCTGTGCGATCATTAATTATAACTAGCATAACCCTACAAAACCTTTGCATGGAGATATGCCATAGCTCAACAGCCTCAACTTTAAGATCTGCATGAATAAGTGAACTGTAATTAGATCAGTCATTGTAATTAGATGAGTCTTTGTAGTAAGATGGGTAAATGTAATTAGATTTTAATTAATTATTTATTTCATGTTATAAGAATAAAAAAATAAAAAAGAACTTAACAACATTGGTTAAATCGAGACGCGGTCAGGATGCTACTAATAATTACACATGAAACAGTATTCTTACTTTCGATCTACAACAGACAGACGTGAGTCGGACAATATATATATGTACTAGTAGTTGCCCGTTGCATTCGCAACTAAAGGTTTTATCTCAATAAAATGTTTAATATGAGTATAATCATGTCATAAACAGAGGCGTCTGCTAATTCGATTACAATCACAAAACATCAACGAAATTTTATAAAAGCTTAGATTTACATATTTCTTCTAATTTTTTTTTTGTGTGACATGGTTGTCAGGCCCACACCAATAAAGAAAAAAAAAATTGTTGGAAATTCATTTGTTTTGAATTGCTCAAATCTCTCAGCGAACCTATTCTTCATTATGTTTATAGTCATACTAAAGTAATTCGTGTCAATTTTTTTTAAATAGCAAGTCACTTTATATTATTTGGTGCTTTATACGATGATATATAATAGCGTAAGATTTGTTGAATTCCTTAATTTTTCTCGGTAAGTTGAATTCAAATATGGTTACTGGACTTGCCTCAAATTTTCGAAATGATCTTCAACAAAAGATATAATTTATTTTCAAAACAAACCATTTCTTCAAGCAAGTCATACGTTGGGTTTCCTTTGCCTTGATTTTTACATTTAGCTCATTTAGTTTATTTGTGAAATCCACCATGAAGTTGAACATTTGCAGCCATTTGTCTTCTTTCAATTTAGGATGGACAATGCCTTTTTCCATTTAGATTTTTTTTTATTTTACTGTGATAGAAAATTATGCTTATACTGTTTCAGTAAAATTTTTTGCTACCGAGTCTGTTTATTTTGTCTGCAAATTATATAAGTACTAATTAGTTTCACTAAAGGTCACTAAATCAATTTAAGCCGAATTACAGTACCTTATAAAATGAAACGGTCAATGTGACCGGCAAAATGTACCTTGATTTATAACATTTATTATAAGGGGTACAACATTACAGGCTGACTCGTCTGATGGTCAAATCGTACGTCATAAAGTTTTGTACAAGTAAATAGCCCCTTCCCTTTACAGGGCCCATATATTCTTCTTCGCCCTGGGCCTTGATAACCTAAGTCCACCTCTAAGTGGAGAGGTCTAACACATAAAGCTAGAATGCAATGTCATAAGCTGTAAAACAAGTTAACAAATACTCTAGGAAAAATAAAGAAAAGAACTAAAACCATGAACAAGAATAATGACATACTAAGTAACATATGACAACTGTTAATATATAGGTTTATTTATAATTTACTTTGATGTTGGAATTGAATTATTTTTTCCAATGATAAAGTTCAACAGACACAGCAAGCTCGCAGGCTAAAAAAAAGTTTTATTGTTGTTGACAAGGGGGGGGGAGGTTAGTGCGAGGAGTTTTTGACGTCAACAAAGTCATTTAATGATGATAAATGAATTATATGACTTATTTAAAATTATTGAAATAACAAAGGTAAGATTATTTGTTAAAACGCATAAAAAGTCAATTTAAAAACGAATGAACTTCAGGTAAGTGTCACTGAAATAAATTCCTGTTGTCTAAAATATTAATGTACATCTAAATATACAGTGTACTAGTATGTTGAAATTGCCTAATGAGAGTGTGTCAGTCTGATTATTCCATCAGATATTTCTATCAGCAGAGTGCTCATTCAGCAATCTTAAATTTGTGCTATATGTTTTCAGATGTACAATTTGAAAACTGTTTATTGTTGCCTAAGTCATTCTATCTGTAAACAATGCAGCTCTCTAGGTGTTTCTGGGACCAAATGTACAAGTACCAGTCGAAGCCCATATAGCCAAGGTTCTCAATCCCTGGTACGCCTGCCCCCATGGGGTACGGGGAAGGTGTTGCAGGGGTAAGCAGAGACAGATAACGTTCGTTTAAAACAAACACAAGTTTGAAAAGGGTCGCCACTTTGCCAGGTCCAGAAACATTTTACTCCAATAGGAAAAAAAAAATAATTTAACGCGATTGGGGGTACCGGTGGACATACTTTCACACACTTTGAGTACAGTTGTGACAAAGGTTAAGAACCACTACCCTATCATATATAATAATACTCATTTCCAGTGTGCGTTAAATCGAAAGTAAAGAATTAATACAACAGTATTCCAGTTTAAAATATAATCATGAAAAAAATCGGATCTGCCCGAAACCAAAAAATAACCTCACCTGCCGATCAAGCCTAAGGGGATATAACTCTATGCAAATGTTTTGCAGGCTACAGCTAGTATCATCATATTTATTTATGCTGTTCGAATTTGTAAAGGGAGGAGGGGCGCTGATAGGCAAGAACGGCTATCCACATTCACGTTTCTCTCTGCATGGTACTTGAGAATATTATTAAATTTAAATTAATGCTTATTTTATATTAAGTAGATATTATTTATCTAAAAGATTGATTTAGCAGTACACATGATCTTCGACAATTATCATTTGCTGGTTGTGGAGATCATGAATTGATGACGACACTACTTTGGTACCAAATAGCCCAGTTACATCGTCAGTCACTATATGAGTCGATTGTGCGCATGCTGATGAACTAACATAACCCAAAGTTCCAATCAGATTTAACAACTTTAATATTGAAGTCTTTCAATGCAAACAATAATATTATTGACATGACAAGGTGGAGTTTAAAATAGTACCACAGTTTTGAAACATATTTAAGAGTCCGCTTCCTACAGAGTCTTATGTTCAACCCATTAATAATTCAACACAACAGTTTCAATTGTCGGATGTTTATAGGTACCCCATCATAGACCATTTACTTCACATAGATATAGCTGATTCATTTTTTCAAGTAAGATGATTATCTCAGTTGACTACTCCATTAAATGATACAAGACTTTAGTATAAACAAGTATGTCGGCTAAACATTTTTATTTTATTGGCGAAAATCCACTTTGAAATTCAGCAGCATTACTTGTGTTACCCTATGCCCCCGTGGTGTCTCCATGGCTATTGCACTATTTGCTGTGGTGGGGATGAAAGAAGGACACTGCGAAAACCGTCCCATTAGTGGTTTATAGGATCTAAGAGATTTCATCTCATCCTTAGAGGAATACATCACCCCCGCGCAATGATGAGAAAGATACGCCAATTGATAGAGATATGCATTACGCAGGGACATGTAGTACACAGAGATAAAGAATATACAGAGACGTGCAATGCATAGAGATATATGAGTGCACTAGTACACAATGCACAGAGATATATGAGTGCACTAGTACACAATGCACAGAGATATATGAGTGCACTAGTACACAATGCACAGAGATATATGAGTGCACTAGTACACAATGCACAGAGATATATGAGTGCACTAGTACACAATGCACAGAGATATATGAGTGCACTAGTACACAATGCACAGAGATATATGAGTGCACTAGTACACAATGCACAGAGATATATGAGTGCACTAGCACACAATGCATAGAGATATATGAGTGCACTAGTATACAATGCATAGAGATATATGAGTGCACTAGTACACAATGCACAGAGATATATGAGTGCACTAGTACACAATGCACAGAGATATATGAGTGCACTAGTACACAATGCACAGAGATATATGAGTGCACTAGTACACAATGCACAGAGATATATGAGTGCACTAGTACACAATGCACAGAGATATATGAGTGCACTAGTACACAATGCATAGAGATATATGAGTGCACTAGTATACAATGCATAGAGATATATGAGTGCACTAGTACACAATGCACAGAGATATATGAGTGCACTAGTACACAATGCACAGAGATATATGAGTGCACTAGTACACAATGCACAGAGATATATGAGTGCACTAGTATAAAAATTGCACAGAGATATACAATGCATTTTTTTCTTCTTCATAGTTATGCAAGCTGCGTTTTATTTTCTTCTTTCAGCCGATTAAAAAAAAAAAACAACAACTACTAGCTAACTTTCAGTTGGTGCAGACTAAAACAGTGAGATGCCAGTTTTATCCTTGTTGTGAGGTATCACTGTAAAGAAATCTTCTACGTGACGCGTGTCATCTTCGTAGTCCCGACCGTTAGAAACATGTGCAGTGTCTACGTAAGTCCAGATGAGAGGGATAAAATTGGATCGTAGTTGTCATACGTCAGACCAGGCAAATGCAGGCCTCAGACGATGCGTCAAATATAAGCCATTGTTGCCCATAGCGATAAGCAGATAAAATAGACGGTCACACATTGTATGCTTTAAATAATTATATCATCTTATACAGTATCAGGTACTGTACAGAAACACTCCATCATCTCATACGGTATTAAGTACTGTACAGAAACACTCCATCATCTCATATAGTATTAAGTACTGTACAGAAACACTCCATCATCTCATATGGTATTAAGTACTGTACAGAAACACTCCATCATCTCATATAGTATTAAGTACTGTACGGAAACACTCCATCATTTCATATAGTATCAAAGAGCCAGCCCAAGACAGACATAAAATTATAATAAATGTCTGAAATTTCTTATGAAGGAAAACATATCATGAGTAATAGCATGGACATCTAGATATAACACCAGGATAGACAACCAAACAAAATTTCATTCTAGCCGTGTACGGTTTAGGCTGACGCAAGGATTAAAGCCCAACAGACGGCATACAATAAAATGTGACTTTTTATGTCTAGTATATATTTTTATTTAAAAAAATGCTTTCTAAATACTTTCTACTAAAAAATAATTGTCAATTTTTATTTTAACAACAATTTCTCGTAAATAAAACAATGCTATCAGGTGACGGAAACGAACGCCATTTTGATTTGTTTACGTTTTGTCAGTCATTCGACTACACTAAAATGGACTCAGAATCTGATTATTTAGAGGAAAATAAACTTGATTCAAGTGACAAAGATGAAACTTGGGAGCTCATTACTTCTTCAGATGACTTTGAAGCTGAAAATATTAGTTTTAATTCAAGTTTTCAACACTTCCAAACTCACATGTGTAAGTATTGAACCAACATGCTTTGACTTTGTCTTAATGATCTTTATGTTTATTTATTTATTCATTTATTTATTCTTTAGAACTTAAAATGTGGGAATAGTTATAAAATAAGAGAAAAGTATAAAGATTTATATTTTATTATATAAAGGTTTATGTATAAATATTATTTATTTAGTTCTCTACCGCTAGAATTACTGTTACTGTTTTATTTTTGTGTTATTGCCAATCAGCAGATTTTCGTAAACACAAAAAAAAACAAACAAAAAAACTGAAGTTTACATAATATTTACATATCTGTATTGACGATATTTTGTTTTCATCATTATAAAATAATTAATTGTAGCTCGATAAATAAGCTGAATTTTTTTTTTATTTATGGTTTTCTTTACATATTTTTTTTATCCCCCAGATCATATGGTATGATGATATGAATGAATTGAATGACACATTACCAGAACCACAAAAGAATTTTCTACCTGAGAGGGATCCAGGCATTCAACAACTCGGAGGAGCTAAAACAAGGGAAGACATTAGGAAATTCTGCAATGCAGTGGCATTTTTAAAACTTTATTTTACTTTGGACTTAGTAATTCATATTTGTGACTAATAATAGCAATGCCAGACATTATGGACCTACAAAACCTTGTGTTTACCAAGGCTGGTTTGATCTTACACCAGATGAATTCTACAGATTCTGTGGACTTATCATGTATGCTGGACTTGTTCAAGCACAGAACATTGACCGCTTCTGGTCTACTAAATCACTATACAATGGACTTTGGGCCAGAGCTTTTATGTTTCGTGATAGATTGAAATCTATAATGAGCTTTCTAAAGGTGTCTAATCCTCAAACTGAAGACAAAACCAACATGTTATGTAAAGTACATTTTTTCTTTAACTTTATTAGATTGTAATGTATAAAATTGTTTCAGCCTTACCAAGATATATCAATAGATTAAAGAATGATAAGAAATAAAGGTAGATATATTTTTAGGCAGTACATAAGGGATAAGCCGACTAAGTGGTGAAGGAAGTTATGGGTATTAGCTGATTCTCTTTCTAGGTATACTTATGATTTTCATTTATATTTAGGTAAACAGGATAATGGGCCTTTTGGATTGGCATATGGGGTGGTAATGAAATTAATTAAATCTTTAGCTAAAGAGGGGTATAAATTATTAGTCGATAATTTTTATACTACTATACAATTATCTAAAGATCTATGGAATTTAGGTGTAGGAGCATGTGAAACTATTCTTAGGACATGTAAAGGTATTCCCCAATCTTTGAAAAATATAAAAGAGGGGATATGAGATGAGTTAGAAAGGGAGTTATTGACAGTACGATGGAGGGACAATAAAACTGTTTCGGTTATGTCCACTATGCATAATGCAAATGGATTTGGAACATTTAAATGACAGACTAAGTAAATGGGAAATTTTAGGAACTTACTGTTGACCAACCAACCATAATACAGGATTACAATAAATATATGGGGGGTGTAGATAAGAGTGACCAGTTGATAAATAAATATAATGTTCTATGAAAAATTATCATAAGCTGGTATAATAGTTACACTAATCTTGTAAAATACTTTTAGCAAAGTTATAAAACATACTGAAATTGAGCTTTGTTGTTATCAATAGACATTAGAATGTTAGTTTTTATAACTTAGATTTATATTTTTGAATTTTTCTTGTTGCATGGTCAATGTTGATCCCAGCAGATTTTTGGTCCTTTTTCTGTTAAAACACATCATTTTTAGAAATTTTAAAATATCTTTTGTATCTGATTATAATGTCTTCAAAAATATCCTACACACAGAGAATTGAATGTAGTTCAATAAAAAGTAACTTTTATTGAAATGAATCATAATGAATTTTTTTCTTCTTTGTGTTTGTGAATTGTTTAATTTATTTAGTTTTGTTTATTTTTTTCATCTAAACTTTTTAAAAATAATAAAATACTTGCATAATAATATCACTTTGTGAACATATATTGTTAAAAAGCCCTTTCAATTTACTACATTTTCATATATATACTATAATAACATAATTTTTATAATAAAATCTTTAGAGAAATATTAGTCGATAAAAACTTTAAAGACATTGACGAATTAAGATTAAAAAAGCTGGATGTTTTTTTTAACCATGTCAACAGAGGAGGGCTATTGAAGCCATCTGAGTACACCTTCTCTACTTGCCTACTAAATTGGAAAGTATTCAATTCATTGAAAAGATCAGCAAGTAGTCTGAAACTATTTCTAGAACAAACAAATAAAAAAAAATTGTTTAAATTGTTGATAGAGTAACAATTGATGAGTCATTGCTGATTGAAGAAATTATTTTTTTTTATTTCAATCATAATTTAAAAGAACTTATTTATGTTAAATTTCTTAATTGTTCGTCTAAAAATTATGTTAAGCAGTTGAATGAGACTGTTCATGAAAAACCAATGAAAAAACGAAAAATAATTAAATTGACAAAATAAAGATTTTAAATTAAAAAAATTTGTTATTAAAAGTTTTCAAACTTTAATTGCGTTTGTGTTTATTTCATAAAAACATAAGTACCAAATATACAAAACTGCTATTAAACATGAAGACTAACGCTAAACACTTGATTGTGTGTCAGCCTAAACCGTATTTTTTTTTAAATATTGGTTGTCCTTCCTGATGCTATATCTAGATTTCCATGGTAATAGATATTGAATTACATTGAAAAAATCTCTTCAGTTATGAAATTCTTTTTGCATAAAGTATCTCTTCATTAACTGTCACTAATGCAAACTATTTCTCTTCATTAACAGACCCTAATGCAAACTATTTCTCTTCATTAACAGACCCTAATGCAAACTATTTCTCTTCATTAACTGTCACTAATGCAAACTATTTCTCTTCATTAACAGACCCTAATGCAAACTATATCTCTTCATTAACAGACCCTAATGCAAACTATTTCTCTTCATTAACAGACCCTAATGCAAACTATTTCTCTTCATTAACTGTCACTAATGCAAACTATTTCTCTTCATTAACAGACCCTAATGCAAACTATTTCTCTTCATTAACAGACACTAATGCAAACTATTTCTCTTCATTAACAGACACTAATGCAACCTATTTCTCTTCATTAACAGACCCTAATGCAAACTATTTCTCTTCATTAACAGACACTAATGCAAACTATTTCTCTTCATTAACAGACACTAATGCAAACTATTTCTCTTCATTAACAGACCCGAATGCAAACTATTTCTCTTCATTAACAGACACTAATGCAAACTATTTCTCTTCATTAACAGACCCGAATGCAAACTATTTCTCTGCATTAACAGACACTAATGCAAACTATTTCTCTTCAACCGATTTTCTTGTATAAAGATTCTCTTCATACAGAGAAACTTTACCAAGTGCAAAGTTTCAATTTAATGAAAACTAATTGAGAAATGTGTTTTGAGTATAAAAAGTCTTATATATCTGTACATGTATAATAGTTAATTTGTCAAATGTTTGTTTATGAATTTTATAATGTGCTAAACCTATAAATCATAACAGAAAGTAATTTCACAAATACAATTTGTTTATCAAACATTTTATCTCTTGGTTTTTTTTTATGTGAAATATATATGTCAATATATGTGATAATCTACAAATAACCAAATATAATCGGCCGTATCAAATGCCCCCCCCCCCCCTACAACCATAGTTGTTTGGCTATGATGCTTAGATAACATACACTATTATCATACATGTCTACTGATATAGTTATTTAGACTAGTTTATTGACAAGAATAAATGAAGTCATGTGATGTGAGTTGGTGCTTTATTATCAACAACAATGGCAAACATGTGTTCAAGACTCATAAAACACGTCAACCTTAAAACCCTTGATACATATTATATTTCGCCCCCCCCCCACGTAAGTCAGGCTTTACTATTTTCCCCTTATCAACATTGGGAGTCAAAAAACATCTTCAGATCTCACCTCTTCCCCAACTACCCTATTAAATAGCGGTGGAGTGGTGGTATATATTTTTGCAAAGGTTTTGAAAGGGTTCAGCTAGTGTGTAAAAATATTATTCTTAAATCTGTCTGTATGCTGAAGATTGAAAATGATAATTCATAATACTGTTTCCTGTTAAAACTTTCAAAATTGCATAATTTCAATAACGAAATACTGTTTTAAATATGCGTTAATTTTTAAATTCATTTTTCAACAGAAGATTATATTAAAAAGACAATATTTATTAATATTGTTTAAACTAAAAAAAACAACAAAAAACGTATATTTCAAGCGTATTGCAGTTAAATAAATGAAACATATTCCAAGAGATTACTATTAATGAGATAGTATCTAGCTATCTATTTTCCTATAAAAGATATAAACTCTACATCACGTTTTTATAAGTGGTTGCTTATACAATTCTTTGATCGATACCCCAACCATTGCATTTCAAATTTTGTGTTATTGCAGCGTGTGATTATTTTCATATCTATTTTTTTGTTTTATACACAATCAGCGCGTCTGTTTTCTCACATCTGATATAACAATCCAAGACAGACTTTTAATTTTATTCAGAGATAATTGATCCATATTTTAAAAATGTCTTAATTTTTCTTTAATCTGATGTATAGTTTAAAGAATGGTCTATTGTTTGCTTTAATGAAAATAATCACTAGTCAATATATGTGTGAGAGAGAAATAGACAGGGAGAGAGGGTTGTGATGGTGGGAGCTATTCCCTCATATGAATTCAAACCCCATAAAAAAATTATAGTCTAGCACACACGGTCGTAATTACTTGCTCCTACTCCCAATGATGTACCCGATAGAAAACGAATGTTTCATAAATTAAAGGTCAACCTAAATTGTATTTGTTATTAGATTCAATCGTTTTAACATTATTAAGAAAAAGTCAAAGAATAGTACAACTGATCTTGTAGCTAGCAATGTGACAATCAAGCAAGAAATATTGCTTGATCTAATGATGATGCGTTTACAGTCATAAAAATCATGATCTTCATAAACTGTGTTCTAGCCAACTTGTTGGGTTTGGTGGGTATTGTTGGGAATATAATGAATACGTTGGTATTATCACAACATAATATGAGAGATACAACAAATTTGATTATGTTGTATCTTTAATATTGTGTTGTTCCATATAACTGTCTATCTATCTGTCTATCTATCTATCAGCAAATTAGTTGTTCCATATAACTGTCTATCTATCTATCAGCAAATTAGTTGTTCCATATAACTTTCTATATACCTATCAGCAAATTAGTTGTTCCATATAACTGTCTATCTATCTATCAGCAAATTAGTTGTTCCATATAACTGTCTATCTATCTATCAGCAAATTAGTTGTTCCATGTAACTCTATATATCGATACATCTGTCTGTCAGTCTATCTATCTATCTATTTTCCTTTTTTATAATTATCATTATGTATTTTCTTTTTTAATAAAAACTAAAAAAAACACAATATTTACTTTTGCAACTGGACAACATTATACAATATTAAGTTTGCCGGTTTTATTTTTACATGATTCATCACTGCACAGTCTACTTATGTACACAATATAATTACACCATCTATACTTTAAAGGTTGGTTATTGGATCATCTCAACAATCTGCCACTTCATGTCTCCTCTCTACTCTGGCTTTTATTTCGGTATTGCTAGTAGTCTATGTAACATTCAGTAATGACACAATGTATGTACATTACATACTTTACAAAATATACCCTCTATTTTTACACAATGTATGTACATTACAGACTTTAAACACTGTACCCTCTATATTTTTTTTTACAATACTTGTACATTACAGACTTAAACCACTGTACCGTCTATATTTTTAAAATATATGTACATTACAGACTTAAAACACTGTACCGACTATATTTTTAAAATATATGTACATTACAGACTTAAAACACTGTACCGACTATATTTTTAAAATATATGTACATTACAGACTTAAAACACTGTACCGACTATATTTTTAAAATATATGTACATTACAGACTTTAAACATTGTTCCCTCTATATTTTTTTTTACAATACTTGTACATTACAGACTTAAACCACTGTACCGTCTATATTTTTAAAATATATGTACATTACAGACTTAAAACACTGTACCGACTATATTTTAAAATATATGTACATTACAGACTTTAAACACTGTACCGACTATATTTTTAAAATATATGTACATTACAGACTTTAAACACTGTACCGACTATATTTTTAAAATATATGTACATTACAGACTTTAAACATTGTTCCCTCTATATTTTTTTTACAATACTTGTACATTACAGACTTAAACCACTGTACCGTCTATATTTTTAAAATATATGTACATTACAGACTTAAAACACTGTACCGACTATATTTTTAAAATATATGTACATTACAGACTTTAAACACTGTACCGACTATATTTTTAAAATATATGTACATTACAGACTTTAAACACTGTACCGACTATATTTTTAAAATATATGTACATTACAGACTTTAAACATTGTTCCCTCTATATTGACACAACGGATATACTACACCGAAATCTCCCCAGTCAAGTTGATAAGGGCTGTCTGATTTGTTATCTAAATGACTGCATTGTACAATGTAGATTGATTGATACTTTACAGTCCTTTTCCACTAAAACTATTTTCAACAATCTTTTTTATCATTTGACCTCAAGGATGTGATAAGCTGCTTATAAAAAATTGTAATTGCCGTTTTTAGGATTTTTAAGAGGACAACAGATAAATTCATGGACATGTACTGACTTTGAAGATACACCAGTTTCATGGCTAAGATATTTGATTCTAATAATAGACCTGATGAAATAACGCGATGGTCTTAAATTACAGTTGTAAATTGAAACTTTTTGATGTACATTTAACGTACGAACTTCTACTGGGTCTAGGTGACGTCAGTATGTCCACTTAAAAAAAAAACAACAACTATAATCTCAATTACTGTGTAAACCCGTTTTATTTATCACCTAATATACATATCGTGTAACATTTTAGTGTAGGCCTAGACATCAAGTAGGATATGATACGACAGACTTTGTGGTAAGAACCAAGTATCTATACTATTTGTAATACGGGGTTAGAAACAAATAATCTACTTTCACTAAAACTTGTTTTATCAAGTAAGCTACGTGATAAAGTTTTTGGTTTATTTTTATATTGTCGATAAAGAAACAAATCAGTTGAAGAAGAACGACATATATAGGACAAGCGACAGAAAAGACAAGAGTTACGTCCCCGGGCCGATAGAGACGTAACGTCATTAAAAACAAAATGTATATGTGTTCCAAAATGACAGATTTTTTTCACTTACAGATTGGATGGGCTTGTCTCTTAAATCTATCCTCCCGCTTTTGTGTTTACCGACTTGCCTATCTGTTTTGTATTCTCTCTTTACCCACTCTGAATATCCTTTATTTTCTTTCCCACCCTTTAATATTCTGAAATCTCTCTCTATCTTCCTATTTTTTTTACCCCTCCGAAAAAAGAAACGATTCTTATAGGAGTTATTAATAAAAAAAACGTTTACACAATCATATTATTTCTTGTTTATCACTACAGAACATTTTACACGGCCGTGAGACCCAAACGTAATAAAAATAACACCGGAATTTTCCATTAACAATCTTGTTACCAATAGATAACAAATTGTTTATAAAACATAATGTTGATAAAGTATTATCATTTGATTATACAGAAATGATTAAAACATCACTGGTCTAGTTTTTTTTTTATGTTTTCTGCTTTATAATTATCTTCAATAGGTATGTGCATGCGTTTTTTTTTTATTAAGGTAAGTTGTAATATTTATGAAAATAACGCAAGGTTGGCGAACTTTATAGGCCTAATCTCTTCCTTAACTAGACTCAAGAGAGGTAATACATTTGACAGAATAATACACTATGGGAATCGTTCGCTTATTACGTACCGCCCTTTTTTTTTCGGCCGAAGTAAGACGCAATGATAAAGAATGGTAAAAAAAAATTACGAGCGTTGGGGTTCAAATCGATTACAAAAGCGTTACTTAATAAATGAATAGTACTGTAGTGACAAAGTAATTATCATTTATTATTCTTTTTTAGCTTAAATATTAGTAATACATAAAAAAGTAATAATGCGAATTCTTAAAAAAAATGAAAAAGTAAAATGCGCGTAAAGACTTTACAGCTATGTGTAGCATGTCTAATTTACCCCCTCCCACCCCACCCACCACTCCCGCTCAGCTTCCTCATTTTCATCCGTCTTGCATGCAAATACCCCATCCTAACAGACCATTTAAAACAACGACTGCACAGATCAGTTTACGCAACAAAGTTAACCATAAGGTCAACATACGATATACCAAGTGCCCAAATATCTTGTTTGGTTGTCCCTGATATTCTTAACAATCGGGGTTCTAGTTAGATATAGTAGACTTAATGATAGATTCATAGTCTTTAAATAAGTAAATTGCTATTAAAGTCTTTTATTGTTGTGATCTGCAATGAGTTTGTTGTTTTATATCGATCTTATACTAACGTTGAATAATAACGTATCGCTATTTGAAGATACTAATAAAATGTATTACGACATTTGGTAAATTTTAATATCATAAATCGGGTTTTAAAATGATGAAAAAATAATGGATTAAGATATAAAAGTTGCAGACAAATATAAGTTATAAAAAAAAAAAAAGAAAAAAAAAAATTGCAAATATGATTAATAAACAATATTATTTATATATCTTAGCTCTATTTGCCTATATTTTTAAATTCTATAAGGCTAATAGTCTACGTCTGGCTTGACAAGCAGGCTCCGATAAAATGAGAACAGTTCCCATAAGCTCCTGAGGGCTCAGCGGGACAGATAAAGTTTAGAATCTATGTTTCAGTAAACTCTGCATATAAAGTGTAGGATTCATCTGTTTCAGTAACCACTGCATATAAAGTGTAGAATTCATCTGTTTCAGTAAACTAAACATATAAAGTGTAGAACTCATCTGTTTAAGTAACCACTGCATATAAAGTGTAGAATTCATCTGTTTCAGTAACCTCTGCATATAATATGTAAAATTCATCTGTTTCAGTAACCACTGCATATAAAGTGTAGAATTCATCTGTTTCAGTAAACTAAACATATAAAGTGTAGAATTCATCTGTTTCATTAAACCAAACATATAAAGTGTAGAATTCATCTGTTTCAGTAACCTCTGCATATAAAGTGTAAAATTCATCTGTTTCAGTAAACTAAACTTATAAAGTGTAGAATTCATCTGTTTCAGAAACCACTTCATATAAAGTGTAGAATTCATCTGTTTCAGTAACCTCTGCATATAAAGTGTAAAATTCAGCTGTTTCAGTAAACTAAACTTATAAAGTGTAGAATTCATCTGTTTCAGTAAACTAAACATATAAAGTGTAGAATTCATCTGTTTCAGTAACCTCTGCATATAAAGTGTAAAATTCATCTGTTTCAGTAAACTAAACTTATAAAGTGTAAAATTCATCTGTTTCAGTAAACTAAACTTATAAAGTGTAGAATTCATCTGTTTCAGTAACCTCTGCATATAAAGTGTAAAATTCATCTGTTTCAGTAAACTAAACTTATAAAGTGTAGAATTCATCTGTTTCAGTAACCACTTCATATAAAGTGTAGAATTCATCTGTTTCAGTAACCTCTGCATATAAAGTGTAAAATTCATCTGTTTCAGTAAACTAAACTTATAAAGTGTAGAATTCATCTGTTTCAGTAACCACTTCATATAAAGTGTAGAATTCATCTGTTTCAGTAACCTCTGCATATAAAGTGTAAAATTCATCTGTTTCAGTAAACTAAACTTATAAAGTGTAGAATTCATCTGTTTCAGTAAACTAAACATATAAAGTGTTGAATTCATCTGTTTCAGTAACCTCTGCATGTAAAGTGTAGAATTCATCTGTTTCAGTAACCTCTGCATATAAAGTGTAGAATTCATCTATTTCAGTAACCTCTGCATATAAAGTGTAGAATTCATCTGTTTCAATAAACTAAACATATTAAGTGTAGAATTCATCTGTTTCAGTAACCTCTGCATATAAAGTGTTGAATTCATCTGTTTCAGTAACCTCTGCATATAAAGTGTAGAATTCATCTGTTTCAGTAAACTAAACATATTAAGTGTAGAATTCATCTGTTTCAGTAACCTCTGCATGTAAAGTGTTGAATTCATCTGTTTCAGTAACCTCTGCATAAAAAGTGTAGAAATTAACCTATTTCAGTCAACTAGACATATAAAGTGTAGAATTCATCTGTTTCAGTAAACTAAACATATAAAGTGTAGAATTCATCTGTTTCAATAAACCAAACATATAAAGTGTAGAATTCATCTGTTTCAGTAACCTCTGCATATAAAGTGTAAAATTCATCTGTTTCAGTAAACTAAACTTATAAAGTGTAGAATTCATCTGTTTCAGTAACCACTTCATTTAAAGTGTAGAATTCATCTGTTTCAGTAACCTCTGCATATAAAGTGTAAAATTCATCTGTTTCAGTAAACTAAACTTATAAAGTGTAGAATTCATCTGTTTCAGTAAACTAAACATATAAAGTGTTGAATTCATCTGTTTCATTAAACCAAACATATAAAGTGTAGAATTCATCTGTTTAAATAAACCAAACATATAAAGTGTAGAATTCATCTGTTTCAGTAACCTCTGCATGTAAAGTGTAGAATTCATCTGTTTCAGTAACCTCTGCATATAAAGTGTAGAATTCATCTGTTTCAGTAAACTAAACATATAAAGTGTAGAATTCATCTGTTTCAGTAAACTAAACATATAAAGTGTAGAATTCATCTGTTTAAGTAACCACTGCATATAAAGTGTAGAATTCATCTGTTTCAGTAACCTCTGCATATAATATGTAAAATTCATCTGTTTCAGTAACCACTGCATATGAAGTGTAGAATTCATCTGTTTCAGTAAACTAAACATATAAAGTGTAGAATTCATCTGTTTAAGTAACCACTGCATATAAAGTGTAGAATTCATCTGTTTCAGTAACCTCTGCATATAAAGTGTAAAATTCATCTGTTTCAGTAAACTAAACTTATAAAGTGTAGAATTCATCTGTTTCAGTAACCACTTCATATAAAGTGTAGAATTCATCTGTTTCAGTAACCTCTGCATATAAAGTGTCAAATTCATCTGTTTCAGTAAACTAAACTTATAAAGTGTAGAATTCACCTGTTTCAGTAAACTAAACATATAAAGTGTAGAATTCATCTGTTTCATTAAACCAAACATATAAAGTGTAGAATTCATCTGTTTCAGTAACCTCTGCATGTAAAGTGTAGAATTCATCTGTTTCAGTAACCTCTGCATATAAAGTGTAGAATTCATCTGTTTCAGTAACCTCTGCATATAAAGTGTAGAATTCATCTGTTTCAATAAACTAAACATATTAAGTGTAGAATTCATCTGTTTCAGTAACCTCTGCATATAAAGTGTTGAATTCATCTGTTTCAGTAACCTCTGCATATAAAGTGTAGAATTCATCTGTTTCAGTAAACTAAACATATTAAGTGTAGAATTCATCTGTTTCAGTAATCTCTGCATATAAAGTGTAGAATTCATCTGTTTCAGTAACCTCTGCATATAAAGTGTAGAATTCATCTGTTTCGATAAACTAAACATATTAAGTGTAGAATTCATCTGTTTCAGTAACCTCTGCATGTAAAGTGTTGAATTCATCTGTTTCAGTAACCTCTGCATAAAAAGTGTAGAAATTAACCTATTTCAGTCAACTAGACATATAAAGTGTAGAATTCATCTGTTTCAGTAAACTAAACATATATAGTGTAGAGTTCATCTGTTTCAATAAACCAAACATATAAAGTGTAGAATTCATCTGTTTCAGTAACCTCTGCATATAAAGTGTAAAATTCATCTGTTTCAGTAAACTAAACTTATAAACTGTAGAATTCATCTGTTTCAGTAACCACTTCATATAAAGTGTAGAATTCATCTGTTTCAGTAACCTCTGCATATAAAGTGTAAAATTCATCTGTTTCAGTAAACTAAACTTATAAAGTGTAGAATTCATCTGTTTCAGTAAACTAAACATATAAAGTGTTGAATTCATCTGTTTCAGTAACCTCTGCATGTAAAGTGTAGAATTCATCTGTTTCAGTAACCTCTGCATATAAAGTGTAGAATTCATCTATTTCAGTAACCTCTGCATATAAAGTGTAGAATTCATCTGTTTCAATAAACTAAACATATTAAGTGTAGAATTCATCTGTTTCAGTAACCTCTGCATGTAAAGTGTTGAATTCATCTGTTTCAGTAACCTCTGCATAAAAAGTGTAGAAATTAACCTATTTCAGTCAACTAGACATATAAAGTGTAGAATTCATCTGTTTCAGTAAACTAAACATATAAAGTGTAGAATTCATCTGTTTCAATAAACCAAACATATAAAGTGTAGAATTCATCTGTTTCAGTAACCTCTGCATATAAAGTGTAAAATTCATCTGTTTCAGTAAACTAAACTTATAAAGTGTAGAATTCATCTGTTTCAGTAACCACTTCATTTAAAGTGTAGAATTCATCTGTTTCAGTAACCTCTGCATATAAAGTGTAAAATTCATCTGTTTCAGTAAACTAAACTTATACAGTGTAGAATTCATCTGTTTCAGTAAACTAAACTTATAAAGTGTTGAATTCATCTGTTTCAGTAACCTCTGCATGTAAAGTGTAGAATTCATCTGTTTCAGTAACCTCTGCATATAAAGTATAGAATTCATCTGTTTCAGTAACCATGTCATATAAAGTGTAGAATTCATCTGTTTCATTAAACCAAACATATAAAGTGTAGAATTCATCTGTTTCAGTAACCTCTGCATATAAAGTGTAAAATTCATCTGTTTCAGTAAACTAAACTTATAAAGTGTAGAATTCATCTGTTTCAGTAACCACTTCATATAAAGTGTAGAATTCATCTGGTTCAGTAACCTCTGCATATAAAGTGTAAAATTCATCTGTTTCAGTAAACTAAACTTATAAAGTGTAGAATTCATCTGTTTCAGTAAACTAAACATATAAAGTGTTGAATTCATCTGTTTCAGTAACCTCTGCATGTAAAGTGTAGAATTCATCTGTTTCAGTAACCTCTGCATATAAAGTGTAGAATTCATCTGTTTCAATAAACTAAACATATTAAGTGTAGAATTCATCTGTTTCAGTAACCTCTGCATGTATAGTGTTGAATTCATCTGTTTCAGTAACCTCTGCATAAAAAGTGTAGAAATTAACCTATTTCAGTCAACTAGACATATAAAGTGTAGAATTCATCTGTTTCAGTAAACTAAACATATAAAGTGTAGAATTCATCTGTTTCATTAAACCAAACATATAAAGTGTAGAATTCATCTGTTTCAGTAACCACTTCATATAAAGTGTAGAATTCATCTGTTTCATTAAACCAAACATATAAAGTGTAGAATTCATCTGTTTCAGTAACCTCTGCATATAAAGTGAAAAATTCATCTGTTTCAGTAAACTAAACTTATAAAGTGTAGAATTCATCTGTTTCAGTAACCACTTCATATAAAGTGTAGAATTCATCTGTTTCAGTAACCTCTGCATATAAAGTGTAAAATTCATCTGTTTCAGTAAACTAAACTTATAAAGTGTAGAATTCATCTGTTTCAGTAAACTAAACATATAAAGTGTAGAATTCATCTGTTTCAGAAACCTCTGCATATAAAGTGTAAAATTCATCTGTTTCAGTAAACTAAACTTATAAAGTGTAGAATTCATCTGTTTCAGTAACCACTTTATATAAAGTGTAGAATTCATCTGTTTCATCTGTTTCATCTGCATATAAAGTGTAAAATTCATCTGTTTCATTAAACTAAACTTATAAAGTGTAGAATTCATCTGTTTCAGTAAACTAAACATATAAAGTGTTGAATTCATCTGTTTCAGTAACCTCTGCATATAAAGTGTAGAATTCATCTGTTTCAGTAACCTCTGCATATAAAGTGTAGAATTCATCTGTTTCAATAAACTAAACATATTAAGTGTAGAATTCATCTGTTTCAGTAACCTCTGCATATAAAGTGTTGAATTCATCTGTTTCAGTAACCTCTGCATAAAAAGTGTAGAAATTAACCTATTTCAATCAACTAGACATATAAAGTGTAGAATTCATCTGTTTCAGTAAACTAAACATATAAAGTGTAGAATTCATCTGTTTCATTAAACCAAACATAATAAGTGTAGAATTTATCTGTTTCAGTAACCTCTGCATATAAAGTATAGAATTTATCTGTTTCAGTAACCACTTCATATAAAGTGTAGAATTCATCTGTTTCAGTAAACTAAACATATAAAGTGTAGAATTCATCTGTTTCAGTAACCTCTGCATATAAAGTGTAAAATTCATCTGTTTCAGTAAACTAAACTTATAAATTGTAGAATTCACCTGTTTCAATAAACTAAACATATAAAGTGTTGAATTCATCTGTTTCAGTAACCTCTGCATGTAAAGTGTAGAATTCATCTGTTTCAGTAACCTCTGCTTATAAAGTGTAGAATTCATCTGTTTCAGTAACCTCTGCATATAAAGTGTTGAATTCATCTGTTTCAATAAACTAAACATATTAAGTGTAGAATTCATCTGTTTCAGTAACCTCTGCATGTAAAGTGTTTAATTCATCTGTTTCAGTAACCACTGCATATAAAGGGATTGTGTGATAGCACAATGCCCAGCCACTTTTACTCCCACATTAAAGCTAAGTGGACTTACACCGCTAAAATACAATCATAATATTTTATTTTTAAATGGCGCATATTTCTCACCGGGAATGGATACTAAATTAATGACACTGAATTGGATCTGTTGCCTATAAAACAATGATATCAAGCTTTTAGCCCGCCATTCTTGTTGATATGAAAACTCTTGTATCAGTCGATTGTGGATTCACCTGAGATAAATATCTTACTTGACTAAAGGAATCGGCTTTATCTATATGGAGTAAATAGTCTATGATCGGGTCCCTATACACATCTGACAAATGAGACTATTGACCCTATGATACGAATAATTTACAGAACAGCTTTACTCTTCCCGGATCGACCTTGTCAAGATTCGTCCATATTAGTATTGTGATCGTTGAAAGTCTACATTATTAAAGTTGTTTATTTTAAATTAGAAACTCCTGGTTATGTTGTTTTATCTGTATTGTGATTGTCACCCATAACTACATCATAATCCAGTAATAGTTTTCAACGTTACCAAATCGTCATATTAATAAAAAAAATGACACGTACACATAGCAACATGAATAAACTAAATGACCTAGCATAATCGCGACATATTATAGCATTTGACGAATGTACCATATTATGTGGTAGCAACCAAATTTCGTCATCAATTCACAAAGTCCACACCCATCAAATGAAACTCGCCCAAGGCCTCGTGTACTGCTGAATCAGCCATGGGGAAAATGGAATCTACTGAGAGTGAAGTTAGCATGAGTTAAAACTTTGATCATATTCTAAAAGACTTTACAGAGAGAAGAAATGATATAGATAGGCTGACAAAAACTTAGGGCCGCACCCAGTGGAAATTCACATCGAATTATGATGATATAAGGGCTTTGACAGATATTTCCACATAGGCCTCTCAGAACCCAAGAACTGCTTTGTCTACAGATACAATAGCTAGGAAAATTACTTTCTCATAAATCAAAGTAATAAATAAATGTGGCTCATGTAGATCTAGATTATAAATATTACTAAATTCAATTTCTTAAAATAAAATCAACCTAAATTTTAATTTTTGTATGCAATATGTTTTTTTTTTAAATATATGTTTCTCTCTCTAAAAAAACCTATTTTAACTATATAATATAATAATAGCGATTTGGGGGCTGCTTTAAATCGAAAGTAAAGAATTAATACAACAGTATTCCAGTTTAAAATTCAATCATGAAAAAAAAATCGGATCTGCCCGAAACCAAAAAATAACCTAGCCTGCCGATCAAGCCTAAGGGGATATAGCTCTATGCAAATGTTTTGCAGGGTACAGCTAGTATTTCATATATATTGTATTGCAAGAACTTCACATCTCGCAACGTGTCCGTACCATCGCAGTTTCCTTCTCTTGACTGAAGTGAGAAGGTCTTCGTGAGGGCCGATGGCAGCCGATATTTTATTGCGCACCTCTTCGTTTGTTTTTCTGTGTATGAGATGTTCAATAGCTTGCGGAAACATCTCATCTCCAGCGCACTTATTCTTATTGGAGGTCTTCATAATATTACATTTATTCGGTATTATTATCAAGTGTATATTTTCAGTTTTATGCAATGTTATCTGGGATCTTAATTGCTTATTATTCAGCAGTATACATTATCATCATATTTTATAGTACATTTTTAAAGCCATTTTTATGACCAAATATTTGATTGGGATTAGTACGGAAACGATGGTGGGAGGAGTAAGGGCCAGCGCCATATAGTTTCTAATCCGGGCACCTCACATCATAAGGCCGGTCTTGTATATTGGTGCAATGTGTTATTACCTGGACTTGATAAATATGTTTTATTCATGGCGTTAAGTATATTATCTTAATACATGAATGTATTATGCTGAAATGTTTTGTTTATAATTCACGACAAAAAAAAAGCGTACCAAAAAAAAAGATGTTTTGTGATGAATAATAGAGAAATAAAGTATTTTCTTTCAATGATAGCATATATAACGAAAGAAAGGATTATTTTATGTTAGTTACTTGAAATGGCATAAAAACAATAGCGCACATACTGGTATTCGCCAATGAAAACATAGAAACAATTATAGTTTTATCAAATATTTTAACAGCTCATAATAAGATTTAGTTTGGGTACAAGTGATTTATCCAGATCAACCTTATCTGGCAGCCAAAAAAAATCACACTACTAAATGTAGAATAATACAATGATAATAAATAATTTGGGGAAACATTTTTTTCCTTTAAATATAATAACCAATAAACCTTAACTGTACTTTTTTCTTCTAACCCTAAACCAAACTGACAGATGCTACTTTACTGTTGTGGTATGTAAGTAAAGTGGAAAGACGTGTCAATGAGACATAAGTACAAAACATGATACGACCACGTGAGACAACCCTTAAAACACAAGGGGTTGGGAGGGGGATAGTCCTGTCATTTCTTCCTATTCATCACAAAATGTTGATATGTTTAACAATTGGTGCATAGATTGTAAAATTTATTAACTTCTGTTAATTTAAAAGTTTAAAATAAAACTCGGATGCCTACGACTATTATTTGTGCATATCTTAAAATTTAAACTTCAAGGACAAAGCAGCAACGTATTTTCTTCTTTTGATAACAAGCCAACTTTTTATGAAATAATCTATTCGAAAAACACAAATAATTTCGCTTGACATTTTGCAATCTGCCAAGCAATTTTATACTTTGGTGAAGACTCAAACATCAAACATCTGCAGAATCTAGAAAATAAAATTCTGTTACATTTTCTTGAAATTGAAACGAAAAGTGCTGTAAACTATTATATTTAAATCCTTTTTGTCTAATTTATGTTACGACAGAATAATAACTTTCTGATGACGTGATAGAGAAGTAATTAGAACTTGCGACAGAGATAACTTTGAAAGCAAGAATGGACATCAAAATGAAACATTTCTGTCTCGTTGTGTTTGAAGAATACGACGACTTGAGTAATCTAGCGATGTCAGTAGTGTTGCCTATTCCATCAACATTATATGAAAATGCTTCATTTGCTCTGAATACAAGAAAATTAAAAGCTAGTAATGCTTGATAAAGGTGACGTCATACTGCCTGTCATCAGCATCTATCCTCGCATCTCTTCTATGATGGTACACAAAAAAAAAAGCCAAAATGTCACATTAGAAATGTAATCGCATTCATTTATGAACATAAGTATTTTTTTTCGCGAACTTCCGTGCGAGGAGTATGCAGGGGACCTACGTTAACCACTTAACATTACTGTAGCGAAAAAAAGGTTAAGAGCCGCGAGATTAATACGTAGAATTCCGTGAAACGCACGCCTGACTGACCATAAAGATTTTTTTTTTATATAATGAGACTTATATCAAGAGACTTAATTAAAAAAAAAAAAACAACAACAAAAAACTGTGACTTCTGTGGATAAATAGTCTAGTCGAAGTTTGATGACGCAATCCGTTGTATGTATCTATCTCTCTCATTCTCTCTCTCGCTCTCTCTCTCTCTCTCTCTCTCTCTCATACACACACAACACTTCGCAATCGGCAGCATCTTTAAAAAATGTTTTTATAATGTTATACGGGTGTTTGATGCGCTTTGATCAAATAATAACAGATTTCGTACATGCTTAGATACTATAGCGAGGATGACTGAAGTTTTAACAAGAAATCTATAAAAATGTATTTAGAAAACGGTTAGTTTCAGAAAGTCTGTTTTGATCATGACTTGTTTAAAATCGGATCTACAAGCAGTGATTTGATTTGCTACTTTTAAATAATGTAGCTCCATCTACAAGTAGTGATTTTATTTGCTAATATAGTCAGATCCGCTTGATCCTATAGGCACAGTTGGCACTGTGCCTAGGGCCTATGGACTTTTCAAGGGCCTACGAAAGGCAGAACATAAAGTGTAAAACAAGTGTATTCTTGAAAAATATAAAAAAATGGAATCGGGGAGGGCCTACGTTGACCTTAAAACGGCCCTGAATATAGTAATGGGTGTAATATGTCTAGTGACACCGCTATCAACTTTAATATATCAATGAGTTTTACTAGTACAGAGTCACTGAGTTAAGCTCAAATCGTTCCTGTTAAACCAATAACGTTACCTTTTGTTTTACATTTTCAAATGACACATGTTTTAAAATTACATTATAGCCGTGGTGAAGGTGAGGGTTCAAAGGTGAATGGTCATAATTTGAATATAATTTCAGCCAATAAAACAGTTATGTCGGGCGTCAGTCAGAGTTTATATAACAAACACGACAAATAATTTATTGGTAATCAACTGAGAAATATGTTGAGTAGATATTCATTTTAGTTAGAGCCTAACAATATTCAACATGTTTATTTGTTCATCTGCCCAAAGGAAGGAAAACCCTGACTCCAAACCTCTGCTGCCTTGCAGGCTCACCCACCCACCCATGGGAAAGGCTTCGGGAGTCAACCCCGAGGAAATATCCGGAGTCGGAGTCCCTAAGGCGGATGTACGTCACTCATGATGTCCTTCCGGAAACACCTGCAGCCAAGTCGTTTCCAAGCGTGGTGCTTCGCACCCCCTTGGACCCCGCCGACAAAGCCGAGAGGGAGGCCCTGTTGTCTGGGTAGCGCAATGCCTTCACAATCTTTGCCCAGGCCTGCGCTCTGGAGATAACGTAGAGCGCTACCATCATCTTCCGAGATGGACGGATGCCTACTACTATTTGTTCAGGTAGGTTGTTGGGCGTTAAGGCTTGGTATGTGGTCCACTTGGCCCAGCATCTGGAACGTTTTATAGGTTCACTGGCCATAGATCCCACAAATGAAATTGGCCATAGATCTCGCGAATGAAATTGGCCATAGATCTTGCAAATGAAACGTGCCATAAATCCGGTAAATGACACTGTCTATAAACACACCGAATGTAACAGGTCAAAGATCCAAGAAAAAAAACTGTCCATGGATCCCACAAATGACAATTATCATAGTTGCGGCGATTGACACCACTACTCCATTACCCAAATAAAACAATATCAAGGAAAATATAATGCTGTGTGAAAGGAATCGATGGTAAATAATGAATTTCGAACTGGGATATTTCAACTATATCTTTTTATTAATTAAATTAAAAAAAATTTTTACAGATGGTCGGCTATATAGTTTGTTTGGGTAATCAGTTTGCCTCACAAAGCTATAACTACTGACCACACATGTTTATAATTAATTTTCAATTTAGTTAAAAATAAGAATTTCTTTGTGCTGTGCCTGTAGGTCATACAGGTACGTCACACGCGTACTTTTGTTGTCGGCATGAATACTAACTCTCAAGATGACTTGTTTGAGTTGCACCGTCAAAAAGGGGTCTCATTAGGATAACAAAGTGAGAAGTTGGTTGGTTTTATAGAGAATGCAATGGCGCGAGACGAAAGAGCAAAGGTGCGAGAAAAGCGGGAGAAAGAAAGAGAGGTTCAATTACGAATGATGGAAATTGAACTAGAAAAAGAAAAGGCTGCGAGTGGGTAAAGAAGCTATCACTAGCACCTTATCCAATGTTATTAGTAATAACACATCAACGCCTTAAGTGACACAAACACAAACTCTAACTGTGAAATGAAATACGACAATCTTTTATCGACCAATTGAATACTATGACACTATATTCGCACGACCTCGCATACCAAGTGAATATCACAACTCTCGCTCCAACAATTGGACATGAACTAACTGTCCACACAGTCCAGCTACACACATCGACACGCCGCGCACCACTCAGTCTCCAGTTTCAAGCTGATGCTTTACCCTGCACACACACACACCCACACAGTCGATCTGTGACAATATAAATTACATGATTTTGGTCTATTTAACAGTATGTAGGCATATTGCTTTTAGCGGACATTTAATTGATTTTTAGCGCAGCATGTACATTATAATTATAACCTATATAATAGGGGGTAGCTAAATGCGGCAATTAGAGCCATATGCAGTCCTACGGTGGGTTTATGCGCTCTCAAATATCACATATTTACATTAAATATTAAGTACTTTATCTTATGTGAAAATTGCAAGGTTCCCGAAAAGGCTAAGCTCCAAATCCCTAGGTTCGGCACTGGCTTCTCAGGACTATAATATTTAAAGCTTTGATATTTCTTTCTTTTTTAAAGAGGTGTGATATTTTCTGTGTCAGTGACCACAACTGGATTGATGGATTTTTTTTTAATTGAAGGTCAAATAAAAGCTACACAACGGAACCTACCTTGAGGAGGGCCCCAAAAGATATTTTTACATTAAATATTATGCACATTATCTCATGTCATGGTGTCGAGTGTCAAAATGCATGTGTCCCCCAAAGAGGCCAAGCCCAGCGGCCCCCAAATCAATAGGTTGGACACTTTCGGGTTGGCAATATTTTCTTACCTAGTTTCAGTACGATATAGTGTACTATGCTACAATGTGTCTAACAGTAAATAAACCACCTGCTAAACATGTAGCGTATAGCTTAACTGAAAGGCACTCACCTCATGTCTCTCTTTTTTGAATACGTCATGGTGAACATCGTAAAACATGAAAATAAGAACTGTTTGTATTGGAATCCATAAAAATATTATGAATGAATTAAGATTTATCAATGATAAGGTGTTGTGTGCACAAATTATGTAGGCTATAGTTGAATGTTAGGTTCAGTGTTTAATTGTCGGGGGTTGTTTTTGTTTAGATTGTGTACCTATAATGATGATTATTTTCTTTTGGATTAACTATTCAACATATGAACTTTATTTGATGTATTATTAAGTGCCCCTATTCTCAAATGTATTTTGGCTACAATATTCTGTTCATGTTTTTGGGGCCAATTCGAAGACATAGATATGTTATTTTTGTATATAGACTGATTGTTAACGCGCTCAAATATATGTATATCACCATTGTCAGCTCCAACTGCTTGCCAACTCGGGTACCGGCCTTTGTTTAATAGTTAATAAATAAAAAAGACTTAGTAAACATTTTGGTAAATCGAAGTTTTCTTTCTCTTTAATAAAGGAAAGTTTGTGCTAAAACCAGTTCGGCGAAATGGTTAAATGGGTTAAAAAAAACAACTGACAACGTATAACAATACGGATTTATAATGAGCGTTGTTAAACCATGTAAAAATTATCAGTTTCTGTTTCATGATCTGTCATTGATGTTAACTTAATAAAAACATATTACTTAACATTTATCCCTACTATAGTCGATAGTGTAATGACCATGCGGGCACCACGGGTAGATATAGTGGATATTTTAATCATATCCTAAAATATCCATTTGTCCTCACCGAAGATCAAACCAGGGACCACCGGGTCAACAGTGCAGAGCGTTGCCACACGACCACAAGACCATCATTCCATTTGATCTGATATAACTGTCATATGTCATGGGTATATTTTTGTTGAACTGTTGTATGTATATAATTTATATTTTACTTCTGCTTCTGGTAGGCGTATATTTAATTCTGTCTCTTCGGAGTTTCTTGTTGACTGATTGACTTGGATGTATATTTATTATTTGTAATTAAATGTCCACAGACGTAACACATGTAGAGAATAGATACAAAGCACTGAGCAGATATATATATATTATTTATTCTTCTATATTACATACATGATACAATGATAATTGATGTGAAAACCAAGTCACGTCATTTTAGTCAAGAATATAAGGTCGTCTGTCTCATGTCTGAAGAAATCTATCGTCTGCTCTAAACTAATATTTTTACTTCCGCTACTAAGTCGCCAGATAATTAATAAATCTCCAGGTTAAATCCAATATCGTAGGCTTATCTGATTATTAAAGTAACAAATGGGCACGATAAACACAGTCCCATAGACTATTTATAGGATTTAAGGGTTATCACCATATCCTTTCAGGGGCACACAACAAAGAAATGCAATGCTGAAGTTTTCATTAAATTTACGCTCTATAACTTTTAAACAGCCTCGTCATTATAGTCATTGCGACATTTATTTGTTCAAATAATATAATAAAAGCCAACTTTTTGATGTGAATAAACTTTATTAACTCTTTGCTTCTAATATAAAACATATGTGAATTTTCGGGATCATTCCCCAAGTAAACTAAATGTTGAAATCTGGTCTTGAATTAAACAATTCGTCTTAATTCAACTTTTATTTATCATCTTCTTTCTAAAATAAGGTAACTTGAATTCCTTAAAAACTTAAACTGTTACGGAATAAAAACTTTATACATGTTTATATTTTTTTTTTCAGAAAAATCATGATTGAAAAGTGTTTAACCTGTATGACATAAAATGATCAAACGGTATTTTTGCATTTTATTTATGTATTATTATCATCTTTTTTAACCAAATTTTTAATAAACAATTTTCAGTTTATAGCATATACGTTCTTAGGTTATAAAAATAAACAAATAAAAAGCAAATCTGACAACACGTACACACACATATATCTATATATATAATTCTCCTCTTCGCCCAACCTTACGAGGCAACGGCGGCCTGCGAGAATTCCCGAATAATTCACTGAATACGTCACAGAAAACAAGACGAGTTCAACAATATATATATATATATATATAGATTTCTCGCGTTTGTGGAATTCCCGAATAGGTCACAGAAAGCAAGACGCGTTCAGAAACGTTTGACAACTCGTGTTGTTTTCTAATTTCGTTTATAGAACCAGATTATTTTAATTTCTCATTTATCCCCAGTCGCGGTACATTTTGTAGCCGTTTAACCGCGGATAATGAAGGAATGATGTACATAAAATATAATCTGTCAACTGATTATTGTAAAAAAAATAAATAAAAATAAAAACACATTTAATAATACAATTATGTGTGAAGAATAAAGTAGGCTAATATTGAACTAATTTCCAATTTTAGAATTTAAAAAAATGGTGTATACATATAAATAAGATGTGAAAATGCTGTGGCTGGGCCCGGCGCTAAAATTAGGCTAAAAGTGGGTCAAGTGAACACATTCAACGCTGAAGTGTAGACAATAAAATATTAGATATGGTGAAATCTTTTGATATCTTTGTGCCGCTGTTTAGGGGAAAATCCCGATTAAGTAAATTATAAATATGTATGGCGCATTACAAACATATGTTAACTGTTTCAGAATATGTACGCATTACAAAAAAATATTAACTAGCATCTATCAAGGCATCCAAAGAATTAACTAAAATCTGTCAATAATAAAATAAAAAAAAAAACAAGTTGCTGGAAGGTACCAGTTAATGACATAAAATCTGTAAATGATAGGTGAAAGTTCAATTTTGCATACGACGTATTTTCTCCGAATATGTCAGCCTGTTATTTTGTTTGATTGATTATTTAAAAAAAACTAATTACAGTTATTATATTGATTGATAAGTGGGACGGATGGCCGAGTGGTGTAGATACTCGACTGTCGACCTGAGAGTCCTGGGTTCGATCCTCGGTGAGGCCCATGGAATTTTTCCAGGTGAAATTAGGTGCAAAGTCGTCCCACAAGTCCACCCAGCTTTAAATGGGTACCTGACTTAAGTTGGGGAAGTAAAGGCGACTGGGCGTTGTGCTAACCACACAATCCCTTCATATGCCGAGGTTATAGAAACAGATGAATTCTACACTTCATCTGCCCCGAAGGCCCGAATATTCGAATATAAAGTCTATCTTTTCTCTATTTCAGGTAGTAATTTCTTTTTGCATTATATAATCTAAAGAAAAAACTACTTAAATCATTAGGATGGAAATGTCAAATGTCACCTCTGTTTCCGGGGCAACGCCGACTATTAACAGCTCAAATATACTATTATACGAATAATATTTTAGAACATATTTGAAAAACATTAATAAAAAAAAAAACATTGAAAAGTTCTATAAGACCCACAATCTTGATCAAGCGAAAATTGCATGCAGATTTAGATGGTTTTAAATATAAAACTTTAATAAATGTGTCTAGTCCTAGGTATGCTATTAAAATATTATGATGTGATGGTAATTTGTTCTTAAAATAGCACCACGTAAATTAAGTTCGATTTTTGTATTGTATTTATATAATTTATTGCAGGTTAACTTTCATGGTAAATATATTATCAATGACATTAACATTGACAGCTTTAATATTGATAGGAATACAATTTGAGCAAAGGAAAATACGCCAGGTATATTTAAATAATCATATTTATTGAGTTTGTTTTATTGAATAAATAAAATTGTTTGTAGAAAATAAAAAAATAAAAATAAGATAGAATTTTAAAGAACTGTTTTATAATTCGTAATAATAAGTTTTAGTTAAAATATTTAAATTTTGGAACCTAATATATCTCTTACATTTTTTGTGAGAAAATACAGATCAATGAGGTACATGATATTGAGAGACTGTGTATTAGAAAAACTTATATAATCAAAGAAATAAAAGATACAGTTTTTGACAAAGAACAGTATTTTTGCATCGACACAGTGAATGAACTTTCTGTGATTTTAGAAGAGGTAATTTAAAGAGAAACAAACAAATCATATTAAATGTAAGTCATTTAATTATTTAACTTTTAAAAATTTGATTTATTCGTTCATTCAATATTAATATATCAAATCAGATAGAAATTAGTTTGACTTGTGTTAATTAACAATTTTTCATTAGAGGTCAAATATTGGTGAACTACAGCTATCAAGCTACGTTGTGCCCGTTTGACTCTCTCTTCAGTCCCTCCGATACTTCACATCAATATTCTCAACATTTAATTTATCTCACCAATACTCGGTAACTTTTGCTTTGGTACGATCCTAAATTTAATTTTGGTTTTGGTATGATTAGCATATTTTTATTGAGATTTTAAGATGATTTTTTTTTAATTTTTGAAAAAAGTTCTAATACTCAATGACACGTTGGTGTGTAAGTTAAATATACACGATCTTATTATAATCCGTTTACAATGTACAGGCCATAATTGTCCAAGCAAAACAAGAGTCTACTACTGTGTGTACAGCTAACCAGTTGAATGAGTTACATGGGTGGCGTCTGAGCCAAAAACGAACTCTACTGGTCTTTGTGTCTCTTCTGTGTCTTCTGATCTGGCTAGTGCACGTGTGTCTTTCTCTGCATGTGTCTTCTGACTTTATATCTCTCCATCTGCTGCTGTATTCTGTTCTCGTATCTTCTTTGTCGTTTCTGTCTTTCTCTGGTACAAGTCTCAATTCTCCTCTCTTCTATAGTGTAAATGATCTCATTTTTTACTGCTAAGTCCTTAACATAGAGATGTAACCCCACCCCCTCTGGTGTCAGAATTGTTAGTTGAGATCTTACATGGGTATGCACATATATAGATGGCAAATAATACTATTTCATCACTAATATCAAGGCAGGGGTAAAAGATTGGAAGAACAATGTGTAAAGGTATCCACAAACCAAAGCAAAACTTTCCGCTGCGCTTTTTCTCACGTGAGATTTTTCTAAGCGCAAAAAACCATCGCTACACCTAGGCGAAGCGAAAGTGGGCGTCAGCCTACCGGATATAATTTTTTTTTTTTAATTTTTATTTTTTTTTGTTTGAAGACGTCGGCAGACATTTTCTTATCAGCCCCGCTAGGTGTGGAGTGCCCCCTCGCTTAAAAAAGAAAAAGAGGAAAAAATAAAGAAAAAGTAACTAAAATGAGAAAAACTGCCCCCTTGCTGGGTATTGGTGCTCCCCTGCTTACTTTGACCTGGCTACGGGCCTGTTTCTCATTATTATACATTTTCTACAATTATTGTATTTTACAAGTAAAAAGTGAAAAAAACACTTACTTTTTGTTATAACCTGATATAATTCATGTTTCTATATATAAATGTAAGTCTTATTTGTTAATTTTAAGACATTTATATCAATTTTAACTTTGATTTTCATTTGAGTCGATGTTTCTAGGCAGCTATTTTGGATTGTTTACACTAGTGAATCGCGGAAAAACTCTGCACCGCCGCGGAAATTCTCCGCGGTTTGAGCATCTCCATATAAATACATTGCCGCGAAAGAGGGGCGAATTTCGCGAGTTACCTAGATATGCGAAATTCCCTTTTGTTTGTGGATACCTTTAGAGCTGTTGTAAAAAGTCTCAATTTCTTTATTTATCTCGCGGGAGAGGAAGGAGAGAGGTTGGGATTGGGGGTGGAAGGGGGGTGGACGAAGTAGAATCGTACAAACAGTAATAGGTAAAACACATACATTGTAAAAAATCTTAGTCATAAAAGATGAATGAATATTTTTTTTTGAAATGCGCGTATTTAATGTAAGAATGTAACTTGTAAAAGTAAGTTGTCATTAAATCTTAAGAAAACAAATATTTTACCTACTTTTTTTTTCTTCTTAGGTTTTGTCAAAAAATTTACTTAGCCAAGGTATGTATTTTATTTTAAATGTCCTTTATTAATCTAATCTATATATCACACAACATTTTGTGTACTGTCTAATGATTTCATTATTTATAATGTATTTTATATTTATCAATACTCTCTTGAAACACTTGTTTTATATTTTTTTTTTTTTAGAAAACTCGAACGTACCACAACATTTACATGAGAGTTTAACACCTGTATCCGCTCTAAAATACTTCAAAACATCATCACCTCATTTAAGTAGCTTAAACACACAAGGTATATATATATATATATATATATATATATTTAAAATAAGGTAGCTTCAATCTTATATAAATTTTTGTTTGATAATAATATTTAATCGAATATTTTTTTTTACTAAAATTCTTTTGGCTGATGACAAATATTAACGACTTAAATATGTTTAATAAATTCAAGAAAAATTAAATCATTTCAATATGTATCATTTGTATGTTGACAAGATGTAATTATAATGCATTATTTCAATATTTAACTGACCATTTAAAAAAAAAATTACACATTGAAATAATTGATTAATGTGTCAGATTATTTAAATGAGTCTAATTGCTCAATTTTTAAACTCTCTTGTACACCATGTTTTTCTAGACATCCTGAAAAGTAGATATTTAGTAAAACATGCATTTATATTGTACAAACAGAAAAATCCCTGGGACAACACACTACTCTAGAACTCGACCCAGAATATTTAAAACCAGCTGTGGAACACATTAGGGGCGCTGAAGTTAAACAGCAAGGATTAGGCATACTATACACTGGTGAGTAAAATAACTGCTGCACAAATACATAAACGTATATAAAATGAATATATTTGTACAATACATCACTTTTTTCTATATTTAACTTTTTCATAAATTACGTTTATGGCATTTACAATATAAGCATACTGAGAATTTCCCTTGTGTTATCAGTTGCGTAGCCTTTTATTTCCTGGAATATTTGTCCTAAATTTGTTCTTGCTGTATCTACGAATACCTTAAATTGGCAATAACTGGAACGGTAATGTAATCATATAATCTTTTTAATCACTATTTAATTCAGGTCTCTACTACGTGTACAACAGTATAACATTTATATCAAATACTACAGAACCACGTCAGGCAAGCTACGTTTTATTTAGTTCAGTTAGGCTATTTATGAATTGAATAATTAATTAAACACTCTATACGGCATGACAAAATATTAGAAATAAAAAATATTTTGTGAGTCAAAAAACAAATAAATGATTTACATTAATATGTCCTGTGACTGTCAGTGTTAATGTCACGAGATGTTATATTTAACAATCACGTAGCCTATAGAAGGCTAGTGTTATTATAAACTGATATTGTAGTTGTACATTGTAAAGCAAATAATATTTGATTCAATGTGCTACACCCTTTGTCGTCCAATTCACTTGATCAAAAATGTTTTTTTTTCGTTTTAGAAAGTAAATAACGCTAAATGACTTGAAGTATCATTGTGCATTATTGTTATTATTTTTTAATTAATTATTGAAGTAAAAAGAGATAATGTAGATGTTTTTTTTTTCCAATTTTTAAACTCTATCATAGTTTGTTAAAGATGTAAATAGACTATATATTTAAAAAAAATAGAAATATGAAGATTACGCTTAATATTAAAAATCTACTGGGTATGATTAAATGTTTTTATATTATAACATAGTTTTCACGTCGGTTAAATTTCTTATAAATAATCTTATAACTGTCTCCCGCCCTATACTAGTGCACTGTACTTGACTACAATTTACTATTGAAAGCAGTGACTTAGTGACGTAAGGGCAGCAGAGTGTGTGATGATGAAGCCGGAAGAATGTATTTGTAGTTGTGGAGTGTAAATAAATTATTCAAAGCTGTGTTTTTGAACCTCCACCTGCGCTTTAGATAAATCCTTTGAACATTTAACAATAATAATTCTAATATTAAATATAGTAATACAACTAGCCGATGGATTTTTGTTTACAATCTGTAAAACAATTTTCTAAACTTTTTTATATTTCAAAAAATTAAATCTTTTTTTTTTTCAATTATAAGTTATATAAACCTTATTAATAATGTTTACACGCTGAACATTAACATCATTGTCTTGTAAACGACAGACTTTGTTTACCTACGTTCATCGTGTTAGTCCCAACAGACCATCCAATTCTGGAGTTTTGTTGAGATCTGCCTTATCTTGTGAGAACTGTCTTGGTATATCAGAAACGAGTTATACAGGTAACAATTACTGTAAAATTAATGTGTTTTTTATGATAAAATACATTTTCAACAAAGTAAGATTTTATACCAACAAATATTTTTTGTATCAACTATTGTAAATAATACAATTATAAAACTACTCACAATATAATTCAAAATGACTTATTGTTGATTACATTCTATTCTTAAACAGGTGGTGTTTTTTACCTACAAGAAGGCGATATAATTCAAGTCTGTATCTCTCAGCAGGCTACCTTTGTATTAGACAACGAATCAACATATGTTGGTCTTTTCCTTCTGAAGTCTTTCTGAGTAAGTAAGAACTAGAAATGACATTTTATTTAAAAATAACATTTTTAATGAGAAAACATACAAACAGAATAATTTGTATAAGACTGTTATGAGAATATGTTCTGTATGGCTGTTTTCTTACTAAACAAAGTTGAAAAAAAATTGGTGAAGCTTTTAAAACTTCATATTTTAATAAATTTTTTATAAATACTAAAAAACAATGTTTACAATTATATTAAAATATTTAGTTTAGATATGTATATATGTTTATGCCTATAGATTTAAGTTGTTTAATTAGTTTCTGATTCAACAATAATCTTTTTCAAGTGGTAACTCACTTATGCTACATAAACATAAGAATAAACAGTTCAGTTGTAGTGATAGAAATGTTTCTCAATTTGTCGAAGATGAATTCTTCCTAAACAAGTGAGTTTTAAAAATACTGAGAACCAAGAGTATTGAAACTACTTTAAACGACACATAAAATAACAAATAACTAGATCATAATATTTTTTTTATTTCAGTTACATGTAGCTAAATAAATATACTTAAGCGACATCTTTATTAATGTTCTACACCAAATCAATATAGAGTGGTTTCCCTTGTCAGGAAGAACTAGTTGGATTAGTCTTTAGCTGCACACTAATCTCAAGCATACTAATCAGCATAAGGATGTACACAACTAAACTGCAATAAAATTATATGCCCCAATCTCTGACCACGATGACAAATAAATGTAAATGTAATTCTACAAGGATATAGGGCTAGCCATTAGGAAAACACCAATAAATCATGTTAATAATGGGAGAATGGATTGCACATCTGGAAATTCGAACTTAAGGAATTACAGGGGAATAAGGTTACTAGAATTTGATCAAAGTCAACCATCGTCAACGCCGTTCACCCTCAAAAACATTCCAAAAAAGTCAAAGGGCAGTCTCTCTTAGAGCTCTCATCGAAAATAAAAAAAATAATAATCCTTATGCAAAGCGTTTCAATTCCAATATGAATAATTGCAAATAATGTCTTTTGCTGAGACTAATATAGGAAGTGGCATTAATGGTGTTCAAACAAAAATTGAAGTAGAAATTATAGCTAAAAAAAACCCCTCAATTATCAGGTTCAATCATGATAAGTTAAAATACCCGAACGTGGTGGGGATATTTCTAGCCAAAACAGGTTCGAAGGACAGAACACTTTAGATTATTATATAGTGCTATTCAGTATTCAATACACACGGATATAAGACTTGATATACTGACTGTCAGTATTATCACATTCTAAATATTTGTCATAAGCTGTTAAAATAATATTTGAATTTGTAGTAGTAAGTGAATTTTGTCTGCCCTTTAAAATGTAATATTTTGTTATCCACATGCAAAAAAAAAACAGCGTGAATGAAATAAAATAAATTTGTATTTTTATTTATATAATATAAATGTATAGTGTAACTCTTGAAAATGTAGGTTTTTCTCCATAGTAGGTAATTAGGAGAACATAATACTTTTATACTTTAGATAAGTTTTTATTTGTAGAATACAATTTAAAATAGTGCAAACAAATTTTTATAGTAGGCAATATAGATTTTAAAAGACTTATACTGGCATTATAATTATATTAAGTAAAGCAGTAAAAGGGAAATAAGAATATATAATGTTAAGTATTTTTAAATATTGAGTATTTTAATATAATTAGGTATTAAAGATTAAATTATACAATACTAGTGATGGCCAACCTATGGCACGTGTGCCGAAGTCTGCACGTAGAGCCTAAACTGTTGGTACACGACGAAAACATCACCTCCTTTAGTTTAAATTGGAGTGTTGGATGGTGCGTACCGGCAAAAAAAGCCATGTATATATATATATATATACTAGTTGTCGCCCGTTGCATTCGCAACTAAAGATTTTATCTTAATAAAATGTTTAATAATAATAATTAATAGGAACTATTAACACGGAATTCCAAGTGCATAGCAAATAACTTAGTAAATAGCATGGCTCGATGTCATCGTGCACTCATCCAGCAAAAACATTTCAGCATTTCGTAATTGATCCGCTGCAAATGTATTGAGCGCAAATTTAGTCTTACTGTCTTTTTAAAAGAAACTATTACCACTGAATTCCAAGTGCAGAATTATATTTTTTATAGCGAAGTGGTTCCCACTCTACCACATGCGCAGCCGACTTCCATGAAATGACGTCATTAAGGATATCCCAAGTGCAAAATATTTTTTTTTTATTTTTAGATAAATGCACCATAGGGAAATGACGTCATTTCACGGAAGTCATTTATTTATAGCGATGACTTTCCCACTCTGCACGATGTACAGACGCCAAGATTAGCACTTTATTTGTAGAATATTCATGATTAGTCTTATAGTTGAAGATTAAATATGTATCGTGCAGTTTACATGGCTTAAAAAGTAATGTTTTATTTTTGAAAATGTTACTTTAATTAATATGGCCAGAGCAGAAATGTATTTAATATTTCAAAATAAAATGAACTAAAATTTAATGTTTGAAATTTTCCAGTTTGATTAAGCTTTTACAGTTAAAAATTCAAACACATTTAGCTTAATGAATTGGCAGGAAACTTTTTTTTTTTCAATTCCTAAAATAATTTATCTTGAGTTTTTAAAATACAAAAATTTGTTTTGAAAAAAATCCCTCAGATTATTTTTATGTCATTATCCAACTAGACATAAATTTGTAATGTAAAAACTGTTTTAAATAGTTTTATTATTTTTATCTTTAACTTAAAATTAGACGCCCATTCGCTACTCAATAATACTGACAATGATAAATAAATATACATATGATATTAAGTAATTTTTTAATGATTAATACAAACTGGCATAAAACCTGTTATTGCGTTATTTTTTTTTAGTTCTCAAGTCTTTAGGTATACAGTGTTACATATACAATGTAAAGATACACTGAGAGGGAAACCACATTCTGTTAACATAAAACCTAAACTTTATATTTTGATTTCTTTCAGTTAAAAACCTTTTTATCTTTTGTTTTATACATTTCCAGGTGATAAAAAAAATCAGATGTCAGAAGTTGGAAAAATTGAATTACTTATTTAATAGAAGTTTAATTAAACAGTATTTTTTTAGTACATGAATTGTGGGTTGATTTGAATATTGTTGGAAGGAGAAGTTTTTATTTAAATATTTCATGGAACTTGATATTGAGATGTATTTATTTAAGTTAAATAGCCTGAGTTGGAATATTTTCAGTTGTACACTATAATATAGTTTATATGATTTATTGATTTGATTATTTCAGATTAAAATTTGTATTACAGCTGTGGTCCAAAGTCAATTGGTGGAAAGTGAAACTCACATAATGGGAAATAATCTTTATGGTAAAATCAAACACAATTTATTAATATTGTTTACATTGTGATAATATAACAGACATTATATGTTTACATGATATCTTTGATATTTTGTTTATTTTACAATTGTAGGATGATTTGTTTGTTCCAGGTGATCATGAAACTCAGGTGTCAGAAGGTGGAGAAGCTGATCTACACAAACATCTTATTGGCTGTAAGAAGAATCCAGGTCATAAACAGTTTATACCTGTTGATACATTCACCTTAAACTATCTACCTGAAGGTCATCGTGACAATGATTTGTACGAATACATCAAAACTACAGCTGACCTGACAATCAGAGTTAATGTTACAATGACCAGTTCACACAGACCAGAGTTTCGGCCAAACACAAAAGTTTCATATCAATTTTACAACATGAGAGACACAACAAACTTGAGTTGTGGAAGTGGGTGGGTGAGTGACAGTGTGGACAAGTTTACAGATGGAAATAGAGATAGAGATGGACGTAAACATTGGAATAACTACACAACATGTTGGTGTAAACAATGTCAACATTCAGACACAGCCAGCCACGCGTGGTGTGAGTTTCATGTGCGCACAGCCATACATGTGGTGTTTGATGACATTGAGGCCAGCCACACGTCCTTGAGATTGTTTTATGATAGAGAAGACAGTCCAGTGGTCAGTGTTGATCAGGTCAGTGTTGATTATGTAAAAATTAAGAGAGACTGGTGTAGGTTGAGATGTGTGACATGTGACGAAAATCTGGGAGATAAACTGAACATGTTGTGGAGACATTATGAAGATGTCTGGAGGAAAGTCTGGAACACATACAGAGAGTATCGAGATGTGGACAAATTGAACTTTATAGTGTCACATCCTCATGGATGTAGTAAACAGGTCATTGTTGGTCACTGGGTGGACAAATACGAGGTTGGCGATAGTTTTATCAAATATAACTACACTACTAGATCATGTCCTGGAAATAGTGGAGCCAGAGTTCATTGTTTGGGATATGACGTTAGGGGTATTAGGTGGTTGTATCAACTTGTCCACAGTGAAAGTTTAAATTCTAATATTAATTACAGTGGGTCTGGTTATGTCGATTGAGATGTTAGTAAACAAACAATATGGCGGTATTGTATTTTATTTGTATGTCATTCTATTATATTATGACATCAACATTTGCTATTTGTTTAATATTGTCATCATTATATTTATTTATTTATTCTAATGTTGTTTGTTTTATTATTGCATTTCATATTGATTACATTAAATTAAAATAAAATGGGTCATTAAGAAATTGCACTTTAACTTTTTAGGTTAAATAAAAATAAAAAAAACTTATTTAAAAATAGTATGTAGTAATATTTCGACATGCTACTAACGTAATTCATCTTTTTTAAAAAGAATATTTTTTACACTATTTAAAATAATAAGACCATTTTTTGTCCAAATAAATATAAACTTCAGTTAGTTAATGCAACGTATTCTAAAGCCGTCAAAATAATATACAAATCTACGTTCCCCCTTGTTTTATTTAACTTATTTATTGTCTCTAACCGAGTTTACGTTATTATAAGTGTTCAATGCATAATCCTACCATCGATGTTTTTTTTCACAATTTCGGGCGGTATCACAACACAAAAGGGGGGACAGATGGTCAAGTGGATGGTCGTCCCGGTAATAAATCTCAGTGAGAACCTTAAATTTCTCAGGTCCTGGTGATAGTCTCCAAGTCCATCCAGCTTTAAATGGGTACCTGACTTTATGTTGGGGGAGTAAAGGCAGCTGGGCGTTGTGCTAAACACGCAACCACTTCATATGCCGACGTTATAGAAGCAGATGACCCGTTAGGGTTATGTGAAGTTTACTTTTTTTTTGTTCACAACATAATATGAGAGATACAACTAACTTGATTCTGTTGTATCTTTCCGTATCAGACTTTGTAATCTCAATCTTGGCTGTTTTACAACATATTTCTAATCTTGTATATTGCTGGAATAATTATTTGTCTTTTACATTTGATTTACTTTACATTACATTGTTCGGTTACATTAAACTTGTGTGTTTATTTACAAGTACCTACTTTGTGACAATGTTATCTGTAGAGAGAATGATAGCTGTTTGTTTTCCTTTTCATGTGTCAAGAATCGTCACAAAATTTAGAATTAAAGTTCTCGCTGTGCTAATAACATTTCTTTTATCAGGTTTGTTAAGCCCATATTGTGGTTTAATATATCTGAGTTATTCTACAAAAGATTATGTTTTGTTTATAGGAACTGTTCAAATAGAATTCTTCCAAAATAATTATAGTTTTTTTGCTGATTTTTATCTAAGTATTTTTGTAAATATTTACTCCATGGCTATACCCACAATTATTGTTCTATTATTTAAAATCATGACAATAAAAAAATTAGCAAGGACATCTAGGAACTTAAACGGCCTTTATGAAAATGTCATGTCTAAAAGAGTCAAAGAATTGAGATCTCTAAAGATAGGTTTTTTTTTGTCTATGTCGTTGATATGTCTAGTTCTTGTTCCATCTGGAACTATTGAAACACTACTATCTCGAGATCCTAATGCTTTTCATTTAAAACGTAGATCTTTTTGGCTATTAGTTAATGCAGAAAACGTTTTGTATATTATGAACTCTTCCTTTCATTTTCTTTTGTACGTCACTACAAGTCCCACATTTCGTCATTCGTTTAAACATTTGTTTTGAATAAAAAAATTAAGGGGCAAATTAGTTTGGCTAATTATATAACAAATTTCCCTGCCGTCATCTAATAAGTCTTCCTCCCTTCAAGCTCTCAAGTAATTTCCAACACTCATTCCATATTGTGATATCGTGATATGAGTATTTTATTGATTGCAACAGAAATAAACAACTACAGTGTGATAAGATAAATGAATATCATAGACTTTTGTAACTTGTATTGTTAGTGTAAATAGGTAAAATACAAAAGAGGTTTTTAGAAATCCTCGAAATTTTGAGTCCTAAACAACCGACCGGTACATCAAACCCACATTTAGTCCATTACATTATATTTACCCGTAGTTATAGACATGGAATTGAAATGTAGGTATTATTGTATGTTAGAATAAAGGACAGGCTTGTGACCAGTTTGAATATCAAAGCTTAGGGAATATTTGTACTGACTCAGTGTCCTCTATTATTTATGATCAAAAATATTTGAAAGATTCATTATCACTGTTTATTTTAAATATCACAATTGTCTATAACAGGCCAACTATTAAAAATTGACACAAGTTATTAGTGAACAAAACAGAGAAAGTGTCAGGAATAAAACGTTTGATTTAAAGAAAACAGAACATGTCTAAATAATAACTTAGTAATTTTAAATCAATTTAAAATTGTATCATTTAATATAATATTAATCACTATATAGTAGGCCATTGTTAACATAGTGTTTTCTCTAAATTTGCACGTATTCTTTTTTTCCATGCTCATTGTTCGTAGTCTTCATATTTTAATTTACTGAATACCATATCTATTTTGTATGCATAATATTGTGTTAAATGTTGTGTACACATATTAAACATTAAGATATGTTGATGAAAAACTAAAAAAAAAATATGCAAAAGAACTATTTTACTTGGTTTTTCTTTCAACTAAGTAAGCTTTTGACAAATTTACTTAGCCATCTCTGAAATTCTTAAAAATATACGTTTGGCACTTTTCTACTTTGTGTTACATTTTATACATATATACATATATACATATATATATATATATATATATATATATATATATATATATATATATACTCATACCTCGCTATACGGCCGCTCTTTATACGGCATTTCGCTATAACGGCCTTCATCATTTATGGCACGTTTTCGATTAACGGCCTAAAATATTTCGCTATAACGGCCAAAAAAAAAACACTTTTGTACATAAGTGAAAAAAATATTGCTAATGTTGTATAATGCACCAGGGCATCCTACCTAATTTATCCGAACTATCTGAGGATGTCATGATTGAGTACCTTCCGAAAAATACAACAGCACTAATCCAACCAATGGGTAAGGGTGCAATAGGCACTTTTAAGGCACATTACCTACATCGAATTTTCCGACAACTCAGCATAAAGGAAACCAATGGTGAATCTTCAATTAAAACATTTTGGAAAAACTAAAACTGTTGACAGCATCAGTGAATGATGGAAGGAATTAAAATTGACAACAATGAACCATATATGGAAAAAAATATGGCCAGAATGTGTAAAAAAAAATACTGATGCAGACAGAAGCGTAGCTAGGGAGGGGGTCCAAATTCAAAAGTCCCCCCGATCTTAGCTTGAGGGGCCCCCAAATATTTTTTACATTAAATATAAAGTACATTATCTCATATCATGTTGTCGAATGTCAAAATGCAGGGACCTCCAATGAGGGGCCCTAAAATCCCTAGGTTCGGCACTGCATACAGAAGTTAATTTTCTTCCTGAAATTAGGCAAAATATTTTGGATCTAGTAGAAGATCTCGGCTTGGAAGGTTTGAATGAAAGTGATGTGCTTGATCTACTTGAAGCCGATAGGGAACCTCCTCCTTGAAAACGATCCTGACGTCAGACGTAGCGCTCAATTTCTCAAGGAATTAAATCAGCCATTAGATGTAATAACTCATTGAAGAATGAACTTGACAAGAAGGCAAGCCAAACAACGTTGGACAACGTTGGACAATTGCTGTAAGCTAGGCCCATCGTTACCAGCGAAAAATGATGACGTCATTGATCTGCAGGTTGCCATTTCTTCATTGTGTTCATTTAAAAAAAAAATATACATATTCATATTTTATGTAACATGAAATTGTTTATTTTTTTGTTTATAGACTTGTGTAGATAGTTGGAGTTTGTTATTATTTTATGTACAAATGTATGTAGCTTTAATTTAAATGAAATAAAAAGAGAAAATACATTTTGAATGATAAACCATGTTACATATTTAAACAACTTGGAACCGATCTCGTTGAATTTGTAGGATTTGTACAAGAATAATTGATTCCCTATACGACTTTTCACTTAGCGGCCAAATTTCGTGGAACGTATCTAGGCCGTAAAGCGAGGTATGGGTGTATATATATATATATATATTTGTTTATATATTATAATATTCAAGCTTTAATTAAATGTTCGCATATTTAATATTAACATAAATAAATCGTTTATGAAAATTTAAAGACATTAAATGAATGTAAAAGTTTTTAGATTTTTTTTGTAAAAAAGTCATTAAGTGCCGTAATATTCTGTTTGTGTGTAATATTTGCTTTAATTCAATTACAAGAACACGAAGTTTATAAAAAGAAAAAAAAATACAACTACTTATTGAGAGAAAAAATATGTAACATTGTTATGCATAACAAAATTACACAAAGCAATTGGATAAATAAATAGTCTCATATATGAAATATTCAGATTTTTTCCAATAAAGAAAGTGTAGTTTCATTGTTGTACTGTATAGGCTGATTGTGAAACTATGTTAAAATATGAAATTTAAAATAAACAACTTCTATTTGTTTACTTTATGTCAAAAACTGAAATAATACGTCAATATAAACTTAGTTCGACAAGACAGGCACAAAGGCAGGTACAAAGACAAGCACAAGGCAGGCACAAAGGCAGGCACAAGACAGGCACAAGACAGGCACAAAGGCAGGCACAAGACAGGCACAAGACAGGCACAAAACAGGCACAAAACAGGCACACGACAGGCACAAGGCGGTCACAAGGCAGGCACAAGGCAGGAACAACGCAGGCACAAGACAGGCACAAGGCAGGCACAATGGCAGGCACAAATGCAGGCACAAAGGCGGGCACAAGGCAGCCACCTGTTGATCTCACTGTTCCTTATCAACATACATTTTATCAGATCATGTCTAAAAATTGGTTTCTATTGGTGGGGGGGGGGGTATCAGTTCAACCAATTTAGATATCATTAAAACAAACTGTATAATATATTGGGATCATCGATCAATATAATACATGACATTTAATGAGCTAAGTAGTATTAGACAAGTGCATTGTATTCACCGCTATTCACATCATAGATCACCATCATCCTCTATATGGTAAACGACACCATACATTGTACACACTTAGTTTTTACAATCTGATATGACTTCACTGAGTTTAAAACAACAATGAACTTGCCATAAAATAAATATGATTATAACGTGACAACCACCGTAGGCTGTTACTGATTATAAAGCTTTGGGTCTTTATCTATGCGATAAATTACTAAAATTTATGTAGCCTACTAAACTTAATAAATGTTGGATGCGCCATATTAATGGCAAACATTTCTTACAGAAAAACAGGCAATGATTTGAAATTAAAATGTAGATTTATCATACAGATTCTCAAGGTAAAATTCATGTTATCTAATGTCAACAAAATTATTTTTCACCCTCGTGTCTGCCTCACTTATGGAGTGGAATGTAAAATTTGGCACATAAAGAGATGCATTTGAACATAATGAAATATACAGTTTTAAACATGTTATTATGCATTTATAATAGTACAGTGTATTCTTTATTATTGTAGCTTGAGCTGTTCTTACGTTTTTCGTGGTCCTAGAAAAATATAATTTAAAATCCCTCGGTCGTTTAATAAAATAACGTCAGTTTTTTTACCCCCCTTCCCCCCCCCTTCCCCCCCCCCCCCAAAAAAAAATATATACTTATAAAAAAGAAGAAAATAAGAAATGAAAAAACATAAATACACACCTCAGAAATATAACGTAATACAACAGTCTTCAAACTCCGCCCCTTAATTGTAATCATAAAAATATAACGAAATCATGAAGTATCCTTCCCTAAATAACGAGCTTTCACACAACTGGAACCCACCTAATATTCTTTGAAAACTGAAGCGACCAACCGATTAGCCCTTTTCGCCCTGACCCCCTTAAACTTGCTCAAAGTGTTCTTGTAGCTGGCCAAAACAGTCCTGATAGGGCCATTATTCAACCACCTAATCTCACTATGTGAAAACATTCTGATAGGGGGGCCTAGACTGACATAGGCAACCACCTAATCGCACTAAGTATTAAAAGTTATGATTGTAGCAAAACAAAATATTAACAATTTTCTTTTTAAACTATTATGGACATTAAAAAAAATATTCAAGGTATGTGGGGAATAGTTTAGGTTTCTGTTATATAATTAGGAGCAGGAAAGTCATGTAGTGTAAGATGTTTGGTGGGGGGGGGGGTAGAAAATGGGTAGAGATTCAATTTGTTTTGCTTTGTATTGTATAAGAAATTGTACTAACAGTTGTCTTATGGGTATAAAAAAGATTTTTCCGATTTCAAGTTAAAAAATATTTTTTTTCCACAAATGACCCGGTGTTTAAATAATGTAAGACTTAATTTAACTTATATTTCTCAGCTAATGTTTCTATAATGAAAACGGTTACATAAAACTCTATTGCATTAATTTATGCATTAATTTCTATACTATTCCACTTTATTAATAAACATTTTAGCTTAATAATATATAATGAACACATAGTGTCACAAGCTAGCAGGTAGACTATGTGATGACCGTTGTCTATGAGTTGTCTATGAGTTGTCTATGAATTGTCTATGAGTTCTCTATGAGTTGTCTATGAGTTGTGTATGAGTTGCCTATGAGTTGCCTATGAGTTGCCAATGAGTTGTCTATGAGTTGTCTATGAGTTGTCTATGAGTTGTCTATGAGTTGTCTATGAGTTGCCTATGAGTTGTCTATGAGTTGTCTATGAGTTGTTTATGAGTTGTTTATGAATTGTCTATGAGTTGTCTATGAGTTGTCTATGAGTTGTCTATGAATTGTCTATGAGTAATCTAAGTCCTGAACTGCATGGGTGAGGACGATTAATTAATTTGTCTACAGCCACGTGGCGAACAAATACAGAACAAATCAAGTTGGGTGTGTGTACAATAGCCAACACTGACTTTATTGAAACATATATATATATATATATATATATATATATATATATATATATATATATATATATATATATATATATAGTGTCAGCTCAAGAAAGTTGATGGCAGTTATGCAGATTAAAAACCAATGGTCTTTTTAGTTTAAAGCAGTTAAAATTTATAATATTTGATCTTGCATATATTAAAGTGTGTTTTAACAATTAACAATATCGCCATTGATAAAAATGAAAAAAAAAGCCTTGTTTTATTTTTTTGAGTTGAAATTAATATCCCATCGTAATTTTAAGTACAATATATAGACCCAAACATATACACGTTTTTGGCTAAGTGCCACAGGGAAAAAACGCGTTTTCGCCGGAGGTAAATTATCCAGTCAAAATGAAAGGTTGTGCTGATAAAAGGCGTATGTCTAAGAAACTTGTTTCGATGACTTAAATATATTATATATCAAAATAATGTAGATTGAATGAGATTTAATTTAATACTTATTTTTTTTGTTAAGTTAATATCTGAAAAAGATAATTTTAAGTGGTTTCAGATAGAATAAGCATGCATTTTTCAAAAAGTTTAATTATTTTGAAGCAATTATTAGCGTACATTACAAATAACGAACATAATAATAAACACATTTCTAATCAAATTCGCACAAAGCACTTATATATATATATATTATTCTACAAATTTCATTTGTAATAAGTATGCTAACCGGGAAAACCCTCCATTTAATTGCAAAATCAAGTAAAAGTTGTTGATATAATTAGAAAAAAACTCGATTGAATATTGGGAAGAACAAAGTAAACTATCATATCCCCACTTTTAAATAGTTTAAAAATACGAAATAACAGTTAAAATGAAAGCAAAACTTGGACCTATCGGACGGCAACTACATAACAGTTTTTCAGGCCACTGTAAATATATGGAGAACAAGGTCTTCACAAATTTGTTACTTCGATGTAGGTATATTAAACAGGATCATATATCTGTTAATTTAAATTTCGTGAGACGGATGGCCGAGTGGTGTAGATACTCGACTGTCGACCTGAGAGTCCTGGGTTCGATCCTCGGTGAGGCCCATGGAAATTTTTCCAGGTGAAATTTGGTACAAAGTCGTCCCACAAGTTCACCCAGCTTTAAATGGGTACCTGATTTAAGTTGGCGAAGTAAAGGCGGCTGGGCGTCTGTGCTAACCACACAATATGCTGAGGTTATAGAAACAGATGAATTATATACTTCATCTGCCCCGATGGCCCGTTAGGGCTAAGGGAACTTTACTTTTTTTTAAAAATAAGTTCAGTGCTGTAACTTTCTTTATTAAAATTAGGTCTGATAGTTACTATTTCCAGTGACCCAGGTTGGGGAAGTTGGTGATTTAAAATTCGTTAACTTGGTGTCAATGGATCAATTACAGACTCCGCAAATAAGAGAAAGAAATCAAAACACATTCCTTGTATCTAATAGATAAATGAATGAAGTTAAATAAAGTCGCTTCAAAGTATGTCTGTCACCACAGGGTACATATACCAACAGTGATAATGGTGGGATACCACACACCTGAAAATAAGTAAATCACTAGTTGTATGTCCTCATGTACAGTAAAGCAGATACAAGTTGGAATAATATATATTTAAGTGAGATTGTTATGTCCGGTGAAACATTACTGCTGAATGAAAATTACCTACTTTTTAACGGTCGCTTCTGGTGTAAACAATATATTTCCACTCTGCTTTTAAATGGTATCTGTAAGCGAACGTCACCAACCATTCAACAAATGCATTCCAGTGTACAAATTATAACCGTTTTGTAAGGTTGACCATATCTAAGTTTAGCTTAGATTGTTGTTTGCATAAAGGCATACAATGAGATTTGAAAATTAATTAGAATGATTTTATCTCAAATGAGCTTATCAATTGGATATGTTTATTTTTAAACATATAAATATTTAGATATATTTTTTTACAAGAGTTAAAATTTCACAATAAATTGAATTATTTTTGTAATTCTTAGTGGAAAAGTCCCTATGAGGTAATAAAGAGAATCGGTCTATTAGATTAACACATTCAGCTCCCCTATAGGGCAAAGATATTTTATGGCAATTTGTTCAACGGCTATGTTACCCGACCTCTCACCCCTACCCAGAAGAATCTAGCCAGTAGGGGAAAGTAAAGGGGTGGAAGTCAATCTTGCCTACGTTTCGATTTGACAATAACACTAAATAGCTTTACATAAAATAAAAAGTCACATAAAATTACATTTTCCTATTTGTAATACTATCATTTTTAAAATACGGTACATATTTATGCAAAGATTTGTATGTTGAAGAGTTAAATTGAGAATTCAGATTATTGTTTCATCTTGAAAATATCAATGACTTCTTGCGTGCGTATCTATTAGATAAATATTTTTTTAACTAAATTTTTGAATAGTTTCTCCGGTTTGAAAAACGACACATAACATTATATGACATATAGTAAAATATTATCATTCAAATTCCTCGAAGATAAAAATAGAAGCATTCACCGTAACATATTTTTGTAATAAAACTCTTTTTGCAAGTCGATCAAACAAAAAAAAAACTTTTTAAATTACTGATCTATAAATAAAGTTATCAATTATCATATACAATTCCAAAAAGCCCATACACGTTTTATTTTATTTTGTTTTCCAAATGCATTTTTAAACAAAAGGTTATTTTAAAAAAAGACAATATTTTCTTTTATAAATGTTACAACTAAAAAAAAAATATATTTTGGTGCAAATAAATAAATATAGACTTATATTTCAAGAGCATACTCCCAAATTTCACTATTAATAAGATATTATCCAGCTATCTATTTGCCAGTAAAAGTCTAAATTTGATGTCATATTTTTATTAGTGTTGAGGTGTACAATTAATTTATAAATACCAGAAACGTTAACTTTCCCAATATTCGTTCTACACTACATTCACGTCTTTTCTCTCACGCCCCATAGAACAATCCAAGCCAGACTTTTTGTTTTTACATGGAGATAATTGATTCATTTTCATCAATGTTATATATTTTTATTTTATGTTTATTCTAAAGAGTTTAAGAATGGTCCATTGTTGTTTCAATGAATATAATCACTTGTTCACAGACAAAGACAGTAGCAGAGAGATAGGGGTTGGGTGGGGGGTGGAGGGGTGGTTACTCCTGCCTAAGAATTAAAGCCCAATTTGAAAAAAAAAAACACATTTTACTTAGTCACACACGCTCATCATTACTTGCCCCCTCCTTCAATACGTACCCCCCCTCCCCCAAGTAATGCGATCCTAGACCGAGTGTGTGTATTTTATATTGAAGGACAATTTTAATTTATTTGTTTTATATTTAATTGATTTAGCGACATAAAGTCAAAGACAATGAATAGCACAGATCTTGGAGTTAGTAATGAGACTATCGATTAAGAAAGATTGATGGAATTTAGGGAATGAAGCGCATACAGCCATAAAAATCTTCATCAACTGTGGTGTAACCAATTTGCTGGGTTTGGTGCGTATCGTTGGAAATATACTGAATATGTTGGCTTTGACACAACACAATATGAGAGATACAACAAACTTGATATTATGGTATCTTTCTGTATCAGACTTTATATTTTCATATATGATATTACATATTATATATTATATATTGATGTACATAAACTTTGTCTAATACATTAACGAAAATATACATTGATTACATTAAATTTGTGTGCTCATTTATAGGTTGTCCCAATGCATTCTGTAGAGCATAGGCGTAGGTTTGGACATCATGCCCTGGGCGTTACTCACAAAGGGGTGTTAAATGTTATATTTTACATGTAATTAAAATTCAAAGCTATATATGGTTATTAATGACTGCAGAAAACATTTTGTATAATCAGAATTCTCCTTCAAGTCCCAAATTTCGTAATACATTTAAAACTTTGCTTAGAATAAAAAAAAAAAGATGTGTGTGATTTTGAGGGGAGGGGGGGTAAGTGACAAACTATAAAACACAATATCTTACACATTTATAGAACACATTTCAGGAACCCCCCCACCCCACCTCTCGAACTATCTAAAAGACCCCAAACCTTCCTCACAAATATCTAAAACAGACTTCAACTTCCCACCTCCCCCAAATATATAACAAGATTCCCCTCCCCTCCCCGAATTCTCTAATTAGACTCCAACAATTCCTTGCTATAAAGTACACCTCCACCCGTTCCCCAATTATGAAATGTGTCTCCCTTCCACCGAATTATAGAAAAGACTTCAACCCCCCTTCCTCGAAATATATTCAACCCCTTCTATTTATCTAATAAGACTCCAACAATCCCTAGTTAAATAATACAGCTCCAACTTCCATCCCCTTTAATATCTAATGACTCCACCTACTCCCGAATTATTGAATTAGACTCCACATCCCCTTAACAAATGGCTACTAAATTTACTTTTGTCTAGGGTCTCTTCGTTTACCAAGCTTTTGAACCCTATAAAAAAAGCTTTTGTTTGTTAAATCTTGGCGTATGTTGTAATCATGCTTTTACGGCTAATGATTTTATTTACATTCGTATTTATCTGTTGAATGGATTTTTTGACGATCTATTATCTAAAAAGGAAGACATCTTTCATAATATTCACATTCAACTTTAAATTATGCTGCAGCTAGAATGGTAACATTCATGAATACATTTTTTCCGTGGAAAAAATACGTTTATTAGAATACTTTTATACCAGAACTTTTGTTGAAAATTATTCTAGTGTGACCGTATTATGTAAAACTAATTTCGACCACAATTCCCTTAAATGACCATCAGCTCCCTAAATATTATTATAAAAATTATGACAAAGAAAAAAGAATTCCCAATCATCTTTACAAATGTTACATATTATGTGGACATCACAGACATTAAAAGATACTATCTTATATAATATAACAATTTAAAAATAAGAAATATCTGCTATTAAATTATACTTTCTTCTGCTTAGTTTTACATTTTAATCCTCTACGTCATAGATCATATGACTTGTTCCGATTGGTTAGGATGATAAAAACTAACAAGGGTCTTCGTGTGTTGAACAGATGTCTCGGAGACAATTTATGTTGTGTTTTGATATTTATTCTTTTGTATTTCTATTAAAGATATAAAGTTGAGGTCACGATGACGTGTAATATTTATTTTTCAATACCCCAAACCTTACGTTTAGCAATTTCCGTACTGGCAGCGTACGATTTTTGGAAGTCTTTTAAATATGTTTATATACTAGCACTATACTTTTACGCAAAAAATGATAATTCAATCCTGTTTGAACAATGTTTTATTTATTTTTTTTACATCTTGTGTTTCGTTTAAAGCTTTAATGAATGATCCATTGTTTACTTCAATGAAAATAATCACTAGTCTGTATGTGTGTGTGAGAGATAAGGAAAATCGACAAAGACAGAGACAGGGAGATAAGTACCCCTAATGATTCAGTTCCTTTTAAAAAAAAGAACATTATAGTCTCGCGCTCAAGCTCGTCATTACTTGCGCCCCCCCCCCTCCCTGTGATGTAACATTAGGAACCCTCCTTTATCGTGTATGTGTTTTATTTTAGTTAAATTTTAATTTATTTTCTTAGATTCAATTGTTGAACGATAAAAATATTAAAAAAAAATGAATAGTACAGATACTGGAATTAACAATGAGACAATGAATCAAGAATGTTTGATGGATCTCAGTGATGAAGTGTATACAGCCATGGACATCTTCATCAACTGTGTTGTAGCCAACTTGTTGGGTTTAATGGGTATTGTTGGAAATATACTGAATATGTTGGTATTATCACAACACAATATGAGAGATACAACAAACTTGATTTTGTTGTATCTGTCTGTATCAGATTTTATATTCTCAATTTTGACTGTTTTAGAACATATTGCTTATATTGTATTTTACTGGAACAAATATGTGTCTCTAACAATAACTGCATTATACTATACAGTGTTTGATTATATTAAACTTTTGTGTTTATTTACAAGTACTTACTTTGTGACAATGTTATCTGTAGAGAGAATGATAGCTGTTTGTTTTCCATTTCATGTGTCATGAATTGTCACAAAATATAGAATTAAAGTTATTGCCGTGCTAATAACAATTCTATTAGCGGGTTTGTTAAGCTCAATTAATGGTATGAGTTATCTGACCTATTATACCGTAGACAATGTTACTTATATAACAGATTTTAAAACAGATTTCTTCTCGAGTAATGATAGTTTTTTTGTTGGTTTCTATCTGAGTATTTTTTTAAATATTTACTCCATGGCTATTCCCACACTTATTGTACTATTATGTACAATAATGACTGTTAAAAAAATGACAATGTCTTCTAAGAACTTAAAAGGCCTGTCTGAAAATGTAATGTCTAAAAGAGTCAAAGAATTGAGATCTGTGAAGATAAGTTTAGTTCTGTCTATGTCGTTGATATTTCTAGTTTTAGTTCCGTCTGGAACAATTGAAACAATAATATATAGGGCTGAAAATGTTTTTCATTTAAATCAAAGAGCCTTATGGATATTAATATGTGCTGAAAGCATTTTGTATATTATAAACTCTTCATTAAACTTTCTTTTGTACGTCACTACAAGTCCCAAGTTTTGTCAGTCATTTAAAAACTTGTTTTGAGCATTAAAAATTAAAGGGGTAATAATAATATCCAACAATAAACTAATAGGAATTCCCAAATCCCACGAAAATATCTAAAAAAACTTCAACCTTTCCTAACCAATTTTTATAACAATTAATAGTCGAGAACAATAGTCGAGGTGTTGTCAGAGTAACCCAAGCATCAAATATTTGAACAAAAGATTTTTACCTATGGGCCCAAGATGTCCTTTTATCTAGGTCCCACTCATGTACTTTTTCGTCTTGTGGCCTACAAATTTACCTAAGCCTAGGACCTCTTAAAACGTAAGGACGCTTTTGTTTGTAAATTTTGGAATATCTTGTAATTAAACTTTTATGCTCATTAATTATTAATAGCATACGTATTTTTTCTGTTGAATGAAATTTTGTCGACCCATTATAATCATATTTAAATAAGACAATACTTCATAAGATTCACATTTAAATTTAAGACAAGCTCTGTAGCAAGAATGTAAACATTCATTAATTTGTCGATTTTTTTTCTGTCGAATAAATATTTTTTTCCGTAATTATTTTATACCGAATCTTGTTGTAAAATTAATTTAGTTTGACTTATATTTAACTTAATTTATACCACCAGCCCGCTAAATATATACGTTTGTAACGGAGGATAACCGAAAAAAAGCATCCCGAAAATTGTTTTAGAGTATAGGCCTACATTCAAAGAAAATACTTTATATGGAGTAAATATCTAAAATTAGACATATTTAATATGGAATAATACTTTTTGTCTTTAGTTGGTTAGAGTTGGTGGGGGTTGAATAGTGGGAGGGGGGGTGAATGGGGTTGTGGTGGAGGTGGTGGAGGTGGGAGAGGGTAAAAATATTTAATTAAAGAGTATCAGTAGATTTAACAAAATGAGTATTACTGACTAATTATGAAATTATTAATTAAGATCTACGTATTTTTAAATATATTTATGATATTTGTGCTATTTATTAACAATTAAAAAAACATTTTTGTCCACTACATTAAATTCAGCCATAATTTGTTTTTTTAAGTGATGATAATTTATAGAAATATTTCTAAAATATAGGGATTTTTAAAATTATTTTTCTTTATATTTAATAAAATAAAAAACAATGTATTAAACATTAATTTATCTAACTTGTGAAGTTGTAAAACAATTAAATCTGCTGTTGAGTACTTGAGACCAATTTTGCTAGTCTACAAAAATCTAATTAGAACTTTAAGTTTTTGTACAGCCATGGACATCTTCATCAACTGTGTTGTAGCCAACTTGTTGGGTTTGATGGGTATTGTTGGAAATATACTGAATATGTTGGTATTATCACAACACAATATGATAGATACAACAAACTTGATTCTGTTGTATCTTTCTTTATCAGACTTTGTATCCACAATGTTGAATGTTTTACAACATATTTCTAAAATTGTATATTACTGGAATAAACATTTGTCTTTTACATTTGATTCACTTTACATTTTATTGTTTGTTTACATTAAACTTTTGTGTTTATTTACAAGCACGTACTTTGTACAATGTTATCTGTAGAGACAATGATAACTGTTTGTTAAATGTGTCTAGAATCGTCACGAAATTTAGAATTAAATTTCTCGCTGTTCTAATAACATTTTTTAGCAGGTTTTAATAGCCCAGCATGTGGTGTAAATTATCTTAGTTATACTACAGAAGATAATGTTACTGTTCAAACAGAATTCTTTCGAAATAATTATAGTTTTTGCTGATTTCTATCTAAGTAATTTTGTAAATATTTACTATACCTACAATTATTGTACTATTATGTACAAGTAGCTGTACCCCGCAAAGCCTTTGCAGGGAGATACACTTGTAAAGCCATTGCCGAACCTAGTATTTGGGGGCCCTGCATTTTGACATTCGATACCATGACATGAGATTATGTACTTAATATTTAATGTAAAAAATAATTTTGGGGGCTCCCCTCAAGCTGGAGCCCGGTGGGACTTTCGATTTTGGACCCTCCCCCACCCTAGTTACGCCTCTGTGTTATTTTTTTTAAGTTATGAAATAATTTAAAATCTAATTAGTTGTTGTTTCTTTTTCTTACAACATCCTAAAAGATAAATTATTTAAATTAAAAAAGTCAAAGAAATCTAATTAGTTACTTTTAATTAAAACAACTAAAAGTTAGTAAAAGGATATATATTCTGAAAAAAAAAAACTATAAAAAAAACGTCAAAGCCTTTGCAGGAAGATAGACTTGTAAAGCCATTGCAGAACCTAGGATTTGGGGGCCCTGCATTTTGACTAGGGAGCGACCGATAATCGGATCGCTATCGGTATCGGACCGATATTGACACTATTGGTTAATATCGGATCGGCCGATTGTTGTAGGGAGCGACCGATAGTCGAACCGATATTGGCACTACGGGTTAACTGTCGGACCGGCCGTTTTTTGGCTGCCGATACATTGTTTTTTTTTTTCACAACAGAGTTGCAGAAAAGAAAATCAGTAAATAACCCAATTCTATAACCAGATCAGACAAGATTTAAAAAAAAAAGGGGAAAAAAACCCGTACACAGAAATTGTCACGTATACATCAGAGATACGACCTTGAAACAAAATTCTAATGTATGACCTTGAATGATACAATTAGTGAACATCTGTGCGTATTTTTTGTTGGGATGGGAAGTTTGGGGGGGGGGGGGAAACAAGACACGTCACGAAATATGACAGGGAAGGGGTAAGCATGGGTTGACATACGTCATTAGCTGTATTAACACGAAAGAAACACGTGTTTGGCAATTGGCATTGTTGTTGCTTAAGGGGCTGTCCATTAATTACGTCAACAAAATAGGGGGGGGGGTCAGAAAATTTTTTACAATTGTTGACAAGGGGGAGGGAAGGGAGGTCAAGAAAAGTTGACGTCAACAATGTTACTTTTTTTAAATTTAACATAATTACTTAATAAATAGGAAAATTAAGCAGCGTTTGTAGTTCTGTATTACACACTCGCTTAACATTCAGTAATTTAATTAAACTAACTATATTCCTACTAATTTTGCCACATAAACATTTTGGAAGCCACCTTTTTAGGGGGGGGGTAATCAAATGTTGACGTAATTTTATAGGGGGGTCTCGGAAAGTTTGACAAGTTGTTGACAAGGGGGGGGGGTAAAAATCGCCAAAAATGTGTTGACATAAATAATGGACAGCCCCTAAAAATAAAATATCGGTATCGGTAAAAATGCTGGGGGAAAATATCGGTATCGGACTATCGGTAAAAAGGCATATCGGTCGCTCCATAATTTTGACATTTAATACCATGACATGAGATTATGTACTTAATATTTTGGACCCCACCCCCCACCCAATAACCAGGCGGCAGCCCGGGTGTTTTGCACTTTTTGACACATAGAACGTTAAGGCCCTGTATATATATATACATATATCCTATATATTAAGAAATGTTCTGTACTGAATACGGTACTGATTCTATTTCGCACATGTAATATTGTGTTTATAATGTAAAGTAAACTTGTTAATCACAATGCCGATTAGATGTGAAATAAAAAAAAACAGAAACAATAAAAAAAATGATCACAAGATTACACTAGTTGATTATGATTCTACTGTGTGACACGTACTTTAAAATGTTATATCTCTTATTTCTTTTTTAATTTAAATTAAATTTTAGATTTCTCCCACGTGGGCCGTATCTTCTATTTTTTTTTTAAATCACGTGAAATAAAACTTCCCTCTAAACGTGGAATATGGTTAGACTCGTGTTAGAGCATACCTTTTTTTTTTACTAGGCGAGACGAATTGGGTGGGTGGGGGTGAGGAGGGTAATGGCTGGTAAACAAATCACGTCCCTTATCTTTATAAAATTTTTTTAGACCTGATGCACTTCGAATCAAAAGTTCATTAAGAAATGCATCAAAAGCACCTATTTTAATTTAATAATGTTCTACAATGTCAATAAAGAGAAAATAACATTCACCATTTAATGACTACGTTCAATCCTTGGTAAAGCCAAAAAAAAAATATTTGCAACTGACTTGAGGAGGATATGAGAATCATTAAGTCATTAAGACCACATTAAGGAATTATCAAAGAACAAAAGATGCATATATGTTTTCCCCCGAATCGACCACATTAGTTATTAAATTAAAAATGCTGTACTTCTCCAAGCAAAATGCTGATAGTTTGCTAGTACATAATTTATTCAAGAAAAATCAAATACATTATTCTAAATGCTTCTAATCTTATATCACAAAACTAAAATGACCAGATATTAGTGTTGCTAATTTAAAATATATAGATCAGTTTTATTTGCTATGACTCCTATCATGTGTATGTTCTGTAATCCTTTGTGTATCTCATAACAAAAGTTGTGTATGTTCTGTCAATAGATTTGTGTGTCAGTGATCCTTTGTGTATCTCATAACAAAAGATGTGTATGTTCTGTCAAAAGATGTGTATGTTCTGTCATAAGATGTTTGTGTCAGTGATCCTTTGTGTATCTCATAACAAAAGATGTGTATGTTCTGTCAAAAGATGTGTGTGTCTGTGATCCTTTGTGTATCTCATAACAAAAGATGTGTATGTTCTGTCATAAGATGTTTGTGTCAGTGATCCTTTGTATATCTCATAACAAAAGATGTGTATGTTCTGTCAAAGGATGTGTATGTTCTGTCAAAAGATGTTTGTGTCAGTGATCCTTTGTGTATCTCATAACAAAAGATGTGTATATTCTGTCAAAAGATGTGTGTGTCAATGATCCTTTGTGTATCTCATAACAAAAGATGTGTATGTTCTGTCAAAGGATGTGTATGTTCTGTCAAAAGATGTTTGTGTCAGTGATCCTTTGTGTATCTCATAACAAAAGATGTGTATGTTCTGTCAAAAGATGTGTATGTTCTGTCATAAGATGTGATTGTCAGTGATCCTGTGTGTATCTCATAACAAAAGATGTGTATGTTCTGTCAAAAGATGTGTATGTTCTGTCATAAGATGTGTGTGTCAGTGATCCTGTGTGTATCTCATAACAAAAGATGTGTATGTTCTGTCAAAAGATGTGTGTGTCAGTGATCCTTTGTGTATCTCATAACAAAAGATGTGTATATTCTGTCAAAAGATGTGTATGTTCTGTCATAAGATGTGTGTGTCTGTGATCATTTGTGTATCTCATAACAAAAGATGTGTATGTTCTGTCAAAAGATGTGTATGTTCTGTCAAAAGATGTGTGTGTGTCAGTGATCCTTTGTGTATCTCATAACAAAAGATGTGTATATTCTGTCAAAAGATGTGTATGTTCTGTCATAAGATGTGATTGTCAGTGATCCTGTGTGTATCTCATAACAAAAGATGTGTATGTTCTGTCAAAAGATGTGTATGTTCTGTCATAAGATGTGTGTGTCAGTGATCCTGTGTGTATCTCATAACAATAGATGTGTATGTTCTGTCAAAAGATGTGTGTATCAGTGATCCTGTGTTTATCTCATAACAAAAGATGTGTATATTCTGTCAAAAGATGTGTGTGTCAGTGATCCTTTGTGTATCTCATAACAAAAGATGTGTATATTCTGTCAAAAGATGTGTGTGTCAGTGATCATTTGTGTATCTCATAACAAAAGATGTGTATGTTCTGTCAAAAGATGTGTATGTTCTGTCAAAAGATGTGTGTGTCAGTGATCCTTTGTGTATCTCATAACAAAAGATGTGTATGTTCTGTCAAAAGATGTGTGTGTCAGTGATCCTGTGTGTATCTCATAACAAAAGTTGTGTATATTCTGTCAAAAGATGTGTGTGTCAGTGATCCTGTGTGTATCTCATAACAAAAGATGTGTATGTTCGGTCAAAAGATGTGTATGTTCTGTCATAAGATGTGTGTGTCAGTGATCCTTTGTGTATCTCATAACAAAAGATGTGTATGTTCTGTCAAAAGATGTGTGTGTCAGTGATCCTTTGTGTATCTCATAACAAAAGATGTGTATGTTCTGTCAAAAGATGTGTATGTTCTGTCAAAAGATGTTTGTGTCAGTGATCCTTTGTGTATCTCATAACAAAAGATGTGTATGTTCTGTCAAAAGATGTGTATGTTCTGTCAAAAGATGTTTGTGTCAGTGATCCTTTGTGTTTCTCAATTCAATAAATGTCTCGGTTATGTACATAGCAAGTGTTTATCGCCAATAGATTTAAATGTCCTGTCAATAAATATGTCCATGTGTTTGTGAATCAATGTATTTGTGTGTGTCAGTGAATCTGTGCGTGTGTTGATGAATCTGTGTGTATGTGTGTGTGTCAGTGAATCTGTGTGTTTGTCAGTGAATCTGTGTGTGTGTGTTGATGAATCTGTGTGTGTGTGTGTGTCAGTGAATCTGTGTGTGTGCATCAGTGAATCTGTGTGTGTGTGTCAGTGAATCTGTGTGTGTGTGTGTATCAGTGAATCTGTGTGCATCAGTGAATCTGTGTGTGCATCAGTGAATCTCTGTGTTTGTGTGTTAGTGAATATGTTTGTAGATCAGCAGTGAAATTGTGCATGTGTTAATGAATCAGTTTCCACATGTCTGGGAATCTGTGTGCACATGTCAGTACGTTTTTGTGCGCATAACAGTGAATCTGTGTGCATGTGTCAGTGAATTTGTGTGTATTTCCTATTAACAGATATAAAAGTCATATCAATAGATGTGACATAATTCTTCAATTGAATAAACTAAATCCACAATACTACGAGAAAGGGACGTAAGTTTGGAGGTAAACTACATGTGGTTGTTATTACAAGAGGAAAAAGGTATAGTTTTTTTCCCGTTTACACTGTTTAATACATTCAGACAGAATTTTATTTTTTGAATGCGAAATTTTTTAAGTAACTTCTGAACTAGACCTTAATCGGAATGTCAAGAATTATATAATAATTCGTTATACCGGTAGTAGCTTAAAGGTATGGCTGTGTAACACAGGCTGTTGTTGTTTATGTTTCCCTACTAAGCAGTGTAACTCAACAACCAGAAAACAAACGATAATTTTCGAACACAATGCCGATTCAAAAAAACAGCTTAATTTTAGAAAGAAGCACTGGCTTCCATAAAAACAACAAGGAACAAAAAGTGCTTCCAGTTTCATGGCGAACATCATTTATAAATAACCAAAATGACGGAATCTAAGACGTTTAAATGATGTGCATGGCGATATGATATCCATAGTTTCTCAGCTGTAGTGCCCAGTGGTAACTGAAAATACAAGTAAGAAACATTGTCGCATCTAAAAAAAAAGAAAAAAAAAACAACATAAAAGTGCATGGATGAGGTACCGAGGAGGTAAGGCGAGTGTGAAAAAACTAGGAGGAAAGACGAGGGAGCAATGCGACCGCACTCTATTGAAAATGCCTATACGTGCGTTTGGTAAAGTCGGCGTGATTATGTTCAACTATGTGGTGTAGAGCAATGTATCTTTTACGTAGAGATAATTGATTATTGTTTCAAAATTGTTTTATTTTCTTTATAAAAATCCTTTGTTCTGTGTTAAACGTTAAACAATAGCCCGCTGTTTGCATCAATGAAAATAATCACTTGTCTGTGTGTGTGTGTGTGTGTGAGAGAGAGAGAGAGAGAGAGATAGAGAGTTATAGACAAAAACAGTGGCATGGAGAGAGTTCGACTTGGTAGGAGGGAGAGGAGCTTAAACCGCATTAGGATTCAGATCCCATTATAAACCCATTATGATCTCGTGCCCACCCTTTTCATTACTTGCCCGCCCCACATGTCGTACCCAAAAAAAGCGCACCTGTACTGTGTGTGTGTGTGTGTGTGTGTGTGTGTGTGTGTGTGTGTGTGTGTGTGTGTGTGTGTGTGTGTGTGTGTGTGTGTGTGTGTGTGTGTGTGTGTGTGTGTGTGTGTGTGTGTGTGTGTGTGTGTGTGTGTGTGTGTGTGTGTGTGTGTGTGTGTGTGTGTGTGTGTGTGTGTGTGTGTGTGTGTGTGTGTGTGTGTGTGTGTGTGTGTGTGTGTGTGTGTGTGTGTGTGTGTGTGTGTGTGTGTGTGTGTGTGTGTGTGTGTGTGTGTGTGTGTGTGTGTGTGTGTGTGTGTGTGTGTGTGTGTGTGTGTGTGTGTGTGTGTGTGTGTGTGTGTGTGTGTGTGTGTGTGTGTGTGTGTGTGTGTGTGTGTGTGTGTGTATGTGTGTGTTACATTGAAGGTCAATCATAGTTTTATTTGCTTTTAGATTCTGTTCATTTAACTACCTTAAGACAACAATAATAAATAGATCGAATAACTCATTAATGATCTATAATTGTGGCTACGTTATTATGTAAAATCCTTCCATTGTTGCCCCACCCCTTCCCGATTTCCGTTAGTTCTTCATACAACCTATTCACTTCTTGCTGTTAATGTTTACATTTGCGTCTTTAGTCTTGCGTCTAATACAGCTTTGAAATGAAGCTTTTTAGTTGCACATAAAGATAATTGAATCATGTTTAATCAAAGTTTTAATTTTTTTTTAAATCTTGTGTTTATCTTAGGCTATAAGGAATTGTACATCCTTTGCATCAATGTAAATAGTCACTCATCTAGATATGTGTCTGATAGAAAGAAATAGAAAGAGAGAGATAGACCACGTTAAAAAAAATTATTATAGTCTCAATCTCACGAACGTCATTACTTGCTCCACCTTTCCGTAACCTAAAAAGTCATCTATAAAGTGTGTGTGTTTTATCTTAGTAAAATTTTAATATCTTTTTTAGATTTATTTGGTTTAACCTTATAATACAGATCTTGAAGTAGACAATGAGAAAATGAATCAAGAAATTGTTTTTTTGTTTTTTTTTTCAATTGTGTATGTTTTTATCTAATTTACTTAGTAATCTCTGGGATACTTTAAAAATAAACGTGAATCAATATCATACTATCACTTTTATATGACAATAGTATTAAAATTATTATATATTATATAAAAGTCCAATAAGTGAATTTATCTTCCACCTTTGATAGACAGACTACATAATACAATTATAATTGTTTAAAAAAAGGAAAAAATTATCACAAACAAAATAACAAAATGTTTCACACAATTATACTGGTCAATAATACTTCTATTGGGTGACATAGACTTAATAAGGTAAAAATATCTTACAGTCAATACCCTGTATATCTCATATTTATTTTGTTAATTCAAGTTACATTTTAATCATTGCAGTTATTTGTTGATTATTGTGAAAGTACATTTTCAGGAATTGATTGGCTGGGAAGGGGGGTGCTACTTGTTAATGAAGAAATCGGTGTTTCAAGCTACATTTAAATAAATAGCAAGTTGTTTTGAATATATGATGCTTGATGACATTATTATTTATTTTGGTCAAACGGACATGTGTTTAGAATATTAACATTTTCAATTCGATTTCCCTTTATAACCCTCTATAGTCTTTACTAAAAAAATGGATTTTTCAATACACTAGATTCAGGGAAGAAAAAGTGTGTAATAGCTATTCTGAACCGCAAACATAAATCACACTTGACTGAAAAAAAGAATCTTACTCCATCTATGTTGCTTTAGTTGAATGATTTCAAAAAGTGAACGCTGAGGATATTCAACGTACGACAGAAACTTTAGACTTAATAGTGTGAGGGTGGAGTGCTCGATCAATTTAGCGGAGGGACGCGCAACAAGGAAATTCAAAGTAGAAATGTAATACAGTTTATAAGCTTACTTTGCTTATTTTAATAATGATCTCTTTTATTGCAACTGAGTTGCCTTAAACTTTTGTAAATCATTTTTTTTTTTATTTTAAATTCATTTTAGGTTTTAAAACAATGATTTATGAAAATAGATATGGTTCTACGCTACCAGTAAAAAGCAAACAGTAATTATTTATTATTATTTTATTAAAAATCAATGAAATAAAGCACAAAGAAATCATATTGAATCAGTTGTAGCTATAGATATGTTACCGGCAAAGTGTGAAATCCCGGCATTCTATAGAATGCCTAACCAATGTATATAATGCCTGGTGGTTTTAGGTAAAGTATAACATTTTTAAATTGTGCATACTTTTGCTAGGCATTCTATACAATGCCTAGGAATTGTATAAAATAACTAGTGTCGTTTATGAAAAATCTCAGAAAATAACAACAAAAGCCTTTATTGATAAAAACTTATTTTAATATGGAATGAATGCAAAATAAAGCATATGATGTTCATACCGGAAAAAAAAAACAACGACAGCTGAGCTGAGATTGAAGTATTTGCTTCAGCAGGTAGGACTGGATTCACACTTAGAATTGTACTGTACTTATATATAATTTTCTTCTTTCACACAAAACACTTCGTATTTTGGTATTTTGATCTGTCATGTTCATATTTTACGAATTAATGAAGAATTGATAAATAATAAAAAAAGATGTTGTTTCTGGTGAAAACAAGCAGAACAAAACTGGAATGAGCTACTTGTTGCAGAAGGGAAGACTAACTAATGTCCGTATCCAGTCGTATTTATACTAACGTCCTCACCTTAATTTCCCAAATTACGTCACATTCTCCTCCAGATTAGTTCTCAGCTAAGGAGCGTCATTGGTGTCTCTCCTAAACTGTCCGTCGTCGCCTCCCGGTCTACTTCTGAGTCGTCACACCATTGCTGTTTACTACTCTATTGTTTTCTGACCACCTTGTCCTAAGTCGTCTGTCACCTTGTCAACCATTATTTGCATTACTCCTACTTCTGATATATCTTCTTATCTTACAACGTCGAAGGGGGTTGTCTGTTTCTCTAAATCTACTCTAGTTCCTAACAAGGCCTCTTATATAGTTTGCCGGCAAAATTCAGCCATTCTATACAAAGCCTAGGAATGCTGGATTTCACACTTTGCCGGTAACAGATATATATATATATATATATGATTGTACCTCATTGTTTTGAAAAATCAAACTTCATTTTCTTTCTCTGCAGCCAAACATTTCCAGTCCATTTTATGCACAAGTAGTATAATGGAATACATTTTCAAAATTTAAATTCTTGTAAGTAATGCATTCCAGCAAAATAGTAAAAATAGAACTTGGGAATCTCAATATGGTGTATGCTATGACGGCAGCTTAGTATTACCAAAATACCAAGACCAAGGTATTTCGTGATTTGAGCAAATTGTGTAAATTTATCTTTGCCAAAACCTGAAATAAATCCGTGTTTCTAAACAAAAAAAATCACCACAGACTCACCAGTCAATCATAAAGACATAATCAGTCGATCGTCATGACCACATAAGTCAATTCCCACGATCTTATACATCAATCACCGCGACCTTATCAGTCGATCACAATGTCCTCACCAGTCGATCGCCCCGACCTTAGTAGTCAATCACAAAAAACTTATTAGTAAATCACCACGACCTTATCAGTCAATCACAATGTCCTCACCAGTCGATCGCCCCGACCTTAGTAGTCAATCACAAAAAACTTATTAGTAAATCACCACGACCTTATCAGTCAATCACCACGACCTTATTTGGAAATCACCACGACCTTATAAGTCAATCACCACGACCTTTTTTGTAAATCACCACGACCTTATAAGTCAATCACCACGACCTTATTACTCAATAATCACGACCTTATTAGTAAATCACCACGAACTTAAAGTCACTAATCATGACCTTATTAGTAAATCACTACGACCTTATCAGTCAATAATCACGACCTTACAAGTCAGTTACCACGATCATATCAATGAAACATCACTATCTCACCAGTCGATCACAACAACCTTATCCTTGTGTTTCACATAATCTACGCAAAGAGATTGAAGTTTTATAGCAAATAATGTCTAGATGGTAGGATTAACGCATGTTTCATATGTGTCAGCATTGGTTCGATTTATCTATAACAAGAGATTATATTTGCTTGAAAACTACGTTATTTTTTTATCATTTCGGTTTGCTTTCCCCTTCAGACAACAAGCAGAATGTCGCCCGATCCCGATCTCTTAAATGACACATCTTACGATATCTTGCAGTTGGCTAATCTAGATATAAACAGAAAGAATTGGCTAAATGTTTACCAAAATATTGTTTATAAAGAGCATTAACTCTTACACTAGCGAGGTAGATTTAATTGTTTTTTAGTAAGAACTGGTAAGACATCTATCTATTGATTTATCTATCTACAGTGGATTCCGCTTAATTGGGACACCGCTTAATTGGGACAACCGCTTATTTAGGACAAATCTCAAAGAAACCAAACCAAGAAGCCAATAGTAAATTTGTATGTTTAATTGGGACAGCCGCTTAATCGGGACAAAAAGCCTCGGTCCCGATGTGTCCCAATTCAGCGGAATCGACTGTATTTATCTTTCACTGTGTCTCTCATATGTGTAAATGAATGTAATGATCTATATGAGTTAATGGGAATGTATATACAATGACTGGATTCCCATCCATAAGCGGGTGTCACGTGAAATCTAAATTTCCGAACAACGCTGGATAATACATCTGGTCTTTATTATTAGTATCTTTAAGAACAGAATTCTATTTGAACAATTATAGTTTTTTAGCTGGTTTCTATCTGAGTATTTTTGTTAATATTTACTCCATGGCTATTCCCACACTTATTGTACTGATATGTACCGTAGTGACTGTTCAAAAAATAACAACGTCTTCTAAGAACTTAAAAGGCCTGTCTGAAAAAGTTATGTCAAAAAGAGTCAAAGAATTGAGATCTGTGAAAATAAGTTTATTTATGTCTTTGTTGTTAATAATCTTTGTTTTGGTTCTATCTGGTACTATTGAAACAATAATATCTCAGGATCGTAATTTTTATCATTTAAAAACCAGATCTTTATGGCTATTATTGGATGCAGAAAATATTTTGTACATTATGAACTCTTCCTTGAACTTTCTTTTGTATGTCATTACAAGTCCCAAATTTCGTCAGACGTTTAAAAATTTGTTTAGACTAAAGAAATGAAAAGAAAGGGGGACGTTGTAATTATATGATTTAAAAAACGTGACAATTTTACCCCCCCCCCCACACACACACCTTTCTTTCCTTATAATTTTATAGAACGAACTTCAGAATCTTGCAGTTATATAATAAAACTCTACTCTCCATTTTCTAAAGCAAACTACCCTCCCCTCTCCCATTATCTAATACGACTCCAACTTCCTCTATTCTGACTCCAACTTCCTCTATTCTGACTCCAACTTCCTCTATTCTGACTCCAACTCCCCTATTCTGACTCCAACTTCCTCTATTCTGACTCCAACTCCCCTATTCTGACTCCAACTTCCTCTATTCTGACTCCAACTCCCTTTTTTCTGACTCCAACTCCCCCTATTCTGACTCCAACTTCACCTATTCTTACTCCAACTTCCTCTATTCTGACTCCAACTTCCTCTATTCTGACTCCACCTCCCCTATTCTAACTCCAGCTCCCCCTATTCTGACTCCAACTCCCCCTATTCTGACTCCAACTTCCTCTATTCTGACTCCAACTTCCTCTATTCTGACTCCAACTTCCTTTATTCTGACTCCAACTTCCTCTATTCTGACTCCAACTTCCCCTATTCTGACTCCAATTTCCCCTATTCTGACTCCAATTTCCCCTATTCTGACTCCAATTTCCCCTTTTCTGACTCCAACTTCCCCTATTCTGACTATAACCTCCCTCCCAATTATCTGACTCCAACTCCCCTCCCCTAATTATCTAATTTACTCTGATACCCCTCCCCAGTCTCAGGATAACAAGAAACATTTTGTTCATATCGTCTGTTTCGAAATGTGGATAATTTGAACTTTAAGTCACATCCTGACGGATGTTGTAAACAGGTCAAAGTGTTGGTCACTGGGTGAATGATAGATTCAACAAATGTAACTACTGAACATGTACATGACCAGGAAGTTGTGGAGCCTCAGCCCATTGTGTGGGTAATACTAGTAATAGATGTATTATTTGTTAGTGTAACAGCCTGTCCACAGTGGAAGTTTAGATTCTAAGCTTAATTACAGTTGGACTCGTATTGTTTAGTGAGTTGTTTGTAAACAAACAATATGGCGTTGATCTATTTAATAAAAAAAAACGTTGTTGTTTTTTGCTATATACATATTTATAATTACATTTATTTCTCAAAATTTTAAAACTAAATATTTATTTTTATTCACCATTTATTTTAGTTAAAATAAAATAAATAAATAAAAAAAAACAGTTGTTTTATGTTTTCATTCAATCATTGAATGTCATGTTTTTTATGCTGGACTTACTGTTTGTAATTATTAGTAAATATTTATTGAAAAAAAAGTAAACAAGAATAAAACACATTTTTTTAAACATGAAAAATTCACAAAACTTATTCATGAAAATATACATTGAAACATTTTTTTTTATTTGAATGGGTCAAGGAGTGTTATCTTAACCCATAATGTCAACAACAATGGCTATTGTTTTACACAATTTTTTTTTTGTGTGTGATTAGAATAGTGATATTTTGAAGACATTTTTTTAGACTATTCTATTTTCGAATTTAATACAAAGTCGTCTTCTAGAATATTGTTGAACGGAAATAATTTTCTGTTTATGAAAAAATGTTAGTACTTAAGATAAATTATTGATTTAGATGGCAACAAGAGTCAGTCTGTATCAATTTCTCCAAGATCTTTTTTTTCCATAAAGGCTTGAGACATAAGCATTGGAATATAACACTTGGGAGCCGGGTACAAATATTGTCTTACATACTGATATTGACAACTTGTATTCATTCGAATGGTAAACAGACAAAACCGTTTCAAAAACTGTATAAAAAGAAAAAAAAAGTGTAACACATTGATTGTCTTAACCAGTACCGCCGAGAGGGGGGCGGGGGGGGCAAATGCGCAGGGGCCCTGCAAGATTTAGTGCCCGGAGTGAGCTCGCCAATCAACTTTTTTTATCAGCAATAAAAAGTGTATAGTTTTTTTTTTAAAACTATAACTTAACTGAACTTAATTACAATCAGATTAAACTTCAGATATCTGTAGAATTTTTTTTTTACTATTTTTCTATGGTATTTTCAATATTTTTATATTGTATAATAATATTACCATCTCAGTACTATCTTGTGCTGAAATAAATATTTTTAAACAAGTCACACAACTAGAGAGTAAGTAACTTACATCAATCTCCGTTTGAACCTTTCGTCTGCTAATATAAAATTAAATAACTTTCTCGCGCGTTAATTAAACACATATTTGAATAAAACTTTTTTATATATTTTATGACTTTATATAATGAGAAATGTGACGGTCTTAAAAAATGGTAAATAAACTGGCGAGTTTCAGAAAGAATATTTCTATTGGGAAAGAATATAGAGTCTGAGATCTATAAAGATATGACATTGCCAGTGTCCCGCCTTCGAAAGGGGGTCGGGAAGATCTCAGTTGTGCATTGTTGTTTGATTTTTATTTATGAAAACAAATTAATTAGGCTCACACCAAAATATTTTGGGAAATGTATGTTTTGTTATTATTTATATAAATGTCATGATTAATTCATTAAATTCAATTATTTCTTTATTTAAAAACTGATTATTTAATTGTCACCACTAACACCAGGATGTGCTTTTTTTTAGGTGAATGGAAATTTGAAACAAAAAAAAAAGTGAAAAATTAAAGAGTATATTTATAATGTTATATATATATATATATATATATATATATATATATATATATATATATATATATATATATATATAACAAGAGAGAGAGATAATAGCAATTTTAAAAAAAAAATCCATTGAACTGATTTGTAAATAAACTGGCTTGATAATTAGTTTAACATTTAAAAACGGCAATGCTTTAAGCAACTGGAGACATTTTGAAAAAAAAAATTGCGCACTTAATATGTCATTTTATGGCATATAGAATATTATACATTCCTGTTTTCGTATCATAAAATTCTATCAAGAACTGCAAAACAGTCAATCAAACGGTGTATAGTGAACAAAAGTGATAAAATAAAAGGAAATGACTCTTATGGTAGCCACAAAAAAACTAACTAATCAAATTCTATATTTAAATTACATTCTCTGTATCCCAGTCAGACATATAATTTTCTCGGGTTGTACTGCTACCTACAAAACACCAGAGACAATACTTGATTAGCTGATATCTACAATGTCTTCAGACCTCCAGCTCCTGGTGCAACCACAATATAAGCCAGCAGAAAATACTTCCAGCCCTACAGTCCACGTTACATATACCACAAAGACACATGCATACCACACATAGATCACACACACATACACACCAACACACAAAATACACACTTATTAAACAGTTGAACATCGGGTTACTAGCTCCAAAACTTTTGAATGTTTGTCTCGTGTAAAGAAAAGTATATCGGTCTACGAACTAAGACAAAGAGTAAGAAAAAGAGAGAAGGGTGGAATCCAAACAACTAAACAACTGAATCTAAAACGTTTAAAAGATGTCCATGTCGATATCGTAGCCATGATTTCTCAGTTGTAGAGACCAGCAGAAACTGAATGTACCAATAAAAAAAAATAGCCGCTAATGAAAAATAAAAAAGGCAATAAAGAGGAGTGAAGAAGTACCGAGGTGGAATGACGAGCAAAACTACAAACAATGAGAAAGCAAACGATTGAAATTTCGACTATGAATGTGTGTGGTAGTATCAGCATGAGCTTTTTATTATGCACATCTCTCTAAATCAATCCAAGTCAGACTTTATTTTATTTAGAGACCATTGATTCATGTTTCAGAACTGTCTATTTTTTTTAATGGTGTGTTTAGTCTAAAGGTTAAAAATTGGTTCATTGTTTGCTCAAATAAAATAGTCACTATTGTGTATGTAAGAGAGAGAGAGAGAGAGAGAGAGAGAGAGAGAGAGAAAGAGAGAGAAATAGACAAAGACAATGGCAGGGAGAGAGTTTGGCGTTGGGGGGGATGCTATTTCCGACTAAACGTTTAAATATTTAGACCCAATTAGTAAACCCATTATAGTGAATAGTCGAACCTTAAAAAACGTTCCTAGACTGAGTGAGTGTGTGTTATATTAAAGGTCAATCTTAATTTTGTTTGAATGACATAAAGACAATGAATAGAACATAACTTGATGTTAAAAATGGGACAATTATACAAGAATGATATCTGGAATTCAGTGATTACGCGTTTTCAATCATGAATATTTTCATTAACTGTTTTGCAGCTTGGTTTGGTGGGTACTGTGGGAAATATACTGAACATGTTAGTATTATCAAAACACAATATGAGATATATAACAAACTTGATTCTGATGTATTATTCTATATCATACTTTATATTTTCAACTGTGACTGTTTCACAACATGTTTCTAGTATTGCATAATTACTAAAATGAAAATTTGTCATTAAAACTTTTAGATGAAATTTTAAAACGGAGGGGAGGGTGAGGTTGATGACAAATTATAAAACAATTTTGAACATTTTTCTCGCCCCTGTTTCTTAAAATTGTATAGGAATTATCTATAATACTCTAAAATATCTAAAAAGACTTCAACCCCTCTTTCTCTATATATAAATACCCCCCTTATTATCTAATAAAACACCAATAATTATATAATACATCTCCAACCCACCCAACCCAATTCAGTTAATCCTGGTAATCCCTGAAGCTTTTCCACAATTTTCATCTTACGTGCAAATCTGATATACACAGAGTTTATAACGAGAGCTGGCAACACCCGTTTTCGTAACTTACTCAACAGCATTCCTGCTGCACTAAACAAGCGCTCTACTGCTTCTGATGACACTGGTATGTCCAAAACAATTTTCGCACTTGCTTTCAGCAGAGGAAATCTATGTTCATTTTCCCAGTATTCATTTAACGGTTGTAAAGTCGGTTGCCTTAGTTGTTGACACATGGTGATTTCATCCTCAAGGTCATCCAGCTTAAGTACTTTGTTTGGTGGAGGATCGAACAATAAGTCAAAATCACTTTTCGGCTTTTGATCTACATTTACTTCTACTTTACATACATCAGATGATTGAGGAGAAGGATTTAATTCCTTAATGAATAAAATAACAGTTGGAATAACAAACTCAGATAAAGCGATCCAATCATTGGACAATTTATTGGTGTCCACATTCCCTTTCTTGGTATCAACTGACTTGACCATATGTTCTATTTTGGCATTTATGTCAACTCCAGTAAGGAATGCTGTGGTAACTGCCAAAGAACTGCCGCAATATGGCCAAAGTTTTTCTCCAATAATTTTGCGAAAGTTTTGACAGTATTTCTTCACCATGCTGTTAGAAGTTTCTTCGTCAATGTCAACAATAACTTTGGACAACTGATAGTCTAGGAGGAAGTAAAATTAAATGAGAAGTAACACCATCAATTTCTAGCTGGTCAAAAAAAGTCTTGAATTTCTCATGTATATACAGCATTCCTTTTATCTGAGAAATATTCGGAATGTGATTTAAGAATCTTTTAGATTACGCAATACATATTTAAATGAAAAAGAAGGATTAAAAGCTTTAAAAATTAACAAATTTTGGGTAGCTCAGGTGGACATCAAGTCGCTATAACGTGGCATCTCTGTCCCATGCCGTGTCCCATGTGACCTGGAAAAAACAAATGTGTGCTGTACCATCCCGTCCAATCCCATGGGAAACGTCCATTGGGGTTCCAGCGGGAATTCGATTCCCATGGACAAGCCTAGGGACAGAGAAAAGATATCTCCATCCCTCAGCCCCGACAATCTTGCTGTTTAAAAATTCGAGCCTGAACAAGTTGGTCAATACATCCAGTGATGTAGTAAAGGTACTTTAGGTTGTACTGCCACACAGTGTACCGACAAATTAGAAAGTGGGCTCCGAAAGATGTGTGTGATGTCAATAATCAGATTTGTGTGATGTCAATAATCAGGTGTGTGAAGTCAATAATCAGGTGTGTGTGATGTCAATAATCAGGTGTTTGAAGTCAATAATCAGATGTGTATGATGTCAATATGAAATATTGAATGTCAACGTCGCTGTTGTGAAAGAGCAGGGAAGTAGCGGAAGGGATTAGGTTCAAAACCGCCTTGTGGGTCATATACGGCACGAGTATTCTACCATTAGACCACCAATGCTTAATGATACGGGGAAAAAATAGTTAAAGCCTACATACGTCTTTGTACGCATAGTGAACATTTGCTAATGTACAACTGTTGTACTGTGGAGTTGAACTTGATTGAACATGAGTACAAATGTGAATGGTTGGACGTTATTCCAATGTCTGATGGGGTGGGGTGCAGCAGGTACAATTCTGAAGTGTCCGGTAAAAATCAATGAAGATAGAGGGAGAGGGGGAGGAACGTGCACAAAGTTTAATGTATCTCTTAACTATGTAGCTATGAAAAATGTACAAGACAATGTTCGAGGCGAAGATTGAAGTAGCAACACATGCAATATTTCAATGTGAACAGATCAAAGAACATGCAACGTTTCAATGTGAACAGAACAAAGAACATGCAACATTTCAATACCAACAGATTAAAGAACATACAACATTCCAATGTGAACAGAACAAAGAGGATTCAACATTTCGATGTTTAACAAAACAAAGAACATGCAACATTTCAGTGTGAACAGCACAAAGAATGTACAACATCTAGTGGGAACAGAACAATGAATGTTCAATAAAGTTCATTCCGTTTTTTCGAGGTTTGTTTGCTTACGTCAGAACAAATTGGCGATGCGCAGGTTTTTGAAGGAAATAAACGAATTGTCCGAACCCCAACCGGAAATAGACCCACGAAAGGAAATTTCGTCATGCGCGTCGCCAAGCTATGCAAGTTAGGTGTGTGTGTGTGTGCATGCGCGCGAATAGCTTAGAGATCGTATACATACAACATACAGATGTGGTGGGAGGAGGGGATGGAGTGTGACATACAATGTTAAGGCAAGAGAAAAAGAAAGGCGTCACGTGATAGGTGAACGACCCCTTAGAGCTCCGATTCTCAACGTGATAGGCGTAATCCGAGGCGTGCGAGAAAGGTTATGCAGCGTCACTCAGCCTCATATAATTTTCGTTAAAGAAAAATTCCAAGAATTAGAAGAAATGACGTTTGTAGAATACAGGCGAACATACTTTACCACTCTTAGGGGTATAGTTACGAAAATATGAGAACCGCGGCCTTAGAGAGAACAGTGCATGCCTCTAAAACTTTGCTTGTTTATGTATATTAAAGTTGGAGTGTGCAGAAATGATAAAAATAGTGGTGGTAGTGTGATTAATCAGGGAGGTAACTTTCTGTTTTTTTCTAGCAAACTAAAATTAACATTATTTATTGTTTTACTCAGGTAATATTTCTGATAAATACATTTAAAACAAAATAAAATTATAAAACATATTGTTAATTTATGTATGTATATATTTATATATTTAACTTTCATTTATGTGTTCATTTATATTTTTTAAATGCTTGGCAGTATCGACTAGAGTAATCTATCCGAAATAATTTATATATACTTCGTGTGTATGTTAATTGTTTGACTCTGGAGCACAGAAATACAAAATATGTCAACTAATTGGCAGTTTAGAAAATATTGACAGTGTTGTTGATATTGTAGTGAGTAGAACATCTACACAATGTACATGTCAACTGCACGAAGGCAGGCCGCCGGCAACGACGTGTTTCCACAATGGCCCTTGTTTAACAACTCCTTTGTACAACTATTTCTTGAATGACACGCTTGTAGAACTATTTCTTGAATGACACGTTTGTAGAACTATTGCTTGAATCACACGTTTGTAGAAATATTGCTTGAATGACACGTTTCTAGAGCTAGTGTTTGAATGTCAACTTTGAAGAACTATGGTTTGAATAACTCGTTTGTAGAACTATAGTTTGAATGACTCGTTGATTAAACGATAGCAGACCGCCAGCAACGACGTGTTTCCACAGTTCTCCCTGTCTAACAACTCGTTTGTATAACTATTTCTTGAATCACACTTTTGTAAAACTATTTCATAAATCACACGTTTAAGAACTATTGCTTGAATGACACGTTTGTAGAACTATTGCTTGAATGACACGTTTGTAGAACTATTTCTTGAATGACACGTTTGTAGAACTATTTCTTGAATGAAACGTTTGTAGAACTATTGCTTGAATGACACGTTTGTAGAACTATTTCTTGAATGACACGTTTGTAGAACTATTTCTTGAATGACACGTTTGTAGAACTATGGTTTGAATAACTTGTTGATTAAACTAGTGCTTAATAGACAACAAACAAAATGTTTTCTGGCTAGATCTGATAGGATGTGAGCCAGCCCAGTCTTCTAATATAGTAACAATGAGTGGAGTTGCCTATATATATTTATAAAACGGGAAAGAGCACCACAATGACTACACATCGAGATTAGGTGACATTTTCGTTTCACTTGTAATGGCAACACGGCGCCAAAGAAAATGCATCGCTCTACGAATAAGACCGTTGTGATCAAACTAGAGGGAAAGAGACACAGGTCCAAAACGAAAGCTACGAAGTCGTTCATGTTGAAGTCACTCTTAGAGGCCGCCATGTTCAGCGCGGTGCCTATGCAGAATGAATGACTGGACGAATGTCTCGAGGATGTCCGTCAGGGGCAGAGCAAAGATACCTCCACCTCTCAGCCCTAACGCTTTTGCTGTTTAAAAATCCGAGCCTGAACAAGTTGGTCAATACATCCAGTGATGTAGTAAAGGTACTTTAGGTTGTACTGCCACACAGTGTACCGACAAATTAAAAAGTGGGTATCGAAAGAGCGCTGGGTTATGTATTTGATGTTTGACGAAACAAAAAAAAAAATGTAGTTTATTGTTTGACCGCAGCTGACCAACTTAAAGTCGGTCGGACTGTTTTGTGTTGACTCCGTGTTGACGTTTAGTGGATGAATCACAGTCGTGTCACAGAGAGGCGATCTTAGAAGTAACCAGGACCTTTGGTGGATTTCTAGCCCAGTGGAGGAGGGGGTGTGGGTCGGAGGATGGGTTGGAGTGGAAAACATAGAGGAAGGCTAGAATCTAAAGTGTTGTCTTTTTAACTAACTATACCGGATTCTGCAACGGGAATTCATCCCTCATAGTTTTCAGGCCTTTGGCTTGTTTTACTAGTAGTTATATTAGAAGACACTGCGTGCCACTCTATATTTTGGCGGGAAAGGTGAAGAGTTTAACTTTCGTTCAGAAGATCACGTGTTAGGAGTATGTTCTCTGTAGCGACTGTAGTGTACGCGCCTTCGTAGCATTGGCTATATCGAACATCACACTCTTTAGACAATGTCACATTTGTAAATGCGATGAAATAATTTTTATATACATACACACACATACACAAGTGATTATTTATTCATTTATTTTTGTACTTTAAATAGCAGCGGTCCCCAACCTTTTTGTCTGCGCGGGCCTGCCAAAGATTGTAAATTTCAATGCTGCCCGCATGGGGGACGTGACGTTTTTAATTTATATTTTTAGATTATTTTTGTTGACAATGCCACTGCCGCTCACAGCAGGTCATCTCTCGGTCAACGTCTCGTCCCTGGAAAGTCTCTCAATGACAACAGAAATACAAACAGTAAATAAATAGGAAGTAATTGAATATTTCTTTGGCAGCCCTGTAGCATTTGATACAAAGACTGCTATCGGTTCGCGGTCCGGGGTTTGGGGAACCACTGTTTTAAAGAGTAAACTAGTTGTCTGTGTTAAAAGAAACAGCTAAATTGTTGTATGAAATATAAAACTTTGAAGTGCATCGGCAAGAAATCGAACACGGATCACCCGCGTGGCAGTCGAGAATTCTACCACTAGACCAAAATGCTTACTCAAAAAAAAATGAGAAAAATGTTTACATTCGTGTTTCTTAGGAACAGGTGACATGTGACATTTGGGCAGGTCAAAAGTGACACAGAAAAGATAGAGTGCTTCCCCCTTTTTTTCCTTCCCTCTGTCCATCTACTTAGCCCTGATTAGTTTTATTCGTCAACTTTATCTATCTTATTTATTTATTTATTTATTTATCTATCTTATTTATTTATTTATTTATTTATTGATTTATTGATTTATTTATCTATCTTATTTATTTATTTATTTATTTATTTATATATTTATTTATCTTATTTATTTATTAATTGATTGATTTATTTATTTATTGATTTATTTATTGATTTGTTTATTTATTTATTTATTTATTTATTTATTTATCAATCTTATTTATTTATTGATTTATTGATTTATTTATTTATTTATTTATTGATTTATTTATTTATCAATCTTATTTATTTTTTGATTTATTTTTTGATTTATTTTTTGATTTATTTATTTATTTATTTATTTATATATTTATTTATTTATCTTATTTATTTATTTATCTTATTTATTTATTTATTTATATATTTATTTATTTATTTATTTACAAATCACTTTTGTCACTAATGAAACAGCTAAAACTTACTATGGCTGACAATAACTAACCTAATTACAACTAGTGCCTGATTATAATTTGTCCTTTGATTGATTCCTTCATTGATCTAATCGAATAAATTATTGAATTATTATTTTTTTTAATGTATGTCATAAATAAATATCCTTAGAAGTTGACCATTCTTGCTAAGTACCATTAAAATATTTGAACAGCGGGTCAAAATTCAGCAAAAAAAGTTTGACATTTGGGGCCGCAGCAAGTTCAGATGTGTGTGATGTCAATAATCAGATGTGTGTGATGTGATGCCAATAATCAGATGTGTGTGATATCAATAATCAGATGTGTGTGATGTGATGTTAATAATCAGAAGTGTGTGATCTGATGTTAATATTCAGATGTGTGTGATGTGATGTCAATAAACAGATGTGTGTGATGTGATGTCAATAATCAGATGTGTGTGATGTGATGTCAATAATCAGATGTGTGCTATGTGATGTCAATAATCAGATGTGTGTGATGTGATGTCAATAATCAGATGTGTGTGATGTGATGTCAATAATCAGATGCGTGTGATGTGATGTCAATAATCAGATGTGTGTGATGTGATGTCAATAATCAGATGTGTGTGATGTGATGTCAATAATCAGATGTGTGTGATGCGATCTCAATAATCAGATGTGTGTGATGTGATGTCAATAATCAGATGTGTGTGATGTCAATAATCAGATGTGTGTGATGTGATGTCTATAAACAGATGTGTGTGATGTGATGTCAATAATCAGATGTGTGTGATGTCAATAATCAGATGTGTGTGATGTGATGTCTATAATCAGATGTGTGTGATGTGATGTCTATAATCAGATGTGTGTGATGTCAAAAATCAGATGTGTGTGATATGATGTCTATAATCAGATGTGTGTGATGTGATGTCTATAATCAGATGTGTGATGTGATGTCAATAATCAAATTGTGTGATTAGATGTCAATAATCAGATGTGTATGATGTGATGTCAATAATCAGATTATGTGATATGTCAATATTCAGATGTGTGTGATGTGATGTCAATAATCAGATATGTGTGATGTGATGTCAATAATCAGATGTGTGTGAAGCGATATCAATAATCAGATTGTGTGATATGTCAATATTCAGATATGTGTGATGTGATGTCAATAATCAAATGTGTGTAATGCGATGTCAATAATCAGATGTGTGATGTGATGTTAATAATCAGACGTGTGTGATGTGATTTCAATAATAAGATGTGTGTGATGTCAATAATCAGATTTGTGTGATGTCAATAATCAGGTGTGTGAAGTCAATAATCAGGTGTGTGTGATGTCCATAATCAGGTGTTTGAAGTCTATAATCAGATGTGTATGATGTCAATATGAAATATTGAACGTCAACGTCGCTGTTGTGAAAGAGCAGGGAAGTAGCGGAAGGGATTAGGTTCAAAGCCGCCTTGTGGGTCATATACGGAACGAGTATTCCACCAATGCTTATGGGGAAAAAATAGTTCAAGCCTACATACGTCTTTCTACGCATAGTGAACATTTGCTAATGTACAACTGTTGTACTGTGGAATTGAACTTGATTGAACATGAGTACAAATGTGAATGGTTGGACGTTATTCCAATGTCTGATGGGGTTGGGTGCAGCAGATACAATTCTGAAGTGTCCGGTAAAAATCAATGAAGATAGAGAGAGGGGGAAAACGTGCACAAAGTTTAATGTATCTCTTAACTATGTAGCTATGAAAAATGTACAAGACAATGTTCGAGGCGAAAATTGAAGTAGCAACAAATGCAATATTTCAATGTGAACAGAACAAAAAACATGCAACATTTTAATGTTAAAAGAACAAAGAACATGCAACATTTCAATATCAACAGATTAAAGAACATGCAACATTCCAATGTGAACAGAACAAAGAAGATTCAACATTTCAATGTTTAACAAAAAAAAGAACATGCAACATTTCAGTGTGAACAGCACAAAGAACGTACAACATTTAGTGGGAACAGAACAATGAATGTTCAATAAAAGTTCATTCCGTCTTTTCGAGGTTTGTTTGCTTACGTCAGAACAAATTGGCGATGCGCAGGTTTTTGAAGGAAATAGACCATAACCGGAAATAGACCCACAAAAGGAAATCTCGTCATGTGCGTCGCCAAGCTATGCAAGTTAGGTGTGTGTGTGTGCATGCGCGCGAATAGCTTAGAGATCGTATACATACAACATACAGATGTGGTGGGAGGAGGGGACGGAGTGTGACAAACAATGTTAAGGCAAGAGAAAAAGAAAGGCGTCACGTGATAGGTGAACGACCCCTTAGAGCTCCGATTTTCAATGTGATAGGCGTAATCCGAGGCGTGCGAGATAGGTTATGCAGCGTCAATCAGCCTCATATAATTTTCGTTAAAGAAAAATTCCAAGAATTGGAAGAAATGACGTTTGTAGAATACCGGCGAACATACTTTACCACTCTTAGGGTTATAGTCACGAAAATATGAGAACCGCGGCCTTAGAGAGAACAGTGCATGCCTCTAAAACTTTGGGTGTTTATGTATATTAAAGTTGGAGTGTGCAGAAATGATAAAAATAGTGGTGGAAGTGTGATTATTCAGGGAGGTAACTTTCTGTTTTTTTCTAGCAAACTGAAATTAACATTATTTATTGTTTTACTCAGGTAATATTTCTGATAAATACATATAAAACAAAATAAAATTATAAAACATATTGTTAATGTATGTATATATATATTTATATATTTAACTTTTTTTTATGTGTTCATTTATATTTTTTAAATGCTTGGATGTATCGACTAGAGTAATCTAACCGAAATAATTTATATATACTTTGTGTGTATGTTAATTGTTTCACTCAGAAGTCCAAAGGTATAAACCACGTCAACTAACTGGCAGTTTAGAAAATATTGACAGTGTTGTTGATATTGTAGTGAGTAGAACATCTACACAATGTACGTGTCAACTGCACGAAGGCAGGCCGCCGGCAACGACGTGCTTCCACAATGGCCCCTGTTTAACAACTCCTTTGTAAGACTATTGCTTGAATGACACGATTGTAGCACTATTTCATTAATCACACGTTTGTAAAACTATTGCTTGATTCACACGTTTGTAGAAATATTGCTTGAATGACACGTTTGTAGAACTATTGTTTGAATGTCAACTTTGAACTTTTGCTTGAATGACACGCTTGTAGAACTATTTCTTGAATGACACGTTTGTAGAAATATTGCTTGAATGACACGTTTGTAGAACTATTGTTTGAATGTCAACTTTGTAGAACTATGGTTTGAATAACTCGTTTGTAGAACTATAGTTTGAATGACTCGTTGATTAAACGATGGCAGACCGCCAGCAACGACGTGTTTCCACAATTGTCCCTGTTTAACAACTCGTTTGTAGAACTATTCCTTGAATCACACTTTTGTAAAACTATTTCATTAAACACACGTGTAAGAACTATTGCTTGAATGACACGTTTGTAGAACTATTTCTTGAATGACACGTTTGTAGAACTATTTCTTGAATGACACGTTTGTAGAACTATTGCTTGAATGACACGCTTGTAGAACTATTTCTTGAATGACACGTTTGTAGAACTATTGCTTGAATGACACGTTTGTAGAACTATTTCTTGAATGACACGTTTGTAGAACTATGGTTTGAATAACTCGTTGATTAAACTAGTGCTTAATGGACAACAAACAAAATGTTGTCTGGATAGATCTGGTACGATGTGAGCCAGCCCAGTCTTCTTATAAAGTAACAATGAGTGGAGTGACCTATATATATTTATAAAACGGGAAAGAGCACCACAATGATTACACATCGAGATTAGGTGACATTTTCGTTTCACTTGTAATGGCAACACGGCGCCAAAGAAAATGCATCGCTCTACGAATAAGACCGTTGTGATCAAACTAGAGGGAAAGAGACACAGGTCCAAAACGAAAGCTACGACGTCGTTCATGTTGAAGTCACTCTCAGAGTCCGCCATGTTCAGCGCGGTGCCTATGCAGAATGAATGACTGGACGAATATCTCGAGGATGTCCGTCAGGGGCAGAGCAAAGATACCTCCACCTCTCAGCCCTAATGCTTTTGCTGTTTAAAAATCCGAGCCTGAACAAGTTGGTCAATACATCCAGTGATGTAGTAAAGGTACTTTAGGTTGTACTGCCACACAGTGTACCGACAAATTAGAAAGTGGGCTTCGAAAGAGCGCTGGGTTATGTATTTGATGTTTGCCGAAACAAAAAAAAAATGTAGCTCGAACATGGCTCCACAATAGCTAGTTACATCTCTGGGGATACCCTGACGCCAGGATGTGAAGAGGAGTGACCGAACGCTGCTGATAGACCCAGGACAAGTGCGTTTGAAATGAGAGCGTCGTTTATTGTTTGACCGCAGCTGACCATCTTAAGGTCGGTCTGACTGTTTTGTGTTGATTCCGTGTTGATGTTTAGTGGATGAATCACAGTCGTGTCACAGAGAGGCGATCCTAGAAGTGACCACCAGGACATTTGGTGGATTTCTAGCCCGGGGGAGGGGTTGGAAGGGGCGACATAGAGGAAGGATAGAATCAAAAGTCAATTTGACTTACCACAAACGCTCCTATTTATATCTAGAGGCCTCGAAATTTTAACTAAGCCTATGGACTCTTAAAAAATATAAAAAAATCTTTAGTTAGTTAACATTTTACCATAAATTATAAGTATCCTTTTATGGCTATTATTTATTACTAGCTGTACCCTGCAAAACCTTTGCACAGAGTTAAATCACCTTGGGCTTGATCGGTAAGCTATATTATTTTTGGTTTCAGCAAATCCGATATTTTCATGATTGCATTTTAAACTGGAATTAATTCATTACTTTTGATTTAATGCAGAACCCTAATTGCTATATTATAAATAGATTTATATGAGTATTAATATTTTTTGAAATTGATTTGTGTAATCTTTGTATGACTATAATTTTGAATTGAGATAGTTTCTTGATATCTTGAATATGAGTGATTTTCTATATACATCTAAATATAATTTAATGTATATTGTTATTTATTAGTTACTAAAAAGACACATTTAGTCTATTATACTATATTTACCGAGGTTTTATTTTTTAGAGATGATAATTTATAAAAAATATTTATATAACATAAGGAATGTTTTTTTTTAATTATATTTAATAAAAACGTATTGTAAAAAAATGTTCTTTAAACAATGAAAATAGCTTTTTTGTTGAGTTCTTTTGTCTGATGCCACTAGTCTACATACAACTAAATATAGCTTCACTATTTTGTATTTAGCACATTTTTTGATATTGTAATATCATTCCGCATAGTTCTCATTGTAAACATTAATAAAACGTTTTAGCTTTATATCTCTATAACATCAACATATACTGACAGGAGATTATCAAAATGTTTACTGTCAATGAAAATACCTTCATACATTTTTAGTGTTCAGACTGGGCGAGATCTGGTCCAGTATTAAGTTACAGACAGACTAAAAGTAAGTTAAAAAAACAATAAAAAAAAAACCTATAATGTTTTTCATCTCAATTTTGATGTCGGGGAAGAAAAAAAAAACATGGTATAGTTAGTTCCTCTGAATTTGACCATTTGTATTCTCTAGTTTAAATTAAAGACGGAAAAATTAAAGCATTAGTTTATATCGGTTTTCGTAATTTTTTTTTTTAATTCTTGTAATAGTATCTTGGACGGTTTTAATATCAAAGTTTTAATGCAAATAGAAAATATCTTAATAGTAACGTAACAATTTTAAGTTGTGTAAGTATCTTATTATTTGACTTAAAACTTAATCATGTCATAGAAGGTCATTGTTAATAGTGTTTTTCTACAAATTAGTATGTATTTTTTTCCATGTTGCCATCCTGATCGGTTGTACTTTGTCTTCTTACGTTAATACTGAATCTTGCAAAATTCTGTCAAACAGAAACAAGGAACAAAATAATAAATTTATAGTACAAGTAAATGGCCATCATTATAAATTATTAGTTATATATATGTATATATATATATATATATATATATATATTAGTGTAACGGATGGCCAAGTAGTGCAGATGCTCGAATTTCGACCTAAGGGTAATGGGTTCGAACATTGATGAGAACCATAACATTTTTCTAGTCTTTTAAATGGGTACCTGCATTAATTTGCGGAAGTAAAGGCCGAGGTTATAGAAACAGATGAATTATACACATCATCTGCCCCGATGGCTCGAAAAGGCTAAGGGAACTTTACTTTATAAATCATAATATTTATTTTTCGATTGTTATTATTTAAATTCAAAGAAATAAAGCACAAATAAATCATGTTAAGACATCTGTAGCTATTGATATATGTCTATGTAGCTCATTGTTCTAGAAAATCAAAAATCATTTCCTTTTCTCTGCAGAAACACAGCGAAAATTTGCTTTTAAGAATCTTAAATTTCAATGAGTCCATTTGAGTCCAAAAGTACTATAATTGAATGCATTCTCAAAAAGTTAAATTCCTGTAAGTAATGCGTTTCAACAAAGTCATTAGTATAAATAGAACTTGAGCTTCTAAATATGGTGTCGAAGATAAATATCACAAAAGTACCAAACCCAAAGGATTTTGTGACTAAAACACATTGTGTACATTTATCTTTGAAAAAAATTTTGAAAAAAAATCTGTGTTTCTAAAAAAATCACCATGACCTCAGCAGTCAATCGCTACGACTTTATTAGTGTTTTATTTACATAAGCTACGCAAAAATATTGGACTTGCTCTAGAAGTATAATATTTTCACTGTGCAACATGCTTTATGTATAACAAAGAATGTCTAGATGACAGGACTAACCCAGCTGTCGCTGAGGTAACCAATGGTTAGATCTGATCTATAACCAGAGTTAAAATTTGTTTGAAAACTACGTTATAGCTTTTTGGAGGTATATTTGTTAATCGTTTTGGTTTGCGTTCCCCTCTCAGAGAACAGGCAGAATGTCGCCCAATTCTGATTACTTAATCAAACGAGATATCTTACATCTCGCATTTGGCTAATATAGTTATAAACGGAAATCTGTAGTTAATATGAATATAATCAAAAAGATGTAGCTAATATAATTATATAAAGAAAACAGCTTAAATGCTGACCAAAATATTGTTTATGAGTTAGTCAAAGGAGAGTTTACTCGGCCCCCCCAGGCAAAGTGTTTTTTTTTGATGGTCTAGGAAGTGGTCGGCAAACTTATCAGCCAAAGAGCCAAATATGAACAATACAACAATTAAAAAAAAATTGGGAGCCAAATCTGCATTTATTACACTAAATAAGTAGTACACAAAATAAGGTGTATACTATATAAAACTAAATGCCAGAGCCGCACTTAAGGAGCCATAGAGCCACATGTCATATCCAAAATCAAAAATTTCTTTTTTTTTTTGATAAATGAATTTGATTTTTAGACCAAAACATTTAGTGAAAAATTTGATGGTATAAAAGGTAAATTTCATATTTTGAACTCAACATGTGCATCATAAAGCAAACATATTCATGTTCAGACAGCAAGATGTTGTAATGTGCAAAATTTAACATACAGAAACTGCAATGCTTAATGCAGTTGTAAAACATTTAGAGAACTCAGTCACATTTGAAACTGACTTATCGTGTTATTTTATAGAACATAAAAGGGGTTATATTCCTGCGATCATATAATAAAATTCTATAGAAAACTGCATAACAGTCAATCTAACAGTATTTAGTGAATTAAAGTAATAAACTATTAGAAAATTCCTCTATTGTAGCCATTAAAATAGCACTAATCAAATTATGTAATTAATTACATTCTCTACATCAGAGTCAGACATTTCATTTTTACGTGTTTTACTGTTATCTACGTACTAAACACAATAGTCTATATTTGACACACCGATATGAACATCGTCTTCTGATCTCCAACTCCTAATGCTGATAAAGCCCGCACAAAATATTTCCAGCCCTATAGTTTACGTTACATATACGGCAAAAACACATTAACACCACATAAACAGACATACAGTCTACGTTACATATACCACATAAACACATAAACCACGCACACAAACACACACATATACAGTCTACGTTACATATATCACATATACACATAAACCACGCACACAAACACAAATAAAACGACTCTCGCACACACACACACACACACACACACTCAAACACAAACTTGTTGAAAAAAAATACAGTTGAACATCATGCTATATCTATCCTTTCACAAAAATTCGGTTGCAAACAAACACTTTTGAATGTTTGTTTCGGGTGACGAAAAGTGTATGGTAATAATGACAGAAAAAAAAAAGAGAGAGAAAGAGAGAGAGAGAGAGAGAGAGAGAGAGAGAAATACGTGCAGAGAGAGAGAGAGAGAGAGAGAGAGAGAGCGAGAGAGAAATACGTGCAGAGAGAGAGAGAGAGAGAGAGAGAGAAATACGTGCAGAGAGAGAGAGAGAGAGAGAGAGAGAGAGAGAGAGAGAGAGAGAGAGAGAGAGAGAGAGAGAAGGAAATTTTAACGTTTGTGACAAACAATCGAGTATAAATGTCTTTATAAGGTGTGTTTGGTACTCACAGAAGGGCGGTAAGAGGAAGAGTGGGGTATCCGAACAAAACAAACAAAAAAAAAAACCTTAATTTCATTTTTATTGGCGAACATCAGTTACAGATGACAAAAACAACTTTATCTAAACCGTTATAAAGATGTCCATGGCGATATCGTAGCCATAATTTCTTTTGATTATATTAAAATAAAAAATAATCCATTATTTTTTCATATAATCATCAAATGTCATGTTGATTTATGTTGGTAAAAATTGGTCAATATTACTGAATACTAGTTGCAAGTACCCGGCTTTGCCGGGTTTAAAATAATGTTTTCGGTTTACCTTTTGTTTTCTCCCTACCACCCTCTCTCCCTTCCTCTCTCTCCCTCTCTCCCTCCCCTCTCTCCATCCCTACCCCCTTCTCCCTTTCTCTTTCCTTTCCTCCCTCCCTCCCTCTCCATCCCTCCCTAACTCTCCCATCTCCCTAGCTTTCCCTCTCTCCTTCCCTCCTTCTTTCCCCTGTCCGCCCCTCTCTCCCCCTTCCTCCATTCCTCCTCCCATCTCTCTCCCTCGCTGCCCGCTCTTTCTTTATCTCTCACTCCATCCCATTTCTCTCATCCTTTCGCTCCCTCTCTCCTTCCCTCGCCTTTCTCTCCCTCCCTCCCCCTCTCTCCCTCTCTCTTTTCTCCCTCCCTCCCTCCCTCTCCCGTCTCCGTCTCTCCCTCCCCCATCTCTCCCCTTCCTCTGTTTTTCCCTCAACTCTCCCTTTCTCCCTCCCTCATTTCCTCTCTCTCCCTCCCTGCCCCCTCTCTCTTTATCTCCCTCCCTCCCTCTCTCCCACCCTCTCTCTCGCTCCCTCCCCTCTCTCTCCCTCCCTACCCCCGCTCTCCCTCCCTTCCTTTCTCTTTCCTTCCCTCCCTTTCTCTCTCCCTCTCTCATCTCCCTCTTTCTCCCTCGCTCCTTCTCTCCCCCTCTCCCTATCTCTCCCCTCTTTCTCCCCTTCCTCCCTACCTCCAACCCTCCTTTACTCTCTCCCCCCTGCCCCCCTCTCTCTTTATCTCTCTCTCTCTCTCTCTCTCTCTCTCTCTCTGTATATATATATATATATTTTGAACACATATTCAAAGATAATGTTAGTTATCCAGTGTTCAGAATAGATAGTAATGAAAATTTTGATGTAGATACAGTCTTTTAGTGTTTGACTTTCCATGTTACAGTTATTATTAGAAAGTCTCTGTTGTTCAAGTGTTAGAATGTGTTATGTTAACACTGTTTAAAAACAAAAATCAAACAGAAAACAAAAAAAAAAGATATGATCAATAGGATTTCCGTTAATTATGAAGTCTAAACATAAAAAATTAATATGTCGCTCGTCTGGCACGGTGATATCGCACGTCTGGCATGGTGGTGTCACACGTCTGGCATGGTGGTGTCACACGTCTGGCTTGGTGGTGTCACACGTCTGGCTTGGTGGTGTCGCACGTCAGGCTTGGTGGTGTCACACGTCTGGCTTGGTGGTGTCACACGTCTGGCTTGGTGGTGTCGCACGTCTGGCATGGTGGTGTCACACGTCTGGCATGGTGGTGTCGCACGTCTGGCTTGGTGGTGTCGCACGTCTGGCATGGTGGTGTCGCACGTCTGGCTTGGTGGTGTCACACGTCTGGCTTGGTGGTGTCGCACATCTGGCTTGGTGGTGTCGCACGTCTGGCTTGATGGTAAACTTTTCGCCACTCTCAATCCCGCCCCCACCAACATGTTAGGAAATAACTGAACTGAGAAAATTGCCATATTTTATTTAATTAGTTCTCGATGTATTTTAACGGAAAAAAGAGTATACTAAATTGATAACTAAGCGGTAAATATGTTTTTTAAATAGTTTGATTTTGGTAGTGTTGGTCATTCATTGGGGCAGAAATAGTTAAATACTGAATCACCATACTAAATCCCAAACTTTACTTTTTTTTAAATATAAAACTAGATGTATTTGATATGTACGATTTTAGTATTATACATTCATTAACAATATAAGGTAAACCCTTAGCTATATATATATATACATATATATATATATATACATATATATATATATATATATATATATATATATATACATATATATATATAATTTTTATCTACATATCTCATATTTAATTAGTGTATAATATCATTTTCTTCATATTTTGCTTATTATCAATTTATTGTATTCACACGTTTTTCTTCTTCTCCTAACAAAGTTATCAAACAGCTATCTTTTATGATTGTCTATAGTCATAATTGTAATTTAATTGAAGTATTTACCGTACTCTGATTGGCCACTTATTAAAATTCCTACATCATATCTGTACTGCTATTACATGTGTCTTTACTTTGCAGTGACTTGCTGACTCAGTCAATCATTACTAATAATCTTCACCAACATCCCAGCATAGGCTGATATCTAAATGTGAAATGAATTAGAAGTACTAACACGATTTAGCATAAAGTTACCTCTCGCATGCTCTGACATATCCTTAAACAGATCAAACATTTCAGTTACTTCGATGTATTCACTTCAGATACTCTTAAGTCCTCCTCTAGTTGTTGTATCACCTTTTAATGTTATATTTACTATGATAATAATTTTTATATTTCAAAATGGTACTACGACAAAATAGTTAAAAATCTATTGTACATACATTCTGTAAACTAAAGCATAATGTGTAAGCAGCTGATTGTAATTTATGTACAAATCTAGCACTAGGATCTGCAGTTGATGTATAAACCATTCATTGTGACCCCCTTCTATGCAGTACAACTACATATCTTAATTTATTAATTTCTCTTTTATTTCACTAACGAAACTTTTTCATGTACAAATGAGATTAACTCATAGTTCTATTTTCATTTAGTAGTTAGTACATTACTGTGAAATATATGAATAAAAAGATACTGTTGTAGGTTTATAACAACTGAATGGCCACTAAAGGTTATCAAATTTAATTGAAACGCCGGCGAGAAAGAGCAGATCAAGGAAGTGCTATTATAATACAATAAACTAAACATAAACGTTATCGATGTAAAAGCACCGTGAGGCGGGGTAGACCACTAAACTGACCGTACTGTACCGATGGGCCGTACTGTACCGATGGGCCGTACTGTACCGATGGGCCGTAGGTTGCCTATGTCTGGCCTCGAGCAGCGGTTCTCAACCATTTTCGTGACGGTACCCCGAAAGGTGCGAAGGAAATGGCCGCGGGAACTCATAGGTTCAGAATAATAGTGACATTCTTCAAACTGTTGGATGTTTTCAACGAAAAGTAGATGTCTCTGTGTATCCATGAATAACATTTACCGTACCCCTTAGGGTATACGTACCACCGTTTGAGAGCCGCGGGTCAAGATTAACATTTCGGCATGCCCTCTAGCTATAGGTACATATATGTGCTGCCGCACAAGTCGCACTACCCTAACCACACTACTGGTTATAAGGTGTCATATTTTATAACAAGAATGTGTATGGCCTTCTACATACAATGGTGACGTAGGACAAATGTCTATTACGTTGTCTGGAAACATTTTAACATATATACATATATATATAAGGAAATTTTTGTAAAATCAGTTCAATGAGTTTATTTTAATTGAATTTTCGTTTTAAAAATTATTTTCAGTTTCTAATCAGTACTTTCCCTGGTTATGTTGTATTTTGCATTTAGAGTTCCTGTAAGTTAAAAAAAAGTCATTTATTCATTATTAACTGGAACTTTTTTTCTGCATTAATGGTTGTCTTTTAAGTTTTTTTTTTGTACTACCATATCAATTGGTTATATCTCCCATTTTAAATTTGTATCTTAGCAAGGGCATCTTTTGTATTTCAGGCCACGAGAAGACATGTTCCTTAATTTGTATAAATTAAGTAATTTATTGTACATTTTTATCCAATGATTATATTTTTTTTATTCTGAAAATGTTAATTAATTTTATAGCCGAAAAGAAAAAAAAAATGTAAACTATTTCATACAATATTTTTTTTTTCAGTAAATGTTTATAATGTTTAGACTTAATAATGTTATATTTCTGCATACATTCATTTAATATATTTTTGATGTATTTTGGCTAACATTAAAAAGAATAAAAAAGGTTTATTTTTTAACGATATATGCATTATTTAATACGTATATTATCTAATTACAGGTTAATGTTAATCAACTGTTCAATACAAGGGTGGATTCACATAAAGTTGATAAGTGACACTTTCCTGCTTTTTATTTAGTTAGGTATATTTTATTATTCGCACTATATAATATATTGAATTAGTTTAGAGAAAAAAAAATGATGAAAAAAAAAACTAATTCATTGAGAAATGCATATTACTCCATGGAGCATCCCGTATGGCCGCCCTTGTCTTTATTAACTTGTTCAGCTAGTTCAGTTTCATATTCTAAAGTAAAATGTCATAGAAATGATTTTAATTTGTAGTGGACTGTAATTGATCATGAGAAAATGAAATTTTAGTAAATACAATAGGAACAAAATAGATAGAATCAAATGTAATTTTAGTTGGCTAAATCACGGTATAAAGATTAAAAAAATATTAGATTGAATAATTTAAAATTAACTCCATACCTGTTAAATACTGGAAATATAAATATGTATATTAAATTTTACTAAAAAATATTCATATGTTATATTCACTTTTCTTAAATTCTTATATGTTCATTGTATTTCCTAATTGTCTAGATCCTAATCATTGTGAGAAATAAACATGGGGGCACAAAACGGTAAAGGTAATGTATGTTTTAATATGTCGCATGATTTTTAGAATAAATGTTATTTTGTAATTCTTATGGGTTAATTTGACATGTTTAAGTAGCCTTAAAATACAAAATGATAATTAATAAATTTACGTTTAATAATCAATTATTGTGTACATCTGTTAATACATATTGATGTATAACAACTAAGTAAATAATTGTCTCTTTAGCAGAGGTATCTGGCCAGAGAGCACAAGACAAAATTGTGGTTCAAATTTATGGTAATTTTTATTTTAAAATTTTACCAAAAAATAAAATTTCAATAGATTTAGTTGTTAAAAGTGTTTTGTCTTCTCTAAATTATAACTAAACTAAAATTGCTACATTTTTTCAACCAGCCAAACATCCATGGAGATTTAAGGTATATTAAATAATAAACAGTAGCACCTTAAACCATTTACCTGAAAGTCATCGTGACCTTGATTTGTATCAGTTTCATATCCATTTTACAACATAAGAGACAGCACCAGTTTAAGAACAGGAAGTGGGATGGTGAGTGAAGTGTACATGTTTACAGATGGATATAGAGATCAATCTGGAGGTCTATATAGAGGTAAACATTGGAAGAACTTCACTACATGTTGGTGTAAGAAATGTCATTATTCAGATCCAGCCAGCCAAGTGTACATAGCAGCACATGTGGTGTTTGATGACATTGAGGCCAGCCACGTCTGTAAGATTTTTTTATGATAGAGAAGATAGTCCAGTGGTCAGTGTTGATCATGTCAGTATTGATTATATAAGCATTGCCAGAGACTTGTGTAAGTTGAAATGTGTGACATGTGACATAAATCTGGCAGATAAACTAGACATGTTGTGTAGATATTTCGAAGATGTCATGAGAAAAGTCAGGAACAAATACAGAGAATCTCGAGATGTGGACAAGTTGAACTTTACAGTGCCACATCCTCACGAATGTTGTAAACATGTCAGTGTTGGTCACTGGGTGGACAAATACGAATTGGGAGATGGTTTTAATAAATTTACTTATACGACATGTACATGTCCAGGTAGTAGTGGAGCCAGAATTCATTTTCTGGGGTATAATGGAGGTGGGTGGTGGAATAGAGATGCAGGTGGGTGGTGGGTATATCCACCTGTCCTCATTGGAAGTTCAATATCTAAACTTAATTACAGCGGGGCTGGTATAGTATGGTGATTAGTTCATAATCAAGCAATATGGCGGAGTTTGAGTTTACTAAAAAAAAATAATAATTAAACTTCGTTTTAAATATAAACATTTGTTATGTGTTTATTGTTGTCATAAATGTATTCACAGTTCCAATTATTTCTTCAACTCATACATCTAAATATTTTAATCGATTCGAATTTTTTTTTTTTTTTGGTGAGAACATAATTAAAAAAACTTGTTTTGTATTTTTTTCCCCATTCAGTCATCAAATGTCTAGTCAACTCTAGTCGTTGTATATTTGGGGAGGGGGGGTCTACACATGCTGTACTCAAAGGTATAAGCTACAACACAAATCAATACATACTTTGAGTAAATAATCAAAACCTTGAAGGATAACTAGAGACATATTACGTTACGCATGATAACTGTTATTTTTACATTTAACTATATTTTCCTTACTTCCCTTGAATGTATGAATTAAATTCATAATTGCCATATGCAATGTTAATGCGCTGTTGCGTTACATATTAACAGGGGCAGTTTATATTATTGGTATATATGTTTTTAACCTAAAAGAAGCTTCAATTAAGGTACAAAATAACTAAAAGAATCAGAAAAATGAGATTATGCAGATCATTATAATGTGGTTAGCGACTTCCAATATTTTTTCACAGCTGAAAGCTTTAGCCTTGTTAGCCGATTGGTTAATCCGGCCCTTCATGTGAGTGTGTATATACTACAACATCGTCACAAGAGTGAGTGTATATCTACATTAAAATAGTTTAAAGCTGTACACAGAACTCTAAAATAATTTACTCATTATAAATAAATATATGTATTTTAAAAACAATACACACACATATATATATCTAAACTATTGAGAATATGCTAAATACCTGGGAGAGAAAAGTGCTGCGGAGAATACATGGAGCTGTGAAAGACAAAGATGGCTGGAGAGTAAGAACAAACGAAGAAATTTACGAACTGTATGAAGATCCCTCAATAGTGACAGAAATAAAGAAGGGCAGACTGAGATGGGCAGGCCATGTAGAGAGAATGACCAAAGACCGAGCAGCTAAGATGGCATACCATCAGAACCCAAGAGGGAAGAGACCTAGAGGCAGGCCAAGACAGAGATGGCTCGAAGCAGTAGAGGCGGACCTACAAAAGCTGGGAGTACGGGCATGGCGGGGGAAAGCCAGGGACAGACCCGAATGGAAGGCAGTAGTGGAGCAGACCAAAGCTCTTCATGAGCTGTAGAGCCACGGATGATGATGATGATGATATATATCTAATATAGAGATCGTATCGTAAAGCAAGAAAGAAAAGACATACATATAAGCTTGCATACATTTAAAGAACAATGGTTTTATGATGTTTTCCCAATGAGATAGAAATTACGATTCATAATTTGTAAATGGGTAATTTCCTTACATGAATCAGGATATAATATCTTGAGTTGGCTCTTGGCAGAGGACTTTTTACCTTTATATGAAAGGCAATTCATGCAATTCATGCATGGTTTAATATATAAGGAAAGAAACATATGTTACGATTTAGTGCACTTCGCTATGTGAATTAAGACTTATTTTGTAATGAATTTTCTTGGAATTCGGCCAAATGTATACGTTTCTCAATACATCTATCATGATTCAAATACACACTCAACACACACATGAGTGTATGTTATTGTTGAAAAAACCACAGAGATCTTCAAGCAATTTAAAACTAATTGGTTTAGAATATTTTGTTTTTATATAAGTTAAGAACGTGTTTTTCTTTATCTGCAAACTTTTATTTGAATATATTGATTTTTTTGTAACAGTAATTTAATATATATGTTACGTTTATCTTGGTAGTATAACATTAATTTAGTGTACATAAAACGTTTATCGTGTTTGTATAACAATAATTTAGTGCATTTTTTACGTTTATCATGTTTGCATAACATTAATTTAGTATATAAGTTTACAGTAATTTTGAATGAGAGTTCGGTTGATTCATGTGGTAGTTACATGAGAGCCAGTATAAAGGAAACTAACCTTTGCCCTCAAATTTCCTCATCCGCCAACTGTCTAAAGTTCTAATATTAAGACCTTTCGGAATGGAGTTTGAGAAAAATATCTTTGACACTGCACGAACGAGCGTAAAACAAGTCTGTCGGACAGACTGTCGGATTCGTATGGTAAATAATGTCTTAGTTATCTCTGAATCATTTACATGAGGCAATGAACTAAAAGTATGTGTTTTTGATAGTATCATTGCCAGCAAAGCAAACAAGAGAAATGTATATGACAGAATACGGGAGATGGTGGAATGTTCTTCTGAAGGCCGCCGATGATGAGTACATGTTAACCACGGAAGCTTTGGATGTTGGTACTTTCATCACAACAGGAATAAAGTGTCCTAGACGAGCACTCAGACTGAAAATATTCGACAACTGTATAGGAGGAAAACAGGCCAGTTAGGATTTGACAGACATGGATAAAATAAATGTGTCAGCTATAGCATGTGTCATTCCAAGTCTCTTTGTGTCGGTCTATGTAGCATTAGTTAGTCACTGAACAAATATATTGATTTATGTGCGTACATGAAAGTCAGAGATTAAAACTGTCAGTCCTTGTCTACACTGTGTAAGTCTGTAATTGGATGTATCAATTCCAATGTGTTATTTGCAGTAGACATTATAAAGCGTTATTTCTATCATGTGTTTTAGTCAACCATCGAATGTGTCATTCTATGTGTGAATGTTTAGCATTACCATTGTCAGTACATGTGTGTATGTGTCGGTAACAATTATAATGTTTCAGTATATGTGTGTGTAACTGAATTGTGTAAATGTCAGAAATTGATTGAATTAAGTCAGTCCATGGTTATTTTAGTCAGCCAGTAATTAATTGTGTCAGTCCATGATTGTATCAGTCAGCCACAGGGACGAGGCTTGAGTGTTGTCGGTCAAAACTCTTAAGAGACAAATTTATTGATGTTTTCATGTTATAAACAAAGCACAAACGAACAAAGATATATATATATATATATATTTGTACAAAATGTTGGACTAACAACATATACAATTTATATATAACTGAATGTTATATATATATATATATATATATACTAGTTGCAAGTACCCGGCTTTGCCCGGGTTTAAAATAAGGTTTTCTGTTTACCTTCTGTTTTCTCCCTACCCCCTCTCTCCCTTCCTCTCTCTCCCTCCCTCCCTCCCCCTCTCTCCCTTTCCCTCCCTCCCTCTCTCTCCCATCTCCCTCTCTCCCCTCTCCCCCTCCTTCTCTCCCAACGTCCATCCTCCCTCTCTCCTTCCCTCCCCTCTCTCCCTCCCTAACCCCTCTCTCCCTCCTTTCTCCCTCCCTCCCCCTTTCCACCCTCTCTCTCTCCCTCACCCTCTCTCCCCCTTCCTCCCTCCCTCATTCCCTCTCTCTCCCTCCCTGCCCCCCTCACTCTTTATCTCTCTCCCTCCCTCTCTCCCACCCTCTCTCTCTCCCTCCCTCCCCCTCTCTCCCTCCCTACCCCCTAACTCCCTCCCTTCCTTTATCTCTCCATCTCCCCCTACTCCCTCTCCCATCTCCCTCTCCCCCTGCTCCCTCTCCCATCTCCCTCTCTCCCCCTTTTCTCCCTCCCTCCCCTTTCCACCTCTCTCTCTCCCTCCCCCTCTCTCCCCCTTCCTCCCTCCCTCATTCCCTCTCTCTCCCTCCCTGCCCCCTCACTCTTTATCTCTCTCTCCCTCCCCCTCTCTCTCCCCCTCCCTCCCCCCTCTCTCCCTCCCTTCCTTTCTCTCTCCATCTCCCCTACTCCCTTTCCCATCTCCCTCTCCCCCCTGCTCCCTCTCCCATCTCCCTCTCTCCCCCTCCTTTTCTCCCCCCTGTCCATCCCCCTCCATCCTCTCTCCCTCCTCCCTCCCTCCTACCCTCCTTTCCTCTCTCTCTCCTCCTTCCCCCTCTCTCTCTTTATCTATCTCCCTCCCTCTCCCTCTCTCTCTTTCTCTCTCTCTCTCTCTCTATATATATATATATATATATATATATATATATATATATATATATATATATATATATATATATATATATATATATATATTATTATTATTATGGCTTCACACTTCTTCTAAAATCCTTCTTCATTCCTTTATCTTCCTCAAACTGTACAAATCAGGGAGCATGAAAAAACAACAACAATTCTTTGCATCACAAAGGCACAATACAGCACCAGCGCGCAATTTCTATTCGAATCGGGAAATGACGTCACAGAGGAATTTTATTTATGGCGCCGTCGAGATTACTTTAATATAGTAAAATACTAAAATAAAAACAAAATAATTACAATTAAACTACCCATCGAGATGAAACGAAACCTGTCCTATAACCTTCCCCATGTAATTATGTGTATGTGTAACAAATTTCACGTTATCTGCTTTTCTGGATCTTGAGTTATAAGGGAACAGACAGACAGACAGACAAAAATGCGTCTTATAAGTATATATATATATATATATATATATATATATATATATATATATATATATTTAAACTTGTAGTGTTTTTATTATGAATGATTATTCTAACTATGTTCAACAAACACAGTACCATGATATAGCTAAATAATATTCATGTGTTTACTAAATATATTTAGCTTACCACAACACTTTTAATGTCAAAATGACCTTGACATTTCAGAATTAATTAAATGTCAGTAGGTCATTGAACGTGCATGAGTGATCTTTTAGACAAAAATCGGATTTTTCCTAAATTGTGTAAAGTCGGATTTTTTCCTAATTTATGTTTTGTAGCATTCAGTTGATAGTTCATAGTGTTACTATCGTAATGTAAAATTAAGTCGAAACTTTGAAAACGCGCATAATAATGTAATATACAATGATATTAGACTTATACTTGTTTATTGCAATATGATTTCCCCAATCATGAACATTTTATCCGAAAGTTTACTCTCGATCATTAGATTCTCTCAGGCTTAGTAAGTGTGACATTATTACTCACTTCGTAACTGCTTACTTTAATGCGCAGTTGTACGGGGCGATACAATGCAATATGTTTGGTAGACAGTTATAGTTAATGGAATTAAGTGCTTTGAAGAATAACGGCAAAATATGTTCATAGTTATTGTTCATCGAAATAAAGAATACTTCCTTACATCAATAAAACATTTTATTTCCAACAAAGTAACAATTCATTTTTACCGTCTGCACAGTATTATTTCGCAGTCAACAGTCTATGTTCCAGGCAAAAGCAACATGCAATATGCATTTCAATATTTTTATTGTATCGGAATATATGATATTCGCTCTCATGCCGTTGACTTTCATAGTAAGCAATATTTCATTGTGTGCAACCAAATTTCTTGTTTTAAAAAATTAAAATATTGAAAAAAAAATTAAGGCACTGGGTAAGTTATGAGCTAGATTACGATAGGCTAACATTTAAAAAACATGTACAAGAAACTATAAAGTGGTGCAAGGCCGTAGCCAGGATTTTGTTTTAGGGGGGGGGGCTGTGTGGCTTGGGTAGGGGGGGGCTGTGCGGAGAGTTTTATATAAGAAAAAATTGGAACACAATGATAAAGAAGTATATTTTATAATAAAATTTTATTTTTAGAATTAATTGGGGGGGGGCTGCAGCCGCCCTAGGCCGACCCCCCCCCCCCGTCTACGGCCTTGAAGTGGTGTATCATTGTTAATGCTTAAGCAGTTTAAATATTGTTTTTTTTAATACAACATCTTTGATTTTGTTTTATTATTGAGCATATAACTGAGTAAACTAAAAAAAAAATACATAGTTTTCTCAGAAAATAAGGGGAATTTCATTGTTACCTCATAACAACAAAACAGACAGATGAAATGTATTAACCTGCTTTTGATAGTAAGTATTTACTAATTTATTTACAAAAAAAAAAAAAAAAAAAACTTATTTTTTTTGGTTTACAACAATATTTGTTTGTGCATTCTTCTAAACATCAGTAAATAGGTAGCAACTCACGCAGCACTGCACATTATAACACAGTCGTCACAAAATGAATAGTTATAACTCCTATATACATGAAAACAAAAGAAAGTTTTTTTTCCTGAAATATGAGACTACAATATATATACTTAAGTATTACATTTTTGTCAATTAAGAAACACAAGCGATTATTAGCATTAAACTTTATACAAATTTATAACCAATTACTTGTAAACAAATTTGTAATCAGGCAACAGATTTTCACATTTTTACATAGAGAGAAGATTGTCTTCAACACGTACTTCTGTCCCATAAAGTTACATATCACTAAATTATAAATTGGTGCAATATAAAAATCATTATCTTCTCAACTAAGTGAACATTTTTTCATAGTCAACATTTGTATCATACTTGATGTTTATTGTATAGTTTTATTCTTATTGTCAGATGACACTTTTGATTCCATTCAAATAAAATTCCTTTTTTAGAATTTAAACAGTTTAAGTTATATCCAGCAAAGCAACAAAACAAAATATGTGTATGTTTATATAGACTTATATATTTCTTATCGGAGGCCGTGATGCGATTATTTAATTTATTTAATTGACAACTGAAAATCTAATGGAAACTAAAAATGATTTCAAATTGAAAAGGTGATTAACACGGCAAAGAAATGTGGATGACTTGTTTATGACTTAAATCCCATAAACCACAAACTATTATTTTTCATTTATACCCTCCTTTTATCAGGGGCTGAATTAGGCCAGTCGATGGCCCTGGTACAGAAGATAATATTGGGCCCCTGAAATAAGATAGACATAGAAAGTGTTAAAATTGGGGCCTTGTTGGGGAGGGGGGGTCTCAAAAGCGTGGCTCATTGGGTGCGCCGGATAGCCCGCCCTTTAATACGACATTTATATTAACACTGACATATGTACTGACTACCAGAGTGCATGGTGTACGCATAATGGCACGTTAACTCTGATTACTGCATAGTATTTTATAAGCTTTCTATGTCACTTTGTTATGTTATTTACAATTTCACAAAAAAAAAATTATGATTAGTATATTTATTTTAAATGAAAATATATTTTTGCACATTCTGTGTAATAATTGAACGACAGTATACATAAACGAACATGGTAAGAGACAAATGACAATGGTGTATTAGAAAAGTTACTATTATATTAAATCAAAATAAATAAGTTAATGCAAAATGTTATTAATAAAATACTTAAATTACTGTTTTTCAGATGATGTCTGACTATAAGAACAAATTACATCGTAATATTTCATTTTAATGTACGATATTTTTTTTTCAAATTTCTATTGATTTGTGTATGTTTAAAAAAATGCCAAAAAGCAATATGATGGTTAATATTTGTTAATATGTTTATAATGTTTAATTAATACATTTTTTTTTAAATTTCAGTTAATCATGAAGCTGTTCTCTTATTATCTGATGAGGCTGAGCCACACAGACATTTTATAAATTGTAAAAAGAATCCAGGACATAAAAAATTTATACAACCTGATTCATTCAGCATATCAGATCTACCAGAGGGTTTTCGTGACTACGATTTGTATCAATACATCAAAGTGATTGCTGACATAACAGTTAAAATTGTTGTTGAAATGATAAGTTCAGACAGCCTAGAGCTTTGGCCTAAAAATACTAACTCACTAAAAATAGGAACTGGTAGAGTGTGTGAAATAAGTAAATTCACCAACGGATACATAGATGAGAATGGAGAGAAACATCTAAAGAGGTACACAACATGTTGGTGTAAAAAATGTCAACATTCAGACACACCCAGTAACGTTTGGTGGGAATTTAAAGTGATCACTGCAAGACATATTGTTTCTGATGACTCCGAGGCCCTAAATACGTCGATTCGTTTTTTTTACGATAGAGAAGACAGTAAAATGATCTGTGTTGATCAGGTGAGAGTTCATGATGGAGACATTGAGAAAGACTGGTGTGAGCTGAATTGTGTGACATGTGACACAAAGCTAGCTGATGAGCTAAGCAAATTATGGAAACCATATGATGATTACAGATGGGTTATCTACGACAGGTACTTTCAATCCCGAGATAAGCATAGACTATGTTTTATAGTATCACATCCTCATGGAGGTCCTAAAATGATCAGCATTGGTCGCTGGTGCTCCAAAATCCCTTCTGGGGAAAGCAATGATTATTATTTCACCTACGCAACATGCACTTGCCCAGGAAGTAGTGGAGCCAGAGTTTATTGTGTGGGGTATGCAGGTGGGTCGACATTGGTCCATTCAGGAAATATGGAATCTCATCTTAACTGTAGTGGGGTTGGTAATATAGTATAACTGGTTTGTAGGCTGACAATAAGGCTCTCGTGGAATTAATATCTATAGACTTTAATTTTTATACGTATTTCAAAATATATAATTAAAATTTTGGTATGTTATTAACGTAGCAATATGCCCTACATTATGCTTTTAAAAGCATTTTTGATTATGTATGTACTCATTTTGTTAATGGGTCATGTATATTTTTCAAAGACACAAAGATAATAATACCGCCAATAAGTCAATTTTTAGATAAACTGCTCGAAAACTAAATGTTTCAGAAAATTGTAAAATATGACTTTTGCATAAAGAATTGATCTCTATTGATAGAAGAATTTAAATTTTCAAATAAACACTCTGGCTGTATACCTCCTGACAGAGTGACTATAATAAAAGCCTATACAAACCTGTTTAAAAATACGCTTTCAATAAAATGTACTAAATTATGACGATAATGATGTTTATATATATTTGGATGACTAAAAAAAAAGCTTTTGTGCCATATTTCAAATACTAACTACATTCCTTTTTTGTCACTTTATATAAATCAACGATATTTTAAGGAAAATTACTTTTAGAATACGTTAGTTCATTTTCCGCAAGACTGATTGTGGATATATATTTAGTCGTGAAAATGTTGCCTTGTCATAAATTACTTTTCCAAAGTGGCAACCACTATTTATTTTTTATGTACCCAAACAAACTTAAGTACATTTGAATGAAAGTTTATTTTTGAAGTGTAATATTATTATATAAGAGTGTACACTTTATCAAATATTCTCCACTGCAATATTGAACACTGTACTTTTTATTACTTCCATTATTTATATTGCGCCATGTTGGACATGTGCTTTTTTTCTGACGTCATAATCTGACGTAAAACCTTCTCTATAAGAACGGGGATTTGTAATTCGCGGCAGACAAAGGTAATTTAGTAGGTAATGTTGTCTGTATGTTTACACACATATTTCAGTCTATTTGCCTGTATATACATTATCTTCAGATATAATATTCAGAAAATGTCATAATGTAAATATATAATTATAAAAAAAATGAGTAAATTAGATAACACATAAAGCACAACATCACCTTAACGACACACACACATTTTAAGTCCCCATTATTTTTCTAAATGTTGAGAAAAAGTGAGAAACATGTTTTTTTTTGTAGTAGCTTACCTTGTTTCCATTAAACCTCAATGTCCACATTTAGTGCCACTACAATTTTTGTAATTAAATTGTGTATGTACTATATTTTATATATATTATATATATTATATATATTTTATTATATTGTTATCTTTCAATATAAATATATGTTAAATCACAGCTAAAATTATTACATTGTTACTAAAGCTAATGAAACTTATCTCAGTGTAATGGACAAAATCGTTGAACAACTTTACGGTGATTTTTCTGTTTCACATTCTCAAATAGTAGCCTACATTATTTTTTTCATTTTAAAAGCCTTAATATTTAAAATATAAATAAATTGTCCGTGTCATACAAAGTCTCTTTGGCTGTTACTCGTGTCAAGTTTGACAATGTATCTGTGACTCATCGTTGGGTCATAATATAACCTGAGATACTAAAAAAAAAAAGAAGCACACAGATGACAGCAATGTGACTAGCAACTGCAAGACGTTGATGGCATTTCTCTTACAGTTGAACAGCTTTGCACTTTGTGCAACAACGTCTTTGACCCTATCAGCGGTGCAGGATTCAAGTCAGCCCACTTCATATGTTCCTTTTTACCATGTTTATAAATGTTGTTTTGGGTGCTTTCATGTGTTTAATTATATTATTAATGTCAATGTGTTAAGTGTATCTCCTTTTTATGTCTTGAAAACATAAAACTAATGTTTGTAATAAATAGTAACTACCAGTGGCTCAACAAGGGGGGCATTGGGGGCATTCCACCCCCCCCCCTTGAAATAAAAAAAAAATGAAAAGATTAAACCAAAATTAGTCACATGATGTTTAATACAAGTGATTCCCCCCCCCCCCCCTCCTGAAAGTTTGGTCTAGTTGCGCCACAGGTAACTACAGATATATTTGACTCCACTATTGTTTCCAAATACTATGCGTATTAACGAATATTCTTAAGAAAGTAAACATAACCTTTTCTGAATTATTATACATATTAGCTGTACCCTGCAAACCTTTGCATAGAGTTATATCCCCTTTCGCCTGATCGGTAGGCTATGTTATTTTTTGGTTTCGGGCAGATTCGATATTTTCATGATTGCATTTTAAACTGAAAAACTGTTGTATTAATTCTTTACTTTCGATTTAACGCAAATTGCTATTATTTTTTATTAGATGACTGTTTGGTCAATAATTCATCAATCACTATAGTAATATTTCATTTTCCTTTATCAATATATTATGAAAGTAAGAATTTTTATCATTAATGAGACGATAGAGTAATCTCTTCAAAGCAAGATTTAATAAATAGTACTATGTCTGACTTCCAAAACAATTAATCTAAATGGTAGAAATAAGTAACACAATGCATAAAGTAATATAATAAGTGTATGAAGTAGAACAATGGATATAACATGTTACACAATACCAGTTGTAGTGTTATGACCTTCAATTTCTCCCTAGGCACTAAAGGACACGTGGGTTCGTTAGTGTAAAAATAAGATTTATTCACACTCTATAATGTACATGTTTAATGGTCTATGCGTAAGCAATTTTTTTTGGGTACCGCTGTAAAAGCAGACCGTTTTTCACTTTTACTGATGTACAGTTCCGCTGAATCTTTTGTCTGACACTGACTTAGGGTTGTCACATGAAGTTTAAACCCATTACGTTCCAGGACATGATTCACGTGTTACTTTCTATATTTAGCCTTGCGGAAATTTCTAAGAAAAGTTATGGTTGGCTAAACAACACAACTCAGGACAATCCGATATGTAAGAAATATTTCTTGTATTAGTTACTTTATTCTTTATTTCTCATGCATGTCCAGTGCTCTACTGAGTTGACACTTCTGGAATGTTTTTTTATTCACTGATGTTGTCAAAGTTAAAAAAAAAAATAAACTTTACATTTCACCTGTACTATATACAATTTGCATTTGTTTGTTGACAATGATTTAGCAAAAGAAGCGGTTTTTTTTTTAAATTCTTGCATATATAACAACAGATCTAGTATATGGATCGACCATTTAAAACGTTGTGAACAGTGGATAGTATGGTGGTATACGGCGTAAATAGATGTGGAGAAGTGGCATAGCCAGAGTTTCATGGCGTAATTGGGCAGGCCTCACCCATCACAGCTCTCATAATGGCATTCCTCCATCGCGTTGTTGTTTTATTCTGAGTTCTATATGTATACGTCAGTTTTGTAGAAAAATATAACCGACAGTAGGAATAACGTGTTTTTTTTGGCAGTTGTGCCATCAGTCTAGCTCTGGGCATGTTAATAGCTATGCTAGTAACTTGTATCTAGACAGTAGTTATTGCACTCCTCATGAGTTCACCATTATATGTCAATTCATGTTCATTCAGTTAAATTGAAGAATTAATTGTTATTACTATTGGTACTTCAACTGGAGTCAACTTCTTGTATTAAAGTTGTTTTCGTGATGGTCTGACGCTGTTAATTATTCCCGTCAGAAAACGTAAATAATACAATGCTTTGTGTGAATTGGAATTCATATAGGAGTCGAGCGTTGAGTTATTCAGTGTCATAAGTGTGTAAGATTTCTTCATACAACTAGCAATAGAAAATATAATAATGTAGAACGGTGATATCCGAAGATGTAATATTTATTTTACAAACACAACAACATATCGCTTACATTGTATATTAATACTATTTTTATCAAAAAAATAAAAATAATGTTAACTGGAAATGTTCTGTTTTAGTATTTCTGGCCTTGTGCCAAGTTTGAGGGGTTAGGGGGGGGGATTGATACAATGCAGACAGTTGAAGATCTGCTCGTATGTTCTTCTGCTTGTCTTGAACCTGTTATTCTACCAGTAGTTCATCAGCTACTGGATTTAAACGATTGAGTATAATAATTTTTAGTATTACATTGCTAGGGTGACCGAATATACCGATTATCCTGTAGTTGTTTTTTTTTAGATCAAAGTTTAAACAATAACAAATGTGTTGGATACATATTTTTTAAAAATCCTATAGATACCGTTAATATAGAAATAGTGAATTACATTTTAATAAAGCGTCATGTATTTGTTCTTTTCACTTTCTTAATATTCTAATGTGGCCACTGTATTTATCCCATGTTTAGATGCAAATCACTGTAAAGGTAACAATCTTTTAGCATGTTCTTAACTCTCCTTGGTTAGATTTAAATGTTTAAGCAAACTAAAAACAGAGTAAAAATTGATTTATTGACGTCAAATATTCATTTTTTTCTACATCAGATGTCATAAAGTAGTATATTGTCGAACGTTATTTTGCATTTACAGCCAGTAATATATCTATTTGAATTATAGTTATTCTAAGAAAACAATAACATTGAAATGAAAAAATATGTTTTGATTTTTAAATTAATTTATTGGTTTCAATTTTGAGTTTAAATTTATTTTAAATAAAAGATTTTGTCTCCAGTTGTTCATGAAACTCAGCTATCAGAAGGTGGAGAAGCTGATCTACACAGACATTTTAAAAAAAGTTTACACCAATTAATAAATTCAACAAAGACCTTCTACCTAAAGATTTTCGTGACATTGATCTGTATGATCTCATCAATGCTACAGCTGACTTGACAGTCAGAGTTACTGTTACAATGATCGGTCCACACAGATCAGCGTTTTGGCCAAAAACAAAACAAAAATAATATCCATTTTACAACATGAGAGATTAAACAAACTTTATAACAGGAAGTAGGACGATGGGTGAAGTGTAAAATTGTACTAATGGGTGTAGAGATGGATACGGAGATAAACATTGTTATGACTACATTACTTGTTGGTGTAAGAAATGTCAAAATTCAGGCACAGCCAGCCACGTGTGGTGGGATTTTTATGTGTTCACAGCCACACATGTGGTGTTTGATGAAATTGAGGCCAGCAACACATCATTGAGATAGTTTTATGATAGAGAAGACAGTCCAGTGGTCAGTGTTGATCAGGTCAGTGCGGTTGATGTAAACATTGAGAGAGGCTTGTGTGTGCTGAAATGTGTGACATGTGACAAAAATCTGGGAGATAAGATAAAACTCTTGTGAACAGAGTATTATGTTGTTTGGTTGAAAGTCTGGCACAAATACTTTGAAACACGAGATGTGAACAAGTTGAACTTTACAGTGTCACATCCTCATGGATGTAGTAAACAGATCAGTGTTGGTCACTGGGTAGACAAGGTGGATGTTAATTGTAATACATTTACCTACACAACATGTACATGTCCTGGAAGTAGTAGAGCCTTAGTTCATTGTGTGGGGTACAGAGGTGATGGTTGTTTGTGTGGGGTACAGATGTGATGGTTGTTTGTGTGGGGTACAGATGTGATGGTTGTTTGTGTGGGGTACAGATGTGATGGTTGTTTGTGTGGGGTACAGAGGTGATGATTGTTTGTGTGGGGTACAGATGTGATGGTTGTTTGTGTGGGGTACAGATGTGATGGTTGTTTGTGTGGGGTACAGAGGTGATGGTTGTTTGTGTGGGGTACAGAGGTGATGGTTGTTTGTGTGGGGTACAGATGTGATGGTTGTTTGTGTGGGGTACAGATGTGATGGTTGTTTGTGTGGGGTACAGAGGTGATGATTGTTTGTGTGGGGTACAGATGTGATGGTTGTTTGTGTGGGGTACAGATGTGATGGTTGTTTGTGTGGGGTACAGAGGTGATGGTTGTTTGTGTGGGGTACAGAGGTGATGGTTGTTTGTGTGGGGTACAGATGTGATGGTTGTTTGTGTGGGGTACAGATGTGATGGTTGTTTGTGTGGGGTACAGATGTGATGGTTGTTTGTGTGGGGTACAGAGGTGATGATTGTTTGTGTGGGGTACAGATGTGATGGTTGTTTGTGTGGGGTACAGATGTGATGGTTGTTTGTGTGGGGTACAGAGGTGATGGTTGTTTGTGTGGGGTACAGATGTGATGGTTGTTTGTGTGGGGTACAGATGTGATGGTTGTTTGTGTGGGGGTACAGATGTGATGGTTGTTTGTGTGGGGTACAGATGTGATGGCTGTTTGTGTGGGGTAAAGAGGTGATGATTGTTTGTGTGGGGTACAGATGTGTGATGGTTGTGATGGTTGTTTGTGGGGTACAGAGGTGATGGTTGCTTGTGTGGGGTACAGAGGTGATGGTTGTTTGTGTGGGGTACAGATGTGATGGTTGTTTGTGTGGGGTACAGATGTGATGGTTGTTTGTGTGGGGTACAGATGTGATGGCTGTTTGTGTGGGATATAGATGTGATGGTTGTTTGTTGTGGGGTACAGATGTGATGGTTGTTTGTGTGGGGTACAGATGTGATGGTTGTTTGTGTGGGGTACAGATGTGATGGTTGTTTGTGTGGGGTACAGATGTGATGGTTGTTTGTTGTGGGATACAGATGTGATGGCTGTTTGTGTGGGGTACAGATGTGATGGCTGTTTGTGTGGGGTACAGATGTGATGGTTGTTTGTGTGGGGTACAGATGTGATGGCTGTTTGTGTGGGGTAGAGATGTGATGGTTGTTTGTGTGGGGTACAGATGTGATGGCTGTTTGTGTGGGATATAGATGTGATGGTTGTTTGTTGTGGGGTACATATGTGATGGTTGTTTGTGTGGGGTACAGATGTGATGGTTGTTTGTGTGGGGTACAGATGTGATGGTTGTTTGTGTGGGGTACAGATGTGATGGTTGTTTGTGTGGGGTACAGATGTGATGGTTCTTTATGTGTGGTACAGATGTGATGGCTGTTTGTGTGGGGTACAGATGTGATGGTTGTTTGTTGTGGGGTACAGGTGTGATGGCTGTTTGTGTGGGGTACAGATGTGATGGCTGTTTGTGTGGGGTACAGATGTGATGGTTGTTTGTGTGGAGTACAGATGTGATGGTTGTTTGTGTGGGGTACAGATGTGATGGTTGTTTGTGTGGGGTACAGATGTGATGGCTGTTTGTGTGGGGTACAGATGTGATGGTTGTTTGTGTGGGGTACAGATGTGATGGCTGTTTGTGTGGGGTACAGATGTGATGGTTGTTTGTTGTGGGGTACAGATGTGATGGCTGTTTGTGTGGGGTACAGATGTGATTGTAGTTGGTGTGGGGTACAGATGTGATGGCTGTTTGTGTGGGGTACAGATGTGATGACTGTTTGTGTGGGGTACAAATGTGATGGTTGTTTGTGGTTTCACAATGAAATGGTCCACAGTGGAAGTTTAAAATCCAAACTTAATTGCAGCGGGGCTGGTGTTGCATGTTGAATTGTATGTAAACAAAAATTATTGTGCTGATTCATGTTTCTATAAAAATAATTTAATTTTCGTTTTAAGCATACATATTTGTTATTTGTTCATTGCTATCATAAATATGTTTATAGTTCGATTTATTTATCTAACTTGTAAAACTAAATGTTTTAATTTATTCTCCGTTTCTTTTTGTGAGAATACAATTAATTCACTTATTTTATATTTTGTTTGTATTTAATCATGAAATGTTTTATACTTGTCTTGTTGTTGGTAATATTTGGTTAATATTTATTAAATAATAGGAAACAAGAATTCAATAAAAGTAAACGAGAATTAAATTAAACTTAAAAAATTAACATAATTAAATTCTAGAAGTTATCGACAGCTGGTATTCATGTGACCATATTTTCTCAACAGCCAATAAGTCAACGTGCGTCAATTTAAACACTGAGAGTAGTAAAAAAAACACATACATGCAATAAACTTGTACTAGACCTGAGTCACATAGGTCTAATTACATTTGAAAAACAACAAATATGAATTAAAATTTTAACTCTTTTAACAAATAATGAATTGCAGTTTAAACTCATTATGAATTTCGTATGCTAAGCCAGTTCTAGAAACTGACAACCTTACGTGATCATCCCCAACATGACCGAACGATACACCCATAACTATTAGATAACAACAAGCGTGTGTGTGTCTTCGGTTGAATGGCGATGTGGTTTTAAGACAATGTTGCGAGTGTCACAATGGTTTCAATCACGACAGCATCAAAAAAAAAACTTGTCTTGCCACGTAGTCATCTCATGCAAGATATAATGTGTGCATTATACAGTCCTTTTAAATGTGTATAAAGTATAGTCCATTAATTAGTGAGAATGTGATTGGTTGTTTTAACACAAGAGCCACTTGCCTTGTGAGACACGAACAAAATTTTCACCATGGTAGATGAATTTTTTTTTCATAATTTACAACATTTCATTGATCGTGTCCTAACTAAGATTGAAATTGAAATTATAGCTGAAAAAAAAGCTCCAATTATAAGATTCAATCTTGATAAGCTAAAAGACCCAAAAGTGGTGGAGATATTTCAAGCTAAGACAGGTAGCAGGCTCACAACACAGACAACTTTAGATTACTATACAGGTACTTTAGCTAACAGCTTAAATGATATACTAACTACAACTGCAGATTTCATAGGACAGCAGCATAGCAAGACACAACTATGGGCTACCAACCAAATACTAGACCTATGGGACAGTGGTAGACAGAGATGGTGGCCGGGAGGTGGGAGGACTATTACCACCTAAGGATTTAAACCTAATTATTGAATCTATTATAGTCTAACACACACGCTCATCATTACTTGTCCCTTTCCTACATGTATTACATTTTAAAAACGCTGCTAAATTGAGTGAGTGTGTGTGTTATTGTGGAGAAATAATATAGTCTAAGCTTGATGACGCAATTTGGTAGGCTCCGCCCACCACTGTATCCATGGCGTCATTCCGCCATCTTGAGTGTAAATATGGGGAACTTGGGTGTATACGTCATTTGGTACAAATGACGTATGTTATACTGACAGTTGGAAGCACATGGTTTGTTTTATAAGCAGTTGAGCTCTGTGCATCATAGGATGCGGATGGATGTATTAGTAGAGTCTAGCTTTGGGCGTCTATGTAGATGGATGCATATTTACAGTTTGCTATTGTACTCCTCCTGATTCTACCTTTATGTCAGTTTATGTTCAAGTATTAAATGATTGTTTGATGCTACTTCACTGGAGTTAACTTCGTGATTTGTGTTGTCTGAATTAAAATACCTTCTACAAGTATCTTCAATATAAGGACCCGTAACAGTTATATAAAAGGCCAATCTTCATTTATTTGTTATCAGTCGGTTCAACGACATATAGACGAAGACAATGAACAGAACAGATATTTATGTAAACAATGAGACAAACAATCAGGACAATTTGCTGGATCTAAGTGATGAAATCTTCTTCAACTGTGTTCTAGCAAACTTGTTTAGATTTGTGTGTATTGTTGTAAATATACTGCCCATGTTGGTTTAATATCAACACATTGTGAAAGAAACGACTTAATTGTTTCTGTTGTATCTTTCTGTATCAGATTCTACATTCTCAACTATGTTTTACAACATATTTCTAGTATTACATATTACTGTAATGAAAATTTGTCAATTAAAACAATGAAATGAATTTTACAAAATGAGGATGGAAGGAGGTCGTTGACAAATTATAAAACAATTTTACATTCCCCCCCCCCCCATTACCTTAAAAATGTGTTTGACAAATTTCAGGACTCTTCCTCCCCCCCCCCCCTAATTATCTCTAAAACGCCAACTCACCCACCCCCTCCCACCATGTCAATCAAACTATTGACACGCGACTATACATGTTCACTAATGATATAATTTATGGTTATAAATTAGAATTATGAAATGACAATCGTATTGTTTTATGGGAACAATACACTTCCTGCGTTCAATTATCTTTTCTAGTTTTTTTTAAAACTATTTATATCCATACAATTTTGTTATTTACTGATTTTTATCCTTGATTTTCTTTCCGCAGCTCTGAAGTAACAGCGCTGTGTTGAAATTTAACGCATTGAGGTATAGCGTTAGAAAAATTACGTAACTTTTGCAACGCATTAATTGCGCTTTTATTTCAGTTAACCAACATCCCTGATAAATAGATATTTCGTATCAAGTCCATCTGTTTGTCTGCTGCAGATTGAAAGTTAGTATCATGAATACTGTTTCCTTTAAGATATATTAATGTCTTTTTACCTGCGTTTCGATAATTATATTAAATTATTTTCTTAAATAATATAAAATAAAATAACATAAGATATATAGTCACATATAATTGCATTTGCCGAGTTATAACACCATTAAATTTAGGCTCGGGTTCCTTATAGCGACTGTCAAAACAACGACTGTCACCATAGCGACCACATCATAACGATCGTACTAAAAGAGCGATTGCCATAACAGCAACAGATCCACCAAGCAACTGTCAACAGCTGAACGCACACAAACACACACACACACTACAATACGTAGAGACTGCTCTTCTAAAAAACTTAATCCAATGACTTTAAATTTCAATTAATATTGATTAGCTACATAAGAAGTCACACGTTTTAAAAAGCTGATGAAAAACAGGATGAAATAAATCAAAGTCAAAATCAGATACCAAATACACGAAAAATCATTTACCAACTTCAACAAAAAACTGATCAATTAAAAAATATATATATATCAATAAGTAATTATAAATACAATTAAATTTGGATTTACTACATAATACATGCATATTATATACATGATTTATAAAGAATATTTAAAACAAAATAGAAAAAGACCAATGGTAGTCAAATCATGTCACGTTGATTTCTAAATTGTGAGCAAAGGCTGGAAGCAATTGCAACAGTTCACGCTGATCTCGATGTTGCTGTACAGCAGGGATTCTTGTGACGTATTTTTCATTTGCATAGTCACGTCTCTGCCTTGTAGCTGCTAGATACGAAGTAATATATAAAAAAAAAAAAGTTCCCTTAATCTAAGAACTAACGGCTTCCGTAACATCTTCATTAACATCGGCGATTGCGTCATGCATAATTTTTTTTTTGTGGCGGATCTTTTGCAACCGCAGCTGTTTTTACTGTATTTTCCACTCTCTGTACTGCAACATCCACATGATTTAGTGGATGCATGTGGACGCCACTGATTACTGGGGGTGGCTGTTTCTGACGATATTGAACGCTTTTCGTTAGGCGACCTTTACAACCACCATTTGTTCACCTCCAGTTGATTGTTTTTAATTTTGTTTTGCCCCTCCTGTAAAGAAAACTTCCTTTACTTGATTTCACAAACTTCATTGTAGGCAATAGTAAGCTTTTCATAACTTCGTCGTCTCAACCATGTCTTTTAACTCTTCGTGTCTTAAGTCTTCATCTCTTATTTCTTTAATTCTTAACTCTTCATCTCTTAACTGAACTTTTCGTCATCTAACTCGTTAACTCTTAACTCGTCATTTCTTAACTCATAGCTCTTCATATCTTAGCTCTTGATCTCGTAACTCTTCATCACATAACTGAACTCCTCATCTCTTAACTGAACTCTTCATCTCTTAACTCTTCATCTCTTAACTGAACTCTTCATCTCTTAACTGAACTCTTCATCTCTTAACTGAACTCTTCATCTCTTAACTGAACTCTTCATCTCTTAACTGAACTCTTCATCTCTTAACTGAACTCTTCATCTCTTAACTGAACTTTTCGTCATCTAACTCGTTAACTCTTAACTCGTCATTTCTTAACTCATAGCTCTTCATATCTTAGCTCTTGATCTCGTAACTCTTCATCACATAACTGAACTCCTCATCTCTTAACTGAACTCCTCATCTCTTAACTCTTCATCTCTTAACTGAACTCTCCATCTCTTAACTGAACTCCTCATCTCTTAACTCTTCATCTCTTAACTGAACTCTTCATCTCTTAACTGAACTCCTCATCTCTTAACTCTTCATCTCTTAACTGAACTCTCCATCCCTTAACTCTCCATCTCGTAACTGAACTCTTCATCTCTTAACTGAACTCCTCATCTCTTAACTCTTCATCTCTTAACTGAACTCCTCATCTCTTAACTCTTCATCTCTTAACTGAACTCTTCATCTCTTAACTCTCCATCTCGTAACTGAACTCTTCATCTCTTAACTCTCCATCTCGTAACTGAACTCTTCATCTCTGAACTCTGCATCCCTAAACCAGATATATGTCCAAGTCCGGCAGTATTTATACACCTAACCTCCACAACTTAATTAATGACGTCACAATATACTTCAATATTTTATTTGCTCTAAGAATTGTTGCTTATTCGTCATTGTTTAAATCTACACAGTCCGATGTCGTCTGCTGACTACATTTAGACTCATCCCAACTTTCCTGTTGTAATTGTCTATTTTTTCTCTTCACCTACTCTTAAGTCGTTTATGTGTCCATTACTCGTATTAAAGCTAATTGCTAGACATCTTTTAAATCACATCATCTAAGGGAATAGTTTTCGATCTCTAAGCCCAACCCTATCTCCTAACAGTGAGTGTATCTCATTCTGAAGTTGACAGTAAAGTCGTTATTTAAACAGTGAGTGTTATAACGAGGTCGCCAACAGGATCACGTCGGCCTTGTGAAGTCACTTTAATGACAGTTACTGTTTTGACAATCGATATCCTGCCCAAAGACAAACATTAAAACTATGGTATATTTTTATGCAAATATTTTCCAAGGTTCAGCTAGTCTGAATAAATATTTTTCGTCTCAAATCTTTCTGAATGCTGAAGATTGCAATTAGAAATTAAAAATAATGTTTCTTGTTGAAAATATCAATGGCTTTCTTTCCTGCGTAAACATTTGATAAGTATTTTAAAAAAAAATAATACTGTTTTAAATAGTCTACAATACTAAAAACTAATAATACAATATTTGAATTTTCCGACAGCAAAAATAGTAATGTTTATTGTAAAAAAAAAATAAAGTCATTATAATAAAAAAAATCTCAGCAGATTATTGCTATATAAATAAAGTTTTCAGTTATAATTTTATATCATTTCTAAATTTTGTACTGTTTTAATTTGTTTTCAAATTACAAAATTACTATGTTACTTAAATTTAAACTTAGACTAAGAGTTACACTCCCACTAACAGATATTTTTTTTTAAATATTTTATCTTTTAGACTGTTATAAGACCAACCAATATTAATCAGTGTCTTGACTTCATTCATAACATTAAATATATAATGGCATTGAATTTTTCATGATAATTTCAAAGTTCACCTATGTTATATCTCTATGAAAAATGTTTGGAGGATACTGCTAGACAAATAGAATCTTGAAAAAAAATTTAAAAAAAAAAACATTTGTCATTCTTTTTATAATGGTTTAATGCTTAATATATTTTATTTCACTGCAATGGTAGTGTGTTTTTTTTAATAAAAACATATCAAAGGAAGACTATCAATATTCTTTTATGGGCACCTAAAAGTCGACCTGTACTCTGGTTTTGTGTTATGCTAAAGGTAAATCTTATTTTTTTTTTAAAGATTTAATTGGTTGAACGACATAAAGTCAAAGACAATGAATCTCACAGATATTGGAGTTAACAATGAAACAATCAGTCAAGAAAGTTTGCTGGATCTCAGTGATGAAGCGTTTACAGCCATGAACATCTTCATCAACTGTGTTGTAGCCAACTTGTTGGGTTTGATGGGTATTGTTGGAAATATACTGAATATGTTGGTACTAACACAGCACAATATGAGAGATACAACAAACTTGATTCTGATGTATCTCTCTGTATCAGATTTTATATTCTCAATTTTAACTGTTTTACAACATATAGCTAATATTGTATATTATTGGAATAAATATTTGTCTTATACATTAGATTCAGTTTATTATACAATATTTGATAACATTAAGGTTGTGTGTCTATTTACTAGTACGTACTTTGTGACAATGTTATCTGTAGAGAGAATGATAGCTGTTTGTTTTCCATTTCATGTGTCAAGAATCGTCACAAAATTTAGAATTAAAGTTCTGGCCGTGCTAATAACATTTATTTTAGCAGGACTTTATAGCCCAGCTTGTGGTATAAATTATCTTAGCTATTCTACAGGAGATAATGTTACTTATATATCATTTTTTAAAACAAAATTTTACCAGAATAATTATAATTTTCTTGCTGGTTTCTATCTGAGTATTTTTGTTAATATCTACTCCATGGTTATTCCAACACTTATTGTACTATTATGTACAATAATGACTGTTAAAAAAATTACAATTTCTTCTAAGAACATAAAAGGCCTATCTGAGAATGTAATGTCAAAAAGAGTCAAAGAACTGAAGTCGGTGAAGATAAGTCTAATTATGTCTATGTCCTTAATATTTCTAGTTTTAGTTCCATCTGGAACTATTGAAACAATATCCATTCGTGAAGAAAATGTTTTTCAATTAACAGACAGAGCTTTGTGGATATTAATTTATTCTGAAAACATTTTGTATATTATTAACTCTTCCTTTAACTTTCTTTTGTACATCACTACAAGTCCAAAATTTTGTCAAACGTTTAAAAAAATTTGTCTAGGGTGTGGGGGGCGTTGACAAATTATTTAAAAAAAAATCCGGATCTTTCTACATGTTATCTAATAATACTCCTTCCCCTATTATCATATAATAAAACTTTAACACTCATTCTCCCTGATTTTTCAATAACAAGTCATATTGTGATATCGTGACATGATTATTTTATTGATTGCAACCTAAATAAACAGCAACAGTGTAATATGATAAATAAAAACATAGACTTTTTTAACTTGTTCAAGTAAGTAGGTAAAATAGAACCCCTCGAAATTTTCATTCATAAACGACCGACCGGTACGTTAACCCCTCAGTTATTCCATTTCATTGTAATTACACGTAGTTATATACGTGGAATTGAAATTTAGGTAATATTGTATGTTAGAATATGGGACAGGTTAGTGACCACTGTGAATATTAAAGCTTAGGGAATATTTGTACTGACTCAGTGTCCTCTATTATTTATGATCTAAAAATATTTGAATGACCACTGTTTATTTTATGAATCAATTTTCTTTATAACAGGCCAACTATTGAAAATTGACTCAAGTTATTGATGAACAAAATAGAGAAAGTGTCAGGAATAAAACGTTTGGTTTAATGCTAATAGAAAATGTCTAAATAACAACTTTGTAATATTAAGTCAATATTAATTTATATCATTAAACTTAATTTTTATCACTCTATGGTAGGCCGTTGTTTACATGGTTATTGTTTTTTTCCATGCTTTTTGTTCGTAGTTTTCATATGTTACATTTTTACATTATTTAGAAAAAATTGCTTTACTGAATGATATATCTATTTTATATGTGTATTATTACACTGGTAAACAGTGAATTCATTGCCAGTGATATTTGATTCATTTTATACAAAGTCAACTATGCTGATTTAGAATATGTAAGTGCTTTTACTAGATTGGCTCTATTTTACGAGATAATTAAAATTAATTAAATAATGTATGCACCGTATTTGGAATTTGTCAATAATTACATGAAGTATAATAGTATACTAACAAATAGTAGTGAAACTATTAATAGTCATGCAGAAATTTGTTAAAAAATATGTGTAATAGAGTTATAGAAGAAAACATTATCATTTGAAAAACTAATTATGTCTAATTAATTAATAAATTAATATGTTAATTGTCTATGATAATGCATTAGCAAATCGCTGTTTGCTCGACTTCCATTTGTATGTGTCGTTGGTGCAATTGCGCTTGAGGCTCCAACAGTAGTCAGCCATCATATGTATGTCCCATCTTCCTTAATATATCTCCTCCATCACCCTCATATTCTGATGGAACCTCTCGCCTTGTTCCTCACTGAAGTCCCCAAGGTTACCTGGAAATTTGTCTAAATGACTGTGCAGGTAATGTACCTTGATGCTCATATTTGTTCCACTGTTTCTGAAGTTAGCTAGCATATCTTACACCAGTTCTTTGCAATTCTCTGCTCTGTTATTACCTAAGAAGTTCCTGACAACTGAAACAAAACTTTTCCATGAAGAAGCTTCAATGTGATTTCGATCGTTGATGAGTTTCCGAATCTGAGGACCGTCAAAAATCCCAGCTTTCAGCTTCTCCATGCTCAATCCGGGGAATGACCTGCAAATATACTTGAAGCAATTGCCAGATTTGTCCAAAGCCTTAACAAATTGTTTCATTAAACCTAATTTGATAAGAAGCGGTGGGAGAATGATCTTATTTTTGTCAACCTACAGTCATGGTTTCCCTTGCAGGCCATGTCACTCTTGTCCAATGATCTTGCCTTGCCCTGCTATCCCAAAGGCACATGAAGCATGGGTATTTTGTGTATCCTGACTGCTACACAAGCAAGAAGTTTACCATTTTTAGATCAACACAAATTGACCACTGATGCTCATAATAACGGTCTTTCTGCAATACTGTTTTGATATTCTCATACTCTTCTTTAAGTGTTGTTGAGTGAGCAATGGGAAGAGATGCATAACGGTTACCATTCTGTAACAGAACGCATTTCAAGCTTCTGGTGGAACTGTCTATAAAAAGACGCCAGTCTTTGGAATGGTAGTCTTGTAGTCCCATTTGGAGCAGAAGTCCAGGGATGTCATTACAGTAAACAAGATCTTCCTCTTTGCTGAAATATGTAAGAAGAAACTCTTCCTTAAAATGTTATTTTAACTTCTGGTTCGAGAAAATTTCTTTCATTGAGCCTGGACGCTAAAAGCTCAGATGCTTGCTTGGACAGTTTTAGGTCTCGTATTAGGTCATTGAATTCTTCTTGGCTGAATGGTTGAGGTGTTGAAGAACTTCCTTCATAATCGCTTCCACTATTTTCACCTGCCAAAAACTCCAGAACTTGCCCCTCGTCGGAGTCTGATGGTGAAAGCTCTAATAATCCAGTTAACACTAGTATAGGAACTTCACTGCTACGTGGAATTGATCTCCTTGCAGATTCAAGATCAGGATAATCCCACTTAGATTTCTTGTGGCGATTGAAGCCTTCCACATTCACAATACAAAAATAACAATCACCAAAAATGGTCTTTCGGCTCTCACCATACCATTGGTACACCGAAACTTAGACTTTTCTTCTCACCTTTTGTTCACTGCCGTAGGCTCTCCACACAGTTTTTGCAGACCTTATGGGGAACCCAAGACATGTCTTGGTCTCCCAGCTTCACACCGAAATAAGCCAATATGCCTGCTGCACAAAGTCGGTTATATTTCTTCTTTGCTTTTCAATCATGTATTGTCCAGAGATTAACAGAATACATTTTGATTATTTTTGCAGCATCTTCGTGATGAACTCATGATGTCTTTAGAAAGCAGAGATAAAATAGGAAAAAAAAAACAAGTTATAATTTGGTATAGTTAAATTTTACAACAGATACCAAACCTATTACATTTGTTTTACACAAAGGGTACAATCATATTTTCAAGGGTGTCCAATATCTCGGAAACTACAGCCAATTCAGCAAAAGCAGTGGCAGTTTTGAAATCAGCACCCATGAATTGCTATAAATTCATTCAAACATTATTGGCAATTCACAATTTTTTTTTGTTGGGCTGTGTTATTAAGAAATGTATATGAACTTAAAAATGAAAAAAATATATATTTTTGTGGGGTTTTTTCTACTAATAATGTATTTGTATAATATATTTGCACATCTCTTAAATACTTAAAAATATATTTGGCAATGTTATACTGTGTCACTGATTTTATCTCCCACTTTTGATATACAAAATACACAATAAATTTAAATTTGTTAAAAAAAAAATGCTTAAACACAACTGAAAGTATCACAGACATTTGTACTAGTCGATAATACTTTCTTTAATGTGACATAAACTTGAAAATGTTAAAATATTTTACTGTGAATTCACTGTACATCTCCTATTTCTTCGTTAATTCAAATTAAATGTAAAGCTTTCTCCCACATTGAACGTTAAAATCAACTCCCTAAAATATCCCGTCTATCATCGTTTATTTTATTTTATTCAAAAGCCAAGATAATCTAGAAACAAAATTTCATTAAGAAATGCAATAAAAGGAAAAACTTTTAAAATGACTCCAACTTAAATAAAATAAAATGTTATAAGAAAGTACATTAATTAAAAACAAATGGCTGTCAACCAGTATCTGAATTTTAAACTCATTAAGCTACATTCCTGTCTAATTTGACTACACAAATATAACAAATTTACTTTTATTTAATTAAACTCAAATATCAATACCTTATTTCATAATAATATTTTTTCAGGAAATGATTGTGTGTGTGTGTGTGTGTGTGTGTGTGTGTTTGTGATTGGGGAAGGGGTGGGGGCGGTACTTATTAAATAAGAAAATCATTGTTTCAATCTACATTTAAAAAAAAAAATAAAAAGATGTTTTCAAAATCTGATACGTGATGAAATTATTATTCTTTTTTTTTTTTCAAATAGATATGGGTGTGTAAAATATTAGGTTAGTCAAACTTTAATTAGTACTGCCTCATGGGCAGGGGGTGTATAAAACAAAAAAAACGATAATATATGTGTCGTTTGTCCTTGTAATATGTCTTTCAATTGGTGTTCTAAATGCTTTACTAATTGTACCACAAACATTCCAATAGGATATAATATTTTGTAAAAGAGATTTCTGTATGTTTGCCAATATTTTTTTTCTGTCAACATCTGCCTTTTTATTTTCTCATTCAAAATTTTGATTTATACAAATATTTCAATTTATTATTTTTTTTTTTCCGAGTCAATTACATTTTTTTGTATTTAATTGGCACCACCAACACCAAACTTAAAAAAAAAAAATAAATGCAATTTTTATACCAAAACGTGTTATTTAAAACTTTTATGGTATAAAAGTTTATATTACAATTTTGAACTGAACTTATACAGCATTAAGAAACCATTTTCATGTTTAGTCAGCAAGATGTTGAAATGTGTATAATTTATCATACAGAAATGGCGATACTTTTTGCAGCTTGTAACATTTACAATAAATTTAGCAACATTCGGAACTGACTTATAGTTTAATTTTATCGAATTTAAAAGGGAATAAAATTCTGAATCTGTAAATCTGACAGTATTTAGTAAACTACAATAATAAAATAATAGAAGATGGCTGTTTGTCAGCCACACAAAACTGACTATTTGGAATTTGTAATTACATTACATTCTCAGTATCTCAGTCGTACAAATCATTTCCTCGTGTATTATTGTTATCTAAAAACTAAACATCAGAGTCTATATTTGACAATAAGATCTGTACATACAATTTTGATTTCCAGCCATTGGTGCAACTTCAAGATAAAACCGAATCAAACTGTTTTCAGCCCTACAGTTTAAATATACCACAAAAAACGCACCATTTACACATTCACAATCACATATACACACAAATACCACTCACACATATACAAACACACACACATACAAACACCTCACACACTTACACACAAACACACTATGTTAAAAAAATACAGCTTATGAATGTTTGTCTCGGGTAACAAAACGTTCATCGGTCCTCAACATAGAGAAAGAGAAAGAAAGAGAGTCCATATAATAAAAAAAAAAACAACAACACGAAATAATTCGGAAAAAAAAAACAAAATGACGGTAATTAAAACGTTAGAAAGATGTCAATGTCGATATCGTAGCCATAATTTCTCAGTTGAAGAGACCAGATGGAAACTGAATGTACTAATAAGAAAAAAATGCCGTATATGAAACAAAAAAATTGCAGGAAATAGCACTGCGAGGTACCGAGGACGAACGACGAGCGCGGCTACATCATTGTGACAGCACACAATTGAAACTGTGCCTATGTGAGTACGTGTGGTAGTAGCGGCGTAAACTCTTATTGGGTACAACTATGTAGATTAATCCAAGCAAGCCGTTATGTTTTACGAAGAGATAATTGATACATGTTTCATCATTTTTTTTTCAAATCTTGTTTTTTTCTAAAGTTTTATACAATGGTCCATTGTTTAATTCAATGAAAACATTCACTACTATTATGTAATAGAGAGAGAGAGAGAGAGAGAGAGAGAGAGAGAGAGAAAGAGAGAGAGAAATAGACAACGACAGTGGCAGATAGAGAGGGTGGCGGGGGGGGGGGCTATTCCCCCCATATGTATTAGATCCCATTATTAAACCCATTATAGTCTAGCACTCACGCTAATTATTACTTCGCCCACCCCCCATGTCACACCCTAGACTTTTGTGTGTTTTATAAAAGGCCAATTTAAAGTGTTTTGTTTTTGTTAATAGATTTAATTGGTTCAACGACATAAAGACTAAGACAATGAATCTCACAGATATTGGTGCTAACAATGAGACGGTTATGTTAAGTTTCGCAGATAAGTCTACGGTAGTGGAATTACGTAGGGCGCCGTAGGAGATATGCTCGCTTAAGACGAACAACATCACCGTCGTGCGATCTCAGAGAGACAGTGTGATATTTACTCATTACATACACGTAACACCAACATTAAGTAATGCAAGTCGAGCAAACAGACAAAACGAAATCTATCGATGTATCTATTCTGAGGCTCGAAACCCGAGTATGGTGGTGGCATTTGCGACCTATATTTGAGCCCAACAACGATAAATCTGTTATATATAAAATTAAACCTATAAAGGAATTAATTTAAACCTAATTTAATTATATTATTTTATTTTTGTTTTAGATCCAATCGTTACAACGATATAAATCGAAAGACAATGAATAGTACAGATCTTGAAGTTAAAAATGAGACAATCAATCAAGAAAGTTTTCTGGATCTCAGTGATGAAGCGTTTACAGCCATGGACATTTTCATCAAATGTGTTGTAGCCAACTTGTTGGGTTTGATGAGTATTGTTGGAAATATACTGAATATGTTGGTACTAACACAGCACAATATGAGAGATACAACAAACTTGATTCTGATGTATCTCTCTGTATCAGATTTTATATTCTCAATTTTAACTGTTTTACAACATATAGCTAATATTGTATATTATTGGAATAAATATTTGTCTTATACATTAGATTCAGTTTATTATACAATATTTGATAACATTAAGGTTGTGTGTCTATTTACTAGTACGTACTTTGTGACAATGTTATCTGTAGAGAGAATGATAGCTGTTTGTTTTCCATTTCATGTGTCAAGAATCGTCACAAAATTTAGAATTAAAGTTCTGGCCGTGCTAATAACATTTCTATTAGCATGTTTTGTAAGCCCAGCTTGTGGTGTTATATACCTGAGTTATTCTACAGAAGATAATGTTACATTTATAGGAACCGTTCAAACAGAATTCTTTCTGAATAATCATAGTTTTTTTATAGGTTTCTATCTGAGTATCTTTGTAAATATTTACTCCATGGCTATTCCCACACTTATTGTGCTATCATGTACGATAATGACAATTAAAAAAATGACAATTTCTTCTAAGAACTTAAAAGGCCTGTCTGAAACTGTAATATCAAAAAGAGTCAAAGAATTGAGGTCAGTGAAGATAAGTTTATTTTTGTCAATGTCGTTGATATTTCTTGTTTTAGTTCCATCTGGAACTATTGAAACAATAATAACTCGTTCACCTAATGTTTTTCATTTAAAATTTAGATCTTTATGGCTATTGGTTTATGCTGAGAACATTTTGTATATTATGAACTCTTCATTTAATTTTCTTTTGTACGTCACTTTAAGTCCAAAATTTCGTCAAACATTTAAAAATCTATTTTGAAAAAAATATTAAAAGTGTGTTTGTGTGTTACGGGGTGGCGGGGGGTTGATGACAAATTTAAATGACGTAAAATTTGTGAAAAATTAATCCCCCTTTTTTTCCTTATGAATTGTAACAACAAATTTCAGAATTCTCCATTTTTCTCATAAGACTCCAATACACCTCTCCGGCCGTTTGTAACAGCAATTTCTTGTTCGTGCAGTTTTTTTTTGAGAGATGTGGACAAGTTAAACTTTACACTGTCATATCGTCATGGATGTCGTAAACAGTTCATTGTTGGTCACTGGGTGGACAAATTGATCAACTCAACATCTTTATGATGTAGTAGAGCCTCAGCCCATCGTTTGAATATTTGTCCTAATAGCCTGTCCAGAGTGGAAGTTGATAATTTATACTTAATTTCAGTGGGGCTGGTATGGTCTAGTGAGTTGTTTATAAACTAACAATATGGCGAAGATCGAGTTAATGAAAAATTGTTCTTTTCTTTTTCTTATAAATGTATTGAAAGTTTTATTTATTTCAAGAAAATTAAAAACTAAATATTTTAATTTATTCATTAAATCTTTTGGTTAGAAAAAAATGTATTTTGTTTTCATTCAATCAATAAATGTCATGTTGTTTTATGCCGGTCTATTGTTTTTAATTATTAGTAAAAATTTATTAAATAAAAGTAAACAAGAATGAAACACATTTTTAAACATGAAAAAAATTTACTAAATTAACTTCAAGAAATTACACATTGTAACTACTTTTTTTTAATGGGTTAAGGTGTATTTTCCTAACCCATAATAACTACAGCAATGGCAATAGTTCCACAAAAACCTTTCTTTTATGATAAGATTAGTGATATTTTGAAATATTTCGGTTTTTTTTTTTTTAGATTATTCCTCTCTCGCATTGATTAAATAGTAGTCTTTTAGAACATTGTTGAAAGGAAAAAAAAATTTGTGCATGAGTAAATTTTACTAAATAAATTGCAATTACAGAGAAATTATTGATTTAAATGACAACAAGAGTCAGCCTCTATCAATTACTTCCAAGATCTTTTTTTTCAATAGATGTTTCAGACATAAGCATTGAAATATAACACTTTGGAGCCGGAAACAAATATAGTCTTACATACTGATAATGACAACTTGTATTCATTCGAGTGGTAAACAATAAAATACGTTTCAAAAGTTGCATTAGAAGAAAATAATCAAAATATAACGATTGTCTTAAAAAAACAATTTAACATTACAACTTGAGGTTGATTGATTAATTGGATTCGCTTGGAAGGGATATAACCAGTAAAACCAGTATAATTATTATTATGTCATTTTTATAACTCAGTGATCTCTCTTGAAATTAACAATTAGATCATTTAAAAAAAAATTACAGCTATGTTTAGATCAAGTTAGTTTTTATTTAGAGGCATTGGTGAGACATTGGTGATTAAATGATAGGCACATGGCCAGTGTCACACCTTCGAAAGGGGCACCACAAGAGTTCATTTTTGCATTAGTTAGGTTCACACCCAAAATATTTTGTAAAGTCCCTGTATTGTTATTATTTTTTAAACATTATTCAAGAAGTTGAATTGTCTTTTACCTTCCCAAATTACTTTAAAAACTGTTTATTTCATTGTCACCACTAACATCCGCAAGTTGCCGTTTTTTTTTAAGTGAATTGAAATTTGAGACCAAAACATTGAAATGAAAACATTCAAGGTATAAAAGTTTATATTTCAATTTTGACTCAACATGTGCAGCATTATATAGTTGTATTCATGGTCAGACAGCAAAATGTTAAAATAGTATACGTATAATAATAATTATAAAACTACCAATTGAACTGACCCGTAATTAAACTGGTTTGATAATTAGTTGAACATACGGAATTGGCAATGCTTAAAAAAATGTACACATTTTAGAGAAGTTTGCCATAATTGAAACTGACACATTGTGTCAAATTATAGCATATATAATATTATACATTGCTGGGTTCGTATAAAATAATTCTATAAAGTAAGGCCGAAACAGTCAATCTTATAGTATACAGAGAACAAAAGTAATAAAATATTTAAAAATAGGTCTTTGGTAACAACAAAAAAATTCACTTATCACATTCTATAATAAAATGACATTCTCTGCATCACATTCAGGCCTACCATTTACTTGTGTTGTACTGCTACTTACCTATCACCTGAGTCTACATTTGACAAACTCTACAATTTCTTCAGATCTCCAGCTCCTTGTGCAACCACACAAATTATCTCCAGCCCTACAGTCTACGTTACATTTACGACAAAGAAACATGGACCACACACACATGCTCACAAAAAGAGTAAAAAAAATACATTTGAACAACGGGCTACTACTTCCCCATTCACAACAATTCGGTTTACAAACAAAAACATTGAATGTTTTTCTCATGTAAGGAAAAGTGCATTGGTCTACGAACTAGGACATAGAAAGAGAGAGGGGGCATCCTAAACGTAAAAACAACAAGAAATAATACGTAAAAAAATTAAATAACGGTATCTAAAGCCATAATTTCTTAGTTGAAGATACCAGCGAGAACTGAGTTTACCAATAAGAAAAAATGCCGCAACTGAAAAAAAAAAACCACATCAAAAGATTAGGGATGAAATGCCGAGGTGAATATATTGAGGAACCAAACAATGAGACTGCACACGATTAAAACTTTGCCTAGTCGTGTGTGATAGTGTCGGCATGAGCTGTTATTATGTACAACTATATGGCAATCTAAGATAATTGATTCATGTTTCAGCATTGTTTTTTTTTATTTTCAAATTTTGTTTTTAGTCTAATGGTCCATTGTTTGATTCAATTAAATTAATCATTGGTCTGTTTTCGTGTTAGAGAGTGAGTGTGTGTGTGTGTGTGTTGTATGTGTGTGTGTGTGTGTGTGTGTGTGAGAGAGAGAGAGAGAGAGAGAGAGAGAGATAGAGAGAGAGAGAGACAGTGGCAGAGAGTGAGAGGACGGCGGGGGCTATTCCAGACTAAAGATTTAGACCCCGTTATTAAACTCATTATAGTCTATCACACACGTTCATCATTCCCTCCCCCCCCCCCCTTATGTCTTACCCTAAAAACGCTTCTAGACTTCGTTTGTATCTGTGTTATATTAAAGGTCAATCTTAATTTTGTTATTAGATTTAACCTGTTCAAAGACATACATACAACGAATAGTACAGTTCTTGGAGTTAACAATGTGACAATCAAACAAGAAAGATTGCTGGAATTTAATAATAACGCGTTACAACCATGAACATTTTTCATCAACTGTGCTCTAGCCAACTTGTTTTTGTCGGTGGGTAATATTGGAAATATACTCAGTACGTTGACTTTATCACAACTTTATTTGAAAGATATGGCGCACTTTATTCTGTTGTATCTTTCGGTATCAGACTTTATATTTGTTTACTGTTACTGTTTTACAACATATGTCTAGTTTCGCATATTACTATAACGAACTGGCTCCGCATACGACTAATCGTACTACGTATTTTTTTTTCGGGACACAACTAGGAAACTTTGATGACGTCAGTAAACAGAATGAATGAGAACTCTTATTTACTGCAGACGTTGACGACGTCATTTGCTGTTAATAAACGGATATATTTTTATATTTGGCATTAATTTTTTTTCGTGTCCATGCCTAATAAAGTCATTTGCTGTTAATAATGGGAAATATTTGTATAATATTTATTTTTTTTGTAAATAAATACGACTTTGAATTATTTCGAATTATAAAATAAGAATATGAGCATAAAACTAAGTTAAATGGAATAAAACATAACCGAGCAATTTTTTCTAATAGTACATTAAAATTGTAGCTTTGTTTGAGTGATGTGCTGGCAGAGTGGATTAGGAACTGTGAGGTTGACTTACTTTTATGCAGGCTATCCAGGTTCAATTCCTGACAGAGACATTTTTTATTGTTTTTTTTTTCCTATACACAATGCCATTTATGAATCAAAATAATGATATAATTAATTTAAAGCAATTTTTTTGTAATTTAATGTTGCCTATGGGCTATTAAGTGGTTTGTTATAGTCAGAAGCATGGGCTTAATAGATAATAAAATCTGAAATAGACTCTTTTTTTTTTTAAATATGACTTCTTACACTATTTTAAAAGAAATATTAATAAATGTACTATCTTTCTAGCAACAACTAGTTCTTTTCATTATTTAAAATTCAATCTGAAGCACCTATTTAAATATATGACTTAAAGTACTTAAGTACATTAATTTTCCCCCATGCTATTTTTTTTGGAGCTTATTTGCAGGAAACATCTTAATTTTATTACAAGTCATGCAGAATAATATATTTTTTTAAATGTTCGCATTATTATATGTTACCAATTCTCTAGAACTGGGAAATAAATATTAAACATTAAAAAAAAATTACACTTGCAGGGAGTTCACTGTATAAGAATAAAAGGTCAAAAAAAAAATAAAGTATCTTCTTTATTTGTCATCAATTTTCAGATCAACAAGAAACCAAGGGTTCAATGGTAACGACAAAATAAATACATTGAAATACATTAAGTTTCTCCATGATTTAAGATTATTTCCATGTACATAATTATTTTAATGCAATGACCAAAAATTAAGTAAATAAAAGCCATTAGGAGGATACTGAAAGAAGACTGTGACTTAATTAGGATAAGTACAGCGCAGACGTTAGGCGTATAAATACAGATGGATTTGGATATTAGATAGAGATGAAAGTGCTATCAACACATCTTGTTTGATTGGTTATTGAGTTGTGTAAAAGGAGTGAGTATCAAAAGTGAAAGAGGCAGACATTAAGGCAACTCCGCTTTTATAGCTAAATACAGACTCATAACACTATAAATGTGTGTGTGTGTGTGTGTGTGTGTGTGTGTGAAAAAATGGACCTGGACAGCGGCATGGAGAAATGATGGCAGGGGGGTAATTAACCCCTGAGTATTGTGACCTCATTATGGTATTGTGACCTCATTATGGTATTGTGACCTCATTATGGTATTATGCTCTCTCATCTTTACTTGGCCTCCTTCCACATGACGTTACCTAAAGACATTACTGGACTGTGTGTTTGATAAATAAAATCCAAATTATTGTCACTCTTTTTAGATCCAATTGATTTAACTATATGAAGACAAATGAAATGAATAGTACATATATTGGAGTTAACAAAGAGACAATGAATCAAGAAAGTTTGCTGGATCTCAATGATGAAGTGTTTACAGCCATGGATATCTTCATCAACTGTGTTGTAGCCAACTTGTTGGGTTTGATGGGTATTGTTGGAAACGTACTAAATATGTTGGTATTATCACAACACAGTATGAGAGATACAACAAACTTGATTATGTTGTATCTTTCTGTATCATTTTTTATATTTTCAGTTTTGACTGTTTTTCAACATTTCGCTAATATTGTATATTACTGGAATAAAAATGTGACTTTTACATTAACTGCAGTTTACTACGTATTATTTGAAAACGTAAAACGTCTGTGCTTATTTACCAGCTCTTACTTTGTGACAATGTTATATGTTGAGAGAATGTTTGTTTTTCCATTTCATGTGTCAAGAATCGTCACAAAATTTAGGATTCAAGTTCTGGCCGTGCTAATAATATTTCTTCTAGCGAGTATTATGAGTCTATATTATGGTATGGTTTGTCTTAGTTATTATAAAGAAGATAATGTTACTTATATATCACTTTTTAAAACATATTTCTACCTTAATAACTATAGTTTTATTTCTGGTTTCTATTTAAGTATTTTTGTTAATATTTAATCCGTGACTATTCCCACATTTATTGTACTATTATGTACAGTAATGACTGTTAATAAAATGACAAGTTCTTCAAAGAACTTAAAAGGCCTGCCGGAAATTGTGATGTCAAAAAGAGTCAAATAATTAAGATCTATAAAGATAAGATTATTTTTGTCATTGTCGTTAATATTTCTAGTTTTAGTTCCATCTGGAACTATTGAAACAATAACATATAGGCAGCCAACTGTTTTTCATTTACAAGACAGATCTTTAAGGCTGTTAGTTGATGCTGAAAAAATTGTATACATTATTAACTCTTCTTTTAATTTTCTTTTGTACGTCACTACAAGTCCCAAATTTCGTCAGAAGTTTAAAAAAAATGTTTTGAATAAAAAGGGGGTGGTCGGTCATTGACAAATTATATGACGTAAACATTTTACCACCCCCCTCTCCTTTCCTTTAGAACCCCGAAATGATCTAATAATTATCTAATATGATACATTAAAAAATGTACCTACTCAACATGTGCATGTCCAGCTTCAGCTCATTGTGTTGTTAAAGTAGACGTAGTATCTGGTATAACAACCTGTACACAGTTTTCATTCTGAAGTTACTTACTTTGGGACTGGTATTGTCTAGCGAGTTGTTCATAAACAAACAATATGGCGGTGATCGATTAAAAAATAATGTTTGCTTATTGTTATTAAAATATTTAAATTTATAATAATTTCTCCAACTTTAAAAACTAAATATTTAAATTCATTAACTAATTTGTTTTGCGGTTAAATAAAATTAACCAACAATTTTGTATTTTATTTTCATTAAACCATCATCGGTCATGTTACTTATTGTTGGTCTTTTTATTGGTAATACATTGTCAACGTTATTGAATTAAAGTAAACAAGACAGTTACAAGAAATGTCCATGTTACCTTTACCTCTGGGAATAATATGATACTAAGGTGAACCATCACAGAAAGAGCTGTCATAAACAGCTTTAAAGAATGAACCATTGTTTGCCTCATAAAAATAATCACAAGTTTGTATGTCTGTGTGTGTTGTGTGCGTGTGTGTGTTATATTAAAGGTCAAACTTAGTTATATTTGTTATTATCTTTAATCGGTTATAAGACATAAAGACAATTACAGTGTATAGTACAGATTTCTGAGTTAACAATGAGACAATGAATCAAGAAAGTTTGCTGGATCTCAGTGATGAAGTGTATACAGCTATGGACATCTTCATCACCTGTTTTGTAGCCAACTTGTTGGGCTCGATGTGTATTTTTGGAAATATAATAAATAATTATATTCCATATAATAAAATTCTTAAAAGAACTGCATAACAGTCAATCTAACATAATTTAGTGCACTAATTAATAACATATTAAAAAATGGCTATTTGGTAGCCACACAAAACTCAATAATCGAAATATTTAATAATTAAATTTAATTACATTATCTCCATCCCAGTCAGACATCCCGTTTGTTCGTATTTTACTATCATCAATAAAAAAAAAAACACCAGAGTTTATATTTGGCATACTGAACTGAACATTAACTTCTGATCTCCAGCTGCTGGTGCCATATCAAAACCAAACCCATTGAAAGTATTTCTAGCCCTACAGTCTACGTTACATATACCACATAGACACAAACATGTCATTCCACACACACACACACACACAAACACACAAGCAACACACACTCCCACACAAGCCACACTACACAACGCACACACACACACACGGTAAAAAATAAGGTTGAACACCAGTCTATTTACTCTCCATTCACAACATTTCGGTTTACAAACAAATACTTTTGAATGTTTGTCTCGGGTAATGAAAAGTGTATAGGTCTACGATTTAAGACATAGAGTGCGAGAGAGAGAGAGAGATAGAAGAGAGAGAGAGAGAGAGAGAGAGCGGGAGAGAGATAGAAAAGAGAGAGAGAGAGATAGGAGAAAGAGAGAGAGAGAGATAGAAGAGAGAGAGATATAGAAGAGAGAGATAGAAGAGAGAGAGATATAGAAGAGACAGAGAGAGAGAGAGAGAGAGAGAGAGAGAGAGAGAGAGGGATAAGTACCGTAATAACAACAAGAAATATTTTCGAAAAAAAAAATTACGGTTACTAAAACGTTTGAAATTGTCCATGGCGATATCGTAGCGATAATTTCTCAGTTAAAGAGACAAGCGGAAACTGAATGTAACAATAAGAAAAAAAAAAAAATTGTCGCATCTGAAAAAACACCCCAAGAAACATTACGGATGAGGTACCGTGGAGAAAAGACGAGAGGGCAACAGCACTGTGAACGCAAACGATTTAAACTTTGATTATGCGAGTTTGTGGTAGTGGCGGTGTGAGCAGTTATTGTTTACAACAATTTGTATCAACTGAAGCCAAACTTAAGTAGAGATGATTGATTCACGTTTCAGCAATGTTTTTTTTTTCGTTTTTTTTTTTAAATCTTGTTTTTATTCTAATATTCTAAAGAATGTTCCATCGTATGCCTGCATGAAAATAATCATTAGTATAAGTGGCAGGGAGAGAGGGTGGTGGGGGTAGTGATTCAGTATTTATTATTAAACTCTGTATAGTCTATCGCTTACACTTATTATTACTTTCCCCCCCTCCCCCAAGTCGTCCTTAAAAAATTGTGACTAGACTTAGTGAGCGTGTGTTTTATATTAAAGGTCAATTTTAATTTTATTTTCTGTTAGATTTAATCAGTTCAACGACATAAAGACAAAAACAATGAACAGTACAGTTAACAATGAGACAATCAAATAAGTAAAATTGCTGAAATTTAGTGATAATGCGTTTACAGTCATGAATATCAACTGTGTTCTAGTCAATTTGCTTGTATTGGAGGGTATTGTTAGAAATATACTGACTGTGTTGGTTTTATCACAATATGAGAGATATGTATGTACATGTATATATGTATGTTTTTAATCAAAAATATCAAAAAGCCAACGAAGAAAAATTATTTCGTGTGCAATTTTATTTTGATGATGTCATTAGCTATATCATTTTGTGTATGTTTGTTTCTTCAGGAACTGACAATGGTTCTTACACTGACTACAAAATTTCAACACTTAATATAGTATACATCTCTAAGTCCTCTACAGTATTATGATTGATTTACATGTGTATTGTATTATCTATTGTTCTGTTTTACACCCTATTCCCATCCTCCCAACCTACTTTACTTTAAAGAGCAATACAAATAATATAAAAAAACACTAGATACAGTTTAACTTGAATGTTTGATATAAATGATGTAATTTATTTTATTTCAAATAATATGGAGTAATATTTTGGCTTAACATGTTATTAACTGAATTCTTTTTGTATCTTTTTATATCTATTTTCCCGGTTCAGTATAGCATGTTAAAGATCTAAATTTCAGGTCACGTCTTTTTGAGTGTTTACGGTAAATTTCTTCATTGATACATCAACTATTGCATTTCATAATTTCGATTATAGCACATTACGATATTTTCAAGTCTTTTTATTTGAATTATATACAACCTGCAAGTCTTTCATCTCACGTCTCACAGAACAATCCAAGACAGACTTTTAATTTTACGTTGAGATAATTGATTCATGTTTAAACAATGTTTTTATTAGTAAAAAAAAACAACAACTTGTGTTTAGTCTAAACACTGGAAATTTTCCACCGTTTGCTTCATTGAAAATATTCACTAGTCTGTATGTGTGTGTGTCAGATATAAACAAAAGAGACAATGGCAGGGGGGGAATATTTTCCACTCAAGATACAGACCGTACTATAAAACCCATAAAATCACTTTGAGAAATCATAAAATAGCTAGTTATATTAGACTTAAATATGTATATGTACTATATTAAAGATCATTCTTATATGTCTTTATTAGATATAATCGGTTCAACGATTTAAAGATAAAAACAATGAATGGTACATATTTTGGAGTTAACAATGAGGCAATCAATACACAAAGTCTGATGGATCTCAGTGATGAAGCCTTTACAGCTATGAACATCTTCATCAACTGTGTTGTAGCCAACTTGTTGGGTTTGATGGGTATTATTGGAAATATATTGAATATGTTTGTATAATCACAACACGATATGAGAGATACAACTAACTTTATTCTGTTATATCTTTCTGTATCAGATTTTATATTCTCAATTTTGACTGTTTTACAACACATTGCCACTATTGTGTATTGATTTAATAAATATTTGTCTTTTACAATAACTGCACATTACCTTGTAATGTTTGATTCAATTAAAATTGTGTGCTTATTTACAAGTACGTACTTTGTGACAATGTTATCTGTAGAGAGAATGATAGCTGTTTGTTTTCCATTTCATGTGTCAAGAATCGTCACAAAATTTAGAATTAAAGTTCTTGCCATGTTAATAACATTTCTATTAGCAGGGTTTTATAGCCCAATGTGTGGTGTAATATATCTTGGTTATTATACTGAAGATAATGCTACTTTTATAACAACTTTTCAAACAGAATTCTTTCAGAATAGTTACAGTTTTCTTGTTGGTTTCTATCTGACAATTTTTGTAAATATTTACTCCATGGCTATTTCCACACTTATTGTACTATTATGTACAATAATTACTGTTACAAAAATGGCACAGTCTTCTAAGAACTTGAAAAGCCTTTCTGAGAATGTAATATCGAAAAGAGTCAAAGAATTGAGATCTGTGAAGATAAGTTTATTTATGTCTATGTCGTTGATATTTCTAGTTTTAGTTCCATCTGGAACTATTGAAAGGATAGTAATTCGGGAGCCTAATTATTTTCATTTAAAACAAAGATCTTTATGGCTATTATTGTGTGCTGAAAACATTTTGTATATTATGAACTCTACCTTTAATTTTCTCTTGTACGTCACTACAATTCCTAAATTTCGTCAGACGTTTAAAAAAGTTGTTTTGAATATAAAAATATGGGAGAACTGGCTCGGATAAAATATGTAACACATAGCATGCTATTCAATAAGTGTCTAACATCCCCCCCTTCTCCCTGATTTTCTGAAAACAAGAAATATTGTGATATTGTGAAAATATCGTAAACGTGTGTTGTATTCATAGAAACAATGAATAACACAAACGTGTGTAGTTCTTGTCAATAGGTAAAATAGACAAGTATTTAAATTAGAGATTTGTAGAGCCTTTCAAAATTTTGAGTTCCAAGCGGCCGACCTTTACACCTGCCTTTAAACCCACATATGTCTCTTTGTTTGTTATATTGTGTCAGGCAAGGGAGGACAATTAGGTGTTCCAATGTTTTATAACTTAGAATTATTTGGAGTTAGGGGGAGTTGTAGTTATATATTTTGAACAGCGCTGTTTACCTAGGTCTCTTAAATATACTTTTACCTACGATCACTAAATGTACTTTTACTAGACCCCCCCCCCCCCAAATGTACTTTAACCCAGGACTCCTAATTGTAATTTTTTTCTAGGACCTAAAATTGTTGCATATCTTGTTGTTATACTTGTATGTCCATTAACGAATAATTACATGCGTATCTCTTTCTGTTAAATGCATTTTTGTCGACACGTTAACTACTATGTTATATAAAGATGTCGTTGTTATTGGACATATCTTTCATACGATTTATAGTTAAATCTAAGGCAATTGCTACGTCAATAATGACAACATTCATCAATTACAGGTCTTTATCGAATATTTTGATTTTTCAGAAATATCTTATACCGAATCTTGTTGCAAAATTAATTTAGTGTTATGTAACAAAATTTATGTCACTACCCCACTAAATAAATACATTTATATTGGAAGTAAACAGAATAAAAATAAAGCATTACCAAGCCGTAAAATGTAATATTGTATACATTAAAGTTCTTTCTATCTAGTGAAAATCTAGAATATAACATTTGATTTATAAATTATAATTTATTGTCTTTCGTTTCGATTTTTTTTATTATACGTCCTATTCAATATATGCTTGAAATAAACATTTTTTAGGGTAAATTAAAGTACATTAAACTATTTTATAAAATACTAACTAATGATAGAATTATTAATTTTGATATATATAAATATATTTTCTAAATGTATACATTGCAATGTATTAACAACTAAGAAAAACGTAATTAGTCCATTACATTGTATTTACCCATAGTTTTAGACAGTGCATTGAAATGTAGGTATTGTTGTGTGTTAGAATAAACAATAGATTAGTGACCAGTGTAAATATCAATGATTATGGAACATTTGTATTGAATCAATGTCCTCCATTTTTACGATCGTATAAAAACAATTTGTATAACTCACTTTCACTGTACACAGAACATTTTAAATATCAAAACTCACTATAATTGGACAACTTTTAAACATTTACAAAATTTCTTAATAAAAAAGAAAATAAAGTTTCAAGAATAAAACGTTTGATTTAATGCAAATAGAAAAATGTCTAAAAATAACTTAGTAATTTTAAGTTACTTATAATTTGTATCATTTAACTTACTCTTATTCGCTACATAGCAGGACATTGTAACTTTTTACTTTCTCCAAATTATCATCTATTGTTTTTCCATGTTCTGCATTCATAGTGCTAACATTCTGCCTTTGTAAATTATATATTAATCTTTCATTTACTGAATACTATATATTTTGTATATGTGTAACATGTGTTAAATGTAGTGTACACTTATTAATCACAAACCAAGGCAGATGTGTTATTTTTAATGTATCGGTGTGTTTGTCAAATTTACTTAGCTATCTGTAAAATACTTTAAATATCACAGTTCACAATTTAATACTGTCTCACTAATATTTCTTCCACGTTTTGTTTGTTAATGTTATCTCCCTTGAAAAATAATCCCGTCCCTTATCATGTAAACATTTTTTTTTTTAAGACATGATGCACCATGAAAGAACATTTCATTAAGAAATGCAGTAAAATGACGACTTTGTCAAAATGTTGGAGTCAAACTTAATTAGAATAAATTTTTTTTACAAAGTAAAAAAATAAAAATGAAATAAACTTGGTAGTCGCGCAGTTTCTGAACTTTGAACTCACCAAGCGACATTCGATCCAATTTCGATAACACAAATATCTCCAACTTGCTATTTCAAGGTATGCTCCTACATCAAACAAAAGTTTGATATCACTTATGAAAGTAGAAGAGACGTTTTTTTTCTAGAAAGACAACATAGGCTGACGTATAGGCTCCCAAATTTAGAAGGTGGGGAGACATTTTTTTTTTTTTAAACTCTGAGAGCATTATAAACATTTGATATTTGTTGATTATGTTGAAAATACACTTTTCATGAAAGGATTGTAAATGCTAAGTAATAATAATAAAATCTTATAAAACTTCATTTAGTTAAATATTATTTAATAATCGTTCGTTGCTTATTTTATTGCAGTTGAGTTGCTTTCAACGTTTGTAAATTACTTTTCTCCTTCTTTAAATCACACTAATAGTACCCTTGTTGCTTAATAAAATTACTTTTTAGGTATTAAAGCATTACTTTATAAAATTATAATTATATCCTACTAGTAAAATACCAACTAACTTGTTTATTTTATTGTTATTATTTAAAAATCAACGAAATAAAGCATAAAGAAATCATGGTATGTCAGTTGTAGTTATTAATATGTATCTATGGTTGTAGCTCATTGGTTTCAACAAATATACCAACTCAACATGTACATGGAGAGGAAGTATAATTCTTGGCTCATTGTGTGAGTGAGATGTTCTATTAGATACTATCAATCGGTTCAAAGTAGAACGTTGAAGTATATTAAGAATTACAGTGGTGTATTGTTTAGTGAGTTCTTTGTAAACACAAATTATCTCAGTAGTGATTTTAAAACATAAAATAAATATTTTATTTTTTTCACAATTTTTTTGGTTAGAAGAAAATAAAAAAAAATAATTTTGTATTTTGTTTTTATTCAGTCATCAAATGTCATGCTGTTGGTCGTTTTGTTGGTAATAATTGGTTAACATTATAAAAATGTTAACAGACATTACATTTTTAAGCATGAGAAGAACTCATAAAATGAAATTAAAGAAATTATATTATGTAACATATATTTTTTTTGTTCTTTGGTAATAAAGCATTTTACAATGGTTATTGTTCCAAAAAAAATGGTTTTGTGATCAAGATAATAATATCTAGAAATAATCCTGTTTTCGAAACAATTTTACATTATCATTAAACATCGAGTAGTAGTCATATTTATTGTTGAACAGCTAGAATATTATGTTTATGATTTATTTGGCATCAGGAGAGCCATAAAGCTTGCTTTCCTGAGAAATCTGCGGCTACCAATTGACCACTCAAATCACTCTACTAGTGAATGGTTGATCCTACCAACCATCGCAGTGCACCTTACATCTTTTATCCAGATTTCCTACTTCCACTGCTCTAGTATCAGAACTACACGAGCTGCCAGTTCCCACACCCCGAAGAGGGATTAACTAACTTCAGGAGACAGCAGCAAGCCAGGCAGCGAGGAAGATATTCGATATAAATTTTACGATTTAACAGATGCGACTGAAAAAATAAGGCCACATTTCCTAGCCAGACAGATGTCAAAGATCTCATGAAATATATTTGTTTGACAAAGTCCAGTGCTGCGCTTCTAGCATCCGGGTTCAAGGAATTGAGCTTGTTGGATGAATGCGTGCAATTCACTGGAATGTAATCTTCATCAATGTGGTCGGTCAATGTGAGGCTAAAGGTATCGCATGTGATCCGAATGAATGACGCCTATCCATAGACATTTCATCCCGTAGTTTCAAAGCAGTTCTGCTGCACAAAGAAAAAAGAATTAGCTTCAGTCCACATGGCTCACAATGTTCATTTTAAAGAGAACCACACCAGTGTCAAACTGTTGCTGAGTACCTTAAAGTGTTTACGACTATGAATGTTAGGTCATCGGAGACTTTAAAATGGTACAATTCCTGATTGATTGAACGGTAGTTTCATTAAATGTCCTTGTTACCTTGGCCACTGGAACAGCCGTGACTAAGGTTTACTATCACATAAAGAACTGACATCAATGGAATAAGATCTGTGTGGGGAAAAGCAAGGTTAAGTCGAGGCCACATCAGAAGGTGCGAATGTCGCAGCTGCAATTCAAGTAAAGCCTCACCAAGCAATTTTTACTACTCTTGACAATGAGTCAGCAATTTTTAAGTAATGCCAAGATCTTTTTTTTTATTCTAATTAAACTTTAGAGACAAGTATTGAAATATAAGATTTGGAAGCCGGGAACAAATATTGTGTGAAATAGTATTATCGACAACAGGTATTCATTCGAGTGGTAAACGAACAAAAACGTTTAAAAATTTAAAAACACGTTTTCTAGTGTTTCACTGTTATCTTCGTACTAAACATCCATATATGACATACCAATATGTGTACATAGTCTTCTGCTTTCCAGCTCTCGGTACCACATCAAAATAAGACCCATTCAGAATTTGTCCAGCCCTAAAGTCTACGTTACATGTACCACAAAAACACATCCTACACCACACACACACACACCACATACACAAGCACACACAAATGCACACACACACAAACACAAACACACAGATACTCATGCACACATACACACACTCTCTCAAGCACGAACACACACACACATACACACACACATGCACACACACACACAGTTCAACATCTGGCTACTAAATCTCCGTACAAAAAAAAATTCGGTTTACAGACACAAATTTTTGAATATGTGTCTCGTTTAATTTAAAGTTCATAGTTCTACGAACTAAGACATTGGGGACGTATATGGATATTTCATTGCACAATCGGCTATGGTCGGGATGAAAAAATGGGCACCATAAACATGGCCTCATTAATAGTTGATAGGATCTAAGAAATGTCATCTCATCCTTACATAGATTTCACACATACACGAATTAAGACGTAGAGTAAGAGAAAGAAGGAGTCGGGAGTCCGAACCAAAAAAATAAACAAGAAATAATTCGAAAATCAAAATAAAGGAATCTGAAACGTTTGTAAAATGTCCATGGTAATATTTTAGCAAAAATTTCTCAGTTGAAGAGCTCAGATGGAAAACTGAATTAACAACAAGAAAAAATTGCTGCATCTTGAAAAAAGTCACATGAAAAATCAGGGAAATAGTACCCAGGAGGAAAGACAGGGGGACTACAGTAATAAGACTGCACACAATCGAAACTTTGCCTATGACAATGTGTGTGTTATAACGTCGGCATGAACTGTTATTATGTGCAACACTGTAGAACAATCCAAGAGAATTAATTTATATTTCATCATTGTCTCATTATTTTTAAATGTTGTGTTTATTCTACAGCTTTAAGAATAGTCCGTCGTTTGTTTAAATGTCAAATTACTAGTCTATGTGTATAAGTGTGTGTGAGAAAGAGAGAGGGGAGAAATAGACCAAGGCATCGGCAGGGAGAGAAGGTGGCTAGGGTGTGTGTGTTGGGAGGGGGGGCTATTCCCGCCAAAAGATTTAGACCTCATAATAGAACTCATTATAGTCTATCACAAACTCTCATCATAACTTTCCCCCTGCCTCATGCTGTAAACAAATAAACGACAAAAGACTGTGTTTGTTTTTGTATTATATTAAAGGGAAATCTTAATTTGATTTGCTATTAGATTTAATTGGTTCAAAGACATAAAGACAAAGACAATGAATCTTGAATCAATGAAGATCTTGAGGTTAACAATGGGACAATCAAATAAGAAAGTTTGCTGGATCTAAGTGATAATGCGTCTACATCCATGAATATCTTGATCAACTTTGTTCCAGCCAACTTGTTTTGGTCGGTGGATAATATTGGAAATATACTCAGTACGTTGGTTTTATCACAATTTAATATGAGAAAAATGACAAATGCGATTATGTTTATCATTCTATATCATACATTATATGTTCAACTATGACTGTTTTACAACATATTTCTAGTATTGATAATTAATAATGTAAATTTGTCAATTGAAACTTTCTAATGAATTTTTAAAAAGGAGGAGGTTGTGACAAATTATAAAAAACAATGTTTAAAACTTTCCTCGCCCATTTCCTTCAAAATTTAAATGACCAACTTTAGAATTCCCCTTTCGCCAAGAATTCTCTTGACTCCAACACCCCTCCCCACCCTGTCAATCAAACTAAAGGCACGTGACTGCAGATATTTATTTATTGTATCATTCATGGTCGAAAATTACAATCAAGGATTGACAATCATATTGTTTCAAGGTTATATAGCTGTTAAAATTTTATGTAAATGTGACAGTTCCTGCTTTCAGTTAATTGTCTTGCCTGTTTTAAAAAAAAAATAACCTTGTCTGATATATTTCTTTTTATAGAATTTTGTTAGTTACTGATTTCATTTCTTGATTTTTTCCCGAAACTCTGAAATGACAGCGATTGTATAAAACATAACGCATAACTTTACTTTTATTTACAATGAGGTAGAGCCTTTTAGTTTTACACATACATATAATTGATTCATGTTTGATCAATATTTTATATATATATTTTTCATTCTTGTGTTTAGTGTTCAGCTCTAAAGGAGTGGTCAACGGCTAGCTTCAATGAAAATAATCACTAGTTTATTATTAGGAGTTAGAGTAGATTAAGAGACGGGGACATCTAAGAAGTAAGAGCAATACAAATAATGGTAGACAAGTTGACACTCATCTTAAGACTACGTGGGTGGAAACAATAGAATATTAGACAGTAAAGGTGTGACGACAGTAGAAGTAGAGGGGGCGACGTTGGGCAGTCTTGAAGAGTTAACAATGATGACCGGGAGGGGGGGGCTCCTTATGAATATGAGAATAGTGATGACAGTATGGAAATAGACTGTGACGTAGTTAGGCTATTAAGGTGTAGACATTAGGAGTAAAAACACGGGTGGATTTTTGATATTAGTGATGAGAGCTAGTTGAGGGATAAGCTTATGAGTAGCGTGGACATTGTGATATGGGTGACTAGTGATGAGAGTTGTTGAGCGTAAGATACAGCAAATAAAGTCGAAGTCAGGAACGATTAAATAATCTTTGGCTATTCAGAGGAGAGGTATAGTTATTTCTGATTTATGGACTTGGTGGATTATTGTGGACATTAGAAGTGTTTTTATGTTTGAAGTGTATGCATTATCTTGCACATTTATGTAAATAAATTGTTGTGCTACCAACGCATCTTGTTCCATTGGTGATAGAGTTGTGTCAAAGGAGTGAGGAACAAAAGTGAAAGACGCAGACAATAAGACAACTCCGCATTTATAGTTAAATACAAACTCGTAACACTATAAATGTGTGTGTTTGTGTGTGTGTGTGTGAGTGTGAAAAAATTGCCTTTGACAACGGCAGGAAGAGATGATGGCAGTGGGCTATTTACCGCCTGAATATTGTGACCTCATTATGGTATTGTGACCTCATTATGGTATTGTGACCTCATTATGGTATTGTGACCTCATTATGGTATTGTGACCTCATTATGGTATTGTGACCTCATTGTGGTATTGTGACCTCATTATGGTATTGTGATCTCATTATGGTATTGTGCCTACGCTCACCATTACTTGCCCTCCCTCTCCATGACGTACCTAAAAACACTCCTAGATTTTGTGTTTGTTAATTAAATTGTTTAATTTGTGTTACTCTTTTTAGATTCAATTGGTTTAACTACATGAAGACAAATGAAATGAATAGTACAGATATTGGAGTTAAAAATGAGACAATACAAAAAGAAAATTTGCTGGATCTCAGTGATGAGGCGTATACAGTCATGGACATCTTCATCAACTGTGTTGTATCCAACTTGTTGGGTTTGATGGGTATTGTTGGAAATATACTGAATATGTTAGTGCTATCACAACACAGTATGAGAGACACAACAAACTTGATTCTGTTGTATCTTTCAGTAGCAGATTTTATATTCTCAATTTTGACAGTTTTACAACATATTGCTTATATTGTATATTACTGGGATAAATATTTGTCTATGACCATAACTTCAGTTTACTTTGTACTGTTTGATTACATTAAACTTGTGTGTTTATTTACAAGTACGTACTTTGTGACAATGTTATCTGTAGAGAGAATGATAGCTGTTTGTTTTCCATTTCATGTGTCAAGAATCGTCACAAAATATAGAATTAAAGTTCTTGCCGTGTTAATAACGTTTTTTTTAGCCGGTTTTTTAAGCCCTTATAGTGGTATAAGTTATCTTACTTATTATACAGAAGATAACGTTACTTTTATAACAGATTTTAAAGCAGAATTCTTTCTGAATAATTATAGTTTTTTTACAGCTTTCTACTTTAGTATTTTTATTAATATTTACTCCATGGCTATTCCCACACTTATTGTACTATTATGTACAGTAATGACAATTAAAAAAATGACACATTCTTCCAAGAACTTAAAAGGCCTGTCTGAAACTTAATATCAAAAAGAGTCAAAGAATTGAGATCTGTGAAGATAAGTTTATTTTTGTCAATGTCGTTGATATTTCTAGTTTTAGTTCCATCTGGAACTATTGAAACAATACTATATCGGAATCCTAATGCTTTTCATTTAACAGAAAGAGCTAAATGGCTGTTAGTTGAGGCTGAAAACATTCTGTACATTATGAACTCTTCATTTAACTTTCTTTTGTACGTCACTACAAGTCCCAAATTTCGCCAGACGTTTAAAAATTTATTTTGAATACAAAAATGGGGTGAGGGGGCTGCTAACAAATTATATGATGTAAAAATTGTTACAATTTACCCCCCCCCCTTTCCTTATAAATGTATACCACAAATTTCAGAGCCCTGGAATGATCTAATAATTATCTAATATTATAGATTTAAAAAAAATACAAATACATTTCCAGGAAGTTGTGGAGCCTTAACCCATGGTGTGTGTTATAGTAGTTGGTATAACAACATGTTCACATTGGAAGTTTAGATTCTTAACTTACTTACGATGGGGCTGGTATTGTCTAGTGAGTTTTTTTTTTATAAACAAACAATATGGCGGTGATCCATTAAAAAAAAAAAAACGTTTTCCTTTAGTTATTTTTATATTTATTATTTCTCCAACTTTAAAAAAAACTAAATATTTTAATTTATAAACTATTTCGTTTTGCCAAAATAAATTTGAAACAATATTTTTGTATTTTGATTTCATTAAATCATCAACTGTCAAATTGTGTTATGTTGGTCTTGTTATTGGTAATACATTGTCAAAATTATTGAATAAATGTAAACAAGACAGTTTTATTAAATGTCCATGTTACCTTCACCTGTGGGACAGCCGTGACACTATGTTTCACTATCACAGAAAGAACCGACCTTGCTATTTGTTGAAAAAAGCAATGTTAAATCGGACATAAACTTAGGACCACCAATTCACATCATGTTAGACCTCATCAAACAATTCTAATTGATCTTGACAAGAAATATACAGCTTTCAATTACCTTTAAGATATTTTTTTTCAAAATAGAATTTAGACATAAGTATTGAAAAGCCGGGAACAAATATTGTGTTACATACTGTTATCGACAACCGGTACTCATTCGAGTAGTAAACATGTATAATTGTTTAATTAACGTTTAATCGGAAACAATTACCGCAATATAGCGATAGTCTTAAATAAATAATTTAATATAACAATTTAATATATTGATACATTCGGATTGGCTAAGATGAGATTAAAATACTTTAATTACTATTATTTTTTTTTAAATACAGTGCTCTTTAGAATTATTCTTGTTATATTCAGATCCTTAAAAAAAAATCCAGATGTGTTTAGATCAAGTTAGCTTTTATGTGGAGACAGAGACGGAATAAATGAAGGGTCGATGGCAAGCCCCATCTTCAAAAAAGGGCCCGCAAGACTTCATTTGTGCCTAGTTGTATTTTGCCTTTTTTTTTACTAAAAACTTTCGTCAGTCCCTTACTAAAAATATTTTGAGAATATTGATGTATGACCCCCCCCCCCCCACAGTCTGTAGTTCCAGTTTTTACCTAATTACTCTTAACACCTTTTAATGAAGTTTATAATTCAAAACGAGCTAATTTTGAACTTAATTTTAACTATTATGGTAGGCATAATTATGAATTGTTTGAATGGTCGCACGACTTAATCGGTTAAAGGCTTGGTGCTATCAGTGACGTCCTTAGAAAGTATCAACAGGTTAGGCCCAAACGTTATAGTATTTAATTACTTCCAAGGCCTTCCTTAGACCGATTTCACTCAACCTAGCCAGCGCGCAATACATCTGTATTTTAGTCTACATTTATATTTACATTTGTTAAGTGTTACTGACAAGTAAATACAACAACACTTAGTGATAAATAGGCCTACATACGTTTAAAGCTCAACGCAAACAATTCTCTCATGGTCAAAGCTATTTGTTGAGCTCAGCGCGGCTCCATATGAGACTGTTCTTTCTTTAATTTACATATGACTAAATCTTGAATAATTTATTATTATGCGAAACTTTATAACATTTTTTACTATAAAAAAAAAACTGGCATTGGTAGATGTCATAATTTGTATATATAATAACAACTTTAAAATTGAAATGACAGGTAAATAAATAAGTTTGAATAATTATTCTAACATACACAGAGTCAATGCGTAATGCAGCTGTAAAATATTGAGAACATGGCCATTTTTGAATTATTATTTTTTATATAAGAAGGATTGCTTTCCGGTTTTTATTTAATTCAATTCGTTAAAGAACTGAAAAACAGTGAATCTAGCCGTATTTAGTGAACAGAAGTAATAAAAAAAAAAAAGAAAGTGTATATTTGATATCCACAAAAAAACTCAGAAATAGAATTCTATAATTAAACAACATTCTCCGTATCCCACTGAGACATACCATTTCCTCATGTTTTACTGTTACTGCTGCCCTGAAAAGATCAAGACAGAAGCAGCAAAAACAACAGCTACAACAACAGCTACAACAACAACTACAACAACCATCTATATTCAAGTGCGACAAGTGTGGCAGGGATTGCCACTCCCGAGTAGGACTTCACAGCCATTTTCGGCGGTGCTTGTAGACTCAACTTAGCTACTCCATCGTCTCTCTAGAAACCTCACTGTAAGCTTCAAACTAAACACTCGAGTCTATATTTGACAAACTGATCTCTATATCGTCTTTAGATACCAGCTCATTGTGCAACCTCAAGATAAATCCCACGCAAAATATCTCCAGCCTAACAGTTTACGTTACATATACCACAAAGACACATGCACACCACACACTCATACACTACACACACACACACACACCACACAGCCACACACACCCACACACCAGATTAAAAAAATGCAGTTGAACGTTTGACTACTAACTCTCCATGTAAAAAAATTCGATCTACAAAAAACTTTTGTCTCGGGTAACGAAAAGTGTATATGTCTACGAACTAAGACGTGGGAGGGAAAGGCGCGCTCGACTGTCGATGTGAAGGTGCCTGGTTCGATCTCCGGTGAAGACCAAGAAAATTGTTCAGGCCTTGGCTCAAATTCTCGATATATCTGCCGTGGTGCCTTCATGGCCATATCACTATCGGCTATGATGGAGATGAATAATGGGAACCATAAAAACCGTCAAATTAGTGGTTTATAGGATCTAAGAGAGAGAGAGAGAGGAGAGAAGAAATCCGAAAAGTAAAAAACAACAAGAAATAATTCGGACATACAAAATGACAACATCTAAAACATTTGAAAGATGTATATGTCAATATGGTAGTCACAGTGTCTCAATTGAAGAGCCCAGCGAAAACTGAAAAGAAAAAAGAAAAACAAATGTTGGTGCTTCTAAAAAAAGAAAAAAAAAATAGCAAGAAAGAGCAGGGATGAGATGCCGAAGAGAAAATACGATGGGGACTACAACATTGAGACCGCACTGGTTCGAAAGTTTTGCTTCGGAGTCTTTGTAGATCAGTCCAAGACACACTGAATGTTTTATTAGAAATAATTGATTCATATTTCATTATTGTTTGTTGTTGTTTTTTAAATCTTGTGTTTAGTCTAAAGTTTTAAAGAATGGTTCATTGTTAGGTTCAATGAAAATAATCACTAGTCTGTATATATTTGTATGTATGTGTGTGTGGGAGAGAAAGAGAGACACCAACAGAGAAAGAGAGAGTGAGAGAAAGAGTGAGAGACAGAGAAAGACAAATACAGCTGCAGGGAGAAAGGATGGCGGGGGGGGTCCCGCCTTATGATTCAGACCACATAACTAAACCCATTATAATTTAGAACACACACTCCTCATTACTTGCCCCCCCCCCCCAACCCCATGTAGCACCATAAAAAGCCCTCCTAGACTGTGTGTTTGTTTGTGCTATATAAAGTTCAATCTAAATTTTATTTGTTATTAGCTTTAATCGGTTATACGATATGAAGACAAAGACAATGAATAGAACATATCTTGGAGTTAACAATGTGACAATCAAACAGGAAGGTTCGCTGAGTGTTACTTGTTGGGTTTAATGGGTATTGTTGGAAATATACTGAACGTATTGGTATTATCACAACACAGTATGAGAGATAAGACAAACCAGATTATGTTCATCTTTCTGTATCAGATCTCAACTATAAATGCTTTACACCATATTTCTAATACTGTATATTACTACAATGTATATTTGTCTATTACATTATCTGCAATTTACATCGATTGCATAAAAATCAATTGATTGATTGACAAATGTATTTGTTATTGATATATCAGTTTAAATTCTTTCCTAACCACCTTAATTAAAAGGGCCATTAAAATGATTAAAACAAATAAATACAGTTTAACTTTTTGTTACATAGAAAGAATGATATTGTCTTTTAATAATATGTCTTAATATACTGACTTTGTATGCTACTTCTATCTTCCTCTCTTAACTCTCTCAGTGATAACTGCAGACTGAGACTTAGAGCCCGTGGGATCAAATTGGCTGTGTTTCTTTCTAAAAGGGTACTTTTAATGTATTTTTAACGATTTTATTCGTCGTGCATCATGTCTTTGAAAATATTTTTTAAAAGCATGTCTATCCTGTCGTCTAGTAAAAAACAAAAACCTTTAAGTATGTCCAAACACATGTATTACCTTTTATTTTTTGGAGACAGGTGTTATATAATATTACATAATATAAATAAAAAAGTGAGTTAATTTTACCAGGGAGAAAGCTAAATAACTGAACAAGAGTAAACAAATATGATCGAGGACTCATATACTTATTGCTTTAACAACTTACAGAGGGGAGGAGAGGGGGGGTCTAAAAAGTTTGACAATTCTTGAAATGGGGTAAGGGGAGATGTTTGGGTGTTTCTTGGACGCCATCAATGTCAATCTTTTTTATAAAATGAACTTCATGATTTGTTTTGCTACTATCTCTAATACATATAGTGACATTTTTTAAGAAAACGCAAATTTTATTCTCAAATCAATGATTTGAATTGATGGTGTCTAAAATATTAATTATTGCGTATTTTATATTAATTTTAGTATACAGTGTACACGTTCATATACATTTACTTATTTAAAACCATTTATATTAATTAAAATGCGGATTTTTTTCACATATTCTGTTCATAGATTGCTTCTTCGGGAATCTAAAAATGATACATTACATTTTAAGATGTGAAATGTTAACCGATTATTGTGGACTTTGCATGTCTGATATGGTATGGTGATAACTCTGGACAATAAATGTCTTCACTTCAATCCATTTCATTAATGCGTTTTTTAAATCTAAACTATTACTCTAAGTCATACTATGTAATATTATTTTATTGGAAATATACTATAGACTTTCGAATATCCGATAACAATCGAACATTTCCGATATGGCAAAAGGCAGTAAATCTGTACATAAGAATAAGCTAATTATGTACAGTAATTAAATAAACTCTCTTTATTACTTTAGTTAATCAAGATGTTGTATATTTTTCAATAATACTAAAACTATTTATAATCATTCATCATATAGTGTTTAAATACAGATTACTTTGTCGGATAAAATCAGTGGCGTAGGAAGGTAGTGTGCTGGTGCGGCCATACAGGGCGACGAGCTAGAGAAAGGAGCCGAAAAAGTAATCAGGAAATAATTTTCAGCCCCATGACAAGACACGGGTCTTTCATTGGTGATAGATCTACATCTGTGATCTTTCGTCATACATTTCACACTGCTCTATAAAATCAATTCTACACTTGCGTTTATTGACGGAAAATAAGAAAATTTTATACGTGATGATCTGTAGGTGTCAAACTGCAGAGTAGAAGGTGTAACACTGATTGAACTTTATATGTGTCCTGACACACAATTCAGGTGAAAATCATATTGCTAGATATTTGCATATATACTATAAGCTGCTTAAACACTGAACTTTAATTGTGTTTTCAATAAGTCTGTAAAATGGAAGAAAAAAAAGACTATATTGTCGATTTTTAACTATTAATTAGCAATAACATTTCGAAGATAAAACTGTGTTGTAAATTGTAATTGATATATTTGCGGCCCGCCGATAACAATCACGTTTTCAATGTGACTCTCCATAGAAAAGATAATTTTATTAAAGGAGTTTTCTGAATGTTTGAGACTTGTGGACAGTGGGTAGGTGGGGGATCTAAAAATTGCTAACATTTTTTGACGTAATTAATGGACGAGCTTTTAAAAAGTTAATAACTGTAAGATATGTTAACATTAGTAAGTTTATGTCACGCTATAGAAGTATCATTGACTAGTATAGTTGTCTGAGAAATTTCGCTATTTTATTCTTTGCATTTTACATGCGATTTAAAAATATTTTATCAATTTTAATATGTAATCAATATATCAAAGCTAGAAAATAAAATGAGTGTTTGAATGTTTATTTATGAATAACGATTGGAGGAATTTAGTTAGATTTTTGAGACGGAATAAAATTGCCAAAATTGTATTTAAAATATGGCTAAGTAAATTTGACACACACATATTAAAAAAAAAAAAACAACAGAAAAACATACATTGTACTATTTTTATGTTTATTTTACATCTACCTCGCAGAGTGATTAATAAGTGTACACTACATCTAACACAATATTACAAATATAAAATAGATGTAAAATATTCAGTAGCGAAAAGTCAGTATATAGGTCTATATCATAAGGGCGATGTATACTTTTAGAAAATATTTATTTCCCCACGTTTACGTGAAAATAAAAAAAAATTAAATACTTATACCTGTCTTATGAACTTGTATTACATAGCTTTTACAGAATGTTGCAAGCTTCAACTCAAATGAAAAAAAGGCAATACGGATACAAGTTGGATACTATAAGAAAAAAATAGCTGCTATGTTGGAGAAAAAAACACAATTAACAAAGACCAACTAAGTATATTGTTTATAAGTTTAAGTTAAATGATTGAATATACAAGTAATTAAATTTATTAGTTACATATTCACACATTTTTTTATTTGAATTAAAATAAAGATTTGTTCCTAATACTATATTTGCTTTTTTTTTATTTGTGTTTCATTAGTTGGCCTGTTATATTAAAACCTTACAGATTAAGGTACAACTTAAATAAATATTTTTTATATCAAAATATTGGAGGACACTGAATAAATACATACATTAAATAAACATTGATATTCTAGTTGTATTACAGTTTAATGATATGATTTTTCCCTTTCTGATCTTTATATTCAGTGGAAGATTTAAATATTTTCATTTTTTAAGTTTTCAATTCACCATTTTTTTAGCGCAGCGGTTTTATGTTTCTTCAATAAAACAGTTATGTAATTTTTTAGGAAACAAACATTGGAGAAAATCATAAAATGAATAGTAATATCATTAACTGGCAAAACTTTGAAGTTTAATACAATCCATGAGAATACTATTATTAAATTTAGACAAATACATGTATATGGTAAAAAAAAAACATAATTAGTAATTGAATTACAAAAGATTAATAATCAAAACAAAAAAAAATTAACAACAGAAATGTGTTAACTATCTGCCTACTTTTTATATTCAAAACAAATTTTTAAATGTCTGACGAAATTTGGGACTTGTACTAACGTACAAAATAAAATTAAAGGAAGAGTTCATAATATACAAAATGTTTTCAGCTTTCATCAATAGCCTTACCGCTCTGGCTTTTAAATGAAAAACAGAAGCATCTTGAAAAATGATTGTTTCAATGAGTCCAGATGGAACTAAAACTAGAAATATCAACGACAAAGACATAAATAAACTTATCTTTACATGGCTGTAAACACTTCATCACTGAGATCCATCAAACTTTCTTGATTCATTGTCTCATTGTTATCTCCAATATATGTACTATTCATTGTATTGTATTTATATCGTTTGAACGAGTCAATATTCTAAAAAAAAAAATTAAAATGTAAATAGTTAGGTTTTATCTTAAATAAAACACACACACAAAGGCACACACTCTGTATGATCGTTTTTTTTGTTCGGGTAGGTCTTCGGGGAGGGTAGGGAGCAATAAGGAGGAGCATTGGGTGAAATTATAAGGGGGAGGTAAGTCTCACCCCCGCCACCCTCTCTCCTAGCAAGTTTCTCTCTAATTCCCTATCGCATATTGATGACATTACTAAGAGTTTTATACTAAACAAAGATATATATATATACTGCAATGATGGAAATATTAATTTGGAAAATGCAAGGGGGGGGATATTGATGTATCAAGGGATTTTACATGTCAAAGTTTATAAAAAACAGAATCTCTAACATAAATCTAACTAGGTTTTACTAAATCTGGAAAAAATGCATAGATTATATCATATTAACAGTAAAATTTGAAAATTCTATTACTTTACCGTAACTAATAGAAACATGATTTTTTAACTCAAATTTGACTTTTTATTTGATATAATACGAACAAATTGTCCCGAGGGTAGTGTTAGTTGGGGCTAGCAGTGTTAGCTGGGAGATGTGTATGTTATAGAGAACTATAGAGGGAACTACAGAACTAGAGAGTGAAAGAGTGGGACATAATTTGAAGCACAGTAAGTAAGAAAAACTGGCGTCAACATCTACATTTAATAAACTTGTATATCAGCAAAGGTACCGGTTTGTTGACTTTATTAGCGGAGACTGAACGTGAGCTGTGAAATGCAAATATTGTCATCATACAACTAGCATAAAAAATCCTCATACTCCAAGACAATGACATGTTCGTGGCAATGATTTGGAATCGACTATTCAACATGTAACAGTGTACACAAAAGAAACTTGTTTGCGTTTTAAACTTTTGATTTAAAAAAAAAGCAACATTTAAGTGAATTAAAATATATTTGGTGTAAAATTGTTATAAAGAGAAATAAAAATATACTGCCGTCTATAAGTTATTAAAGATTATATTTGTTCTAACTGTACCTACGAAACCTATGCATAGAGATAGAGACCATATGTCACCTTTGAATTTATCACAAAAAAGATCAATGCAATTATAAGGGTCTATTTGTGTTATGTTATGAAGGAAATCGAGAACAATGTTAGTTGACTGTTTGTTCGTTATGACAAACTAAAGAATAAAACATATAGAAAAATGATCATGAATAGATTTTCAAATCCTGCTCACAGAACTCTCCAGCCTGTTCCTTAGCCAATCAGCTAATAAATCGCACTTAAATGTAGACGTTTTATAATTATATTAAAAATTGCCTGATTATTTTTAAGCTTACACAGTCTAGGTGTAAGTCTTAGTAACGCAGTATTAATTCGTAATTTAAAAAGTATTTAATTTTTAAAAAAATAGCATGATAAGTGAGCAGTTATTTATTTAACGTAATTTAGCAGAGTTTGTTTTATTAGACAGTCTTTTATAAAGAATTGTAAAAAAATAGTTTTCGTTTTAAGTCTGTTCGTCTGCTGTAGATTGAAAATAAAAATCAAGAATACCGTTTTCACTTTAATGGCTTTTGCGTGTTTTAATATGGTGGGTATAAGAGAGGCCTAAGTGAATAAAACAAAGAACAAAAAAAAGGAGGTTTACGACTCAAACACATGTCATATATACATGTCAATAGTTCCACCTCGACTACAGTAATACCTTATGTAATGGAATGGCAATGTGAAATAACAAAGAAATAATAGAAAAAATTGAAATATAATAAGCCTCACCATGGCCGCCACAATTGGTTGCGACACGAACACATTCAACACGTAGCTCTGCATCAAGGGTCTTTTTGAATAAAGTGATAAACTACAAAAATAACAAAATGGTGCGTGTGTATAAGAAATCCCCAAGTGAAAAATATCATGACAATCGCAATAAAATTAAATAAAAATAAAAGAACTAATGTCATTGCCATCCTCCCCTGTTCGTGGATCCGAATCGGATACAGTCATATTGTTAGGAAATGTCATAGTTCTTGGAATTTTGAGACAGTAAAAAGGAATCTGACGTTACTTTTATGAGAAATATCAGGACCATCGCAAAGGGGTTAATTTAAGAGACTACAATATAAACAATGTCAGAATCGTCACAACGGGTTCAACTTTGGAGTACATTACTATGCTACATTTTTATGAATCCAAGTTGCCATTGTTGCGCGCTAATAAAAGTTTGAAATTCAATCATCCTGCCCGGGTTCAAAGCCTTATACAACTAGTTTAATATATAGAAAACTGATAAATAGAAACACCCAGTATATTACAGATAATTTGTCATAGCCGTACAATAAATTGTTTGAATCAGCAAATTGTGTTGTAGACAATTTTTTTTTTCTGCTAAAGCATTTGAAACGTAGACCAAACAAGAATAAAGTGTAACTTTGCAGATAATTTTTGCTGCTTTTTGACGTTTTTTTTTTTCTTGTTTTAATTTCATAATAGTCAACTTATGTTAGGGTAAGTTTGAAAATTGTGATGTAATTTATCAAAGTAATAGTGGAAGGTCCCAATTTTTTAAATAGTGCATTACGTCTAATTATTTCATTATGCACTATTTTTAAACTCATCTTTTTAGTTCGGATTCGACATATTATTTTTTTTAAATATTTTTTTAAACCACTACAAACAAATATTAAGTTGCAAATGTTTCATATAAGTCACATTTCGAACAATTTTTAGAAAAGTTTTTGAACAAATTTTAGTATCATATAAAACCATTCTTATTTTTACTATCTGTATATATTCGAGTTCTAGTTATAAGCAATTTCAACTTTCTTCTTCCTTGCAGAACAGGTGGGATACAGAAATATTTGACCGAGTCTAGGGCTAGGGTGTCGGCAGAATTCTATTAATCTATGAAACTTCGAAACCAAAGGGAAATAGTTATGTGCTTTTATTTTCTTCTTAGGGGCATCTCATAATACATACAATGTATTTCAAATATATAGTGCAATAAATATGATTTAATTTATGTATGCATATTAATTTTTGTTACATAACAAATATATATGTATCTTTGACATACAATATATAGAATGCAAGTCTAAATATATAGCGCAGTATGCGTGTTTAAAAGATTGAAACATAATTACTTTTGTAGCTCACTATTTATAAAATCAATGTGTAATTTTATCGAGGAAATTCCCGGTGAACGATACCCCCACTTGAGCTAATCTATTATTTGGTCAAAACTTGTATTGAAAAATGCATTATGTATTATATATAGATGTAAATAGGTATAACTGTTAGATGTAGTGACTCGCCTATGTTTATTATCTATGACATTAGTATTTAAGATACCTCATGAAATATTATATTTAAATAAAATATTTCTTACCGACTCAAAAGATATTTAAAATTTTTTAAAATTATTTAGTTGTACGTATCCATTAATGTTATTTTTTACTTAAAGAGTACTTTAAACATTCCCATCATATGTCATTAATATATATACTATATTATTTTGTGGACCATTTTCGATTTCTTTCTTTTCAAGTATGGGAATTCAGGCATTTTTTATACATTCCCATGAGCTCACATAGATAAATACACTCATTTACAGAGATGAGTCAGGAATCAGATTAGATATATATATATATATATATATATATATATATATATATATATATAGATAGATAGATAGATAGATAGATAGATAGATAGATAAATAGATAGATGTCTTACCAGTTCCTCCTAGAAAATCATGTAAAACCACATTGCCATTGGTCTAGCAGACAAACACTCCCGATGACTTGCTTTGGAACAATATTTTGGTCAGCATATAGACAAAGTTTATTTTAATTATAACTATATTAGCCACATCTTTCTGTTTATAACGTTTAGCCACAGCTTTCTGTTTATAACATGTTGACACATATTTCTGTTTATAACTGTACTAGTCACATCATTCTGTTTATAACATTTAGCCACATCATTCTGTTTATAACATTTAACCACATCTTCTGATTATAACTATATTAGCTACAGCTTTCTGTTTATTACTATATTAACCACATTGTTCTGTTTATAATTATTAGCCATATATTTGAGTTTATAACTATATTAGCCAACTGCCCACTTTGGGAACCGCTGATTTAGAGAGCCATGAAGTTTGATAACATGCACATTTAGCGGCAACCAACTAAAGCAACTTCTACTTCTGTATGACAGCGTCTACCATACATCGCCATGCGCCTTTAATCGTTTACCCACGGTTCCCCATCAATTGCTCCAGAACAACATATTAAGTCTACTTAGGCTAAAGACGAAATATTTATTCTGAAATGCAACTTAAAAAAAAGGAAACTTGTTTTATTTCAAGTGATAGATGTTAGTCGTGCATTGTAGTATATAATAATTGTTAGACTGGCTGCACCCAATCTAGTCCCGTTCACGAAAAATTCGGTATACAAAAAAAAACTTTTCAATGTTTGTCTCGGGTATAGAAAAGTGCATCTGTCTACGAACTAAGACATAGAGTAAAAGAGAAAGATAAAGAGGGAGAGGCAGAGACAGAGTGACAGAGAGAGAGAGAGAGAGAGAGAGAGAGAGAGAGAGAGAGAGAGAGAAGGAGAGAGGAAGGTTTATAGTAGGAGACAAACAATAGAGTTTCAAAGTGTGTTCTATGGCGGTACGCACAAATGGTGCAGTAGGAAACCGAACCATAAGAAAATCTAGAAGTAGTGTGAGAAAAACGTTGCTTTCATTTTATTGGCGAACATCAGCTACGGATAACCAAAATAACGGTATCTAAAAAGTTTGAAAGATGTCCATGGCGATATTGTAGCCATGATTTCTCAGTTTTAGAGACGAGTGGAAACTAATGAACCTATAAAAAAATTGCCGCATCCGTAAATAAAATTGCAACAAAGTGCATCATTGGGTGTCAAAGAGGAAAGAGACGAGGGGCTGCAACACTGAGACCGGACACGATTGAAACTTCGCTTTTGAATGTGTGTGGTAAAGTCAGCATGAGCTTTTAAGACGTTTAACAATTTATATTTATGTAGAGATAATTGATTCATGTTTTATCATTGTTTTATTTTGTTAAAAAAATAAGAGTGATTTGTCTCAAGTGTTAAATAATGGTCCATTGTTTGATTCAACGAAAATAATCACAGGTCTGTATGTGTGTGTGTGTATGTGAGTTTGCGTGTGTTTGTGTGTGTGTGAGAGAGAGAGAGAGAGAGAGAGAGAGAGAGAGAGAGAGAGAGAAATAGACAAAGACAATGGCAGGGAGAGAGTGTAACTGAGGGGGGATTCTCCACTAAGTATTCAAAACACATTATAGTCTCGTGTTCACACTTGTCATTTCCTGCCCCCCCCCCCCATGAAGAACCCTATAAACGCTCGTAGATAGCGCGCGTTTGTTATATATAAGGTAAATCTTAATTATTTTTTGTTTGATTTAATCGATGTAACAACTTATAGACAAAGACAATGAATAGAACAGATATAACAATAGGGCATTCAATCAAGAAAGTTTGCTGGATCTCAGTGATGAAGCGTATACAGCCATGGACATTTTCATCAACTGTGTTGTATCCAACTTGTTGGGTTTGATGGGTATTGTTGGAAATATACTGAATATGTTGGTATTATCAACACACAGTATGAGAGATACAACTAACTCGTTATTGTTATATCTTTCTGTATCAGATTTTATATTCTCATTTTTGACTGTTTTACAACATGTTGCAAATATTGTATATTACTGGAATACATATTTGTATTTTACATTATATGCATATTACTATACAATATTTGATTACATTAAAATTGTGTGTTTATTTACAAGTACATACTTTGTGACAATGTTATCTGTAGAGAGAATGATAGCTGTTTGTTTTCCATTTTATGTGTCAAGAATCGTCACAAAATTTAGAATTAAAGTTTTTGCCGTGCTAATAACATTTCTTTTAGCCGGTTTTTTAAAGTCCATATTGTGGTATGCATTATCTTGGTTATTATACAGAAGATAATGTTACTTTTATAACAACTTTCAAAACAAATTTCTTACAGAATAATTATAGTTTTCTTCTTGGTTTTTATCTGACTATTTTTGTTAATATTTACTCCATGGCTATTCCCACAATTATTGTACTATTCTGTACAGTATTGACCGTTTAAAAAATGACACAGTCTTCTAAGAACTTAAAAGGCCTTTCTGAAATTGTGAAGTCAAAAAGAGTCAGAGAATTGAGATCTGTGAAGACAAGTCTATTTATGTCTTTGTCGTTGATTTTTTTTAGTTTTAGTTCCATCTGGAACTATTGAAACAATAATAGCTCAAGACGCTAAAGTTTTTCATTTAAAGCAAAGAGTTTTATGGATGTTAATATGTGCTGAAAACATTTTGTACATAATGAACTCTTCCTTTAATTTTCTTTTGTACGTCACTACAAGTCCCAAATTTCGTCAGACGTTTAAAAAATTATTTTGAAAAAAAAAAAAAAACAATTAGACAGGGGTCGTTGACAAATTATATGACATAAAATTTGTGACAAATTTAACTCCTACCCTCCTTTAACTATGAATTTATACAGGAAATTTAAGAAACCCGCAATTGTCTAATATGACTGTTATCCCCTTCCCATTTATATAATATAATATCCACCCCCTTCTCTTTCTAATTAATCTTCAATACCCCTCTCCGATATTTCGATAACACATAACTAGTCACTAGGTATATAAATAACAATTGTTTTTTTTTTATTTATCCCCCATACTGCCACGAGTGACACATATCAGATCTACACAAAAATATCAGTACTAATTCCTCAACTTTAAAAAAAAGGGTTATCTTTTTCACGCCCAATAAATCGTTTGTCATTTTCGCATGTAGTATTTTAACTGTAATTTTGTTCTTTGTTGTCCCATGCACCGTCAGTATTTTAGATGGAAACTATTATATGCATAATCTGTGTGTGTGTGTCATTTCCGGATTGTCTCCGAGCAGTTATGTCTAAAAATGTTCCATCTCCCCGAGAAGAAAAAGGGAATTCTGACTTCAAATCTAGGGCAGTTCCAAAAAGTAATTAAACCTCAAAAGCATTGTATTGGTGACAGTGTCAATCCTATTCGGAAAATTCCAATGGATCTACATATCATGAACATTTATAAAACATGAGCTTCTGATGTAAATAGCAGAAAGACAGGATCGTTCTGACAGCGGGTGAATTAAAACAGTTATGAAATAAATGGCATTGCCCAATCAACAAGGAAAATCAACATTTGAGAGAAACATTTACAATGTTGTTAAGAAGATTTAATAACAATTGAAAACCTGGAAACAATGCTTTCACGGTAATGTTTAATGTAACAAATGAGAAATGAAAGTGGTTGTGCCGAGAAGACATAGCGTTCTATGCACTTCATATTTCGATAAATGGAAAAGTAGATTGTTGTACCTCGGATGATTCACAAAAGATTCAGTCAGGAAAAATGAAATAACTTAAGGGGAAAGTGCAAGTTATAAAATCAATTTTCTGAAGAAAGTATTGAATCCACTGTTTTACCAATCTTGGATAGGCCTACAAAGGATCAAGTGGGTGAAGAAAATTTTGTGAGCGTAACACAATGTTCCATTAGTAGTGAAGATAATTAGAAACCATTAAATTCTAACGGACACAAAACTACGTTTGCAGTGACTGCCGAAAAATTCAGTACATGGGAGACCAAAAAGTCTGTGAAACCTTGTCGGTTTTCAAAACTAGAGGAAGCTTCCAAAAAGTAAATTTTGGATCACTCCCAAACATTAGTAATGCGAAATGGAACTCAAGGGCAATGTATTGTTTGTTATTATTCGTTCTGATGCCGGAGTAAAGGCGAAAAGAATGGGCTGACATTTGTCACTCTGCCTATGCTTCAATTTTATTGAATTTTATAATTAATCGGAAGCTTGTAAGAAACATCCAAAGGCTTTTAAGTCATTAAAGACATTTTGATTCACAGATCCAGCACCTTTATCAACGCAGCGTTCATATGTGAAGAGCGTACAATTAACGTGAAGCAAGTTTTACTTCCACTTTTTCAATTCCATTGAAAAATTTAACATTAAATTTCTTTTAACTAATTCACAATAGAAATGTACATTGTAACATTGTAACAATTATCAATATTATTCTTATGTCACTTTAATTTGTAATACTGAATTTTTTATCGAAATATTTAAAAAAAAATGTTCTAAATAATGTGTGTCTATTGGAGGGGGAACTGTTTTTATACACAACAAAAATTAACCATATTTTCTTTCTTTGTGGTACAAAACTCCACCAAATATGATATGGGGATATAGTGTTATATTTTAATCATACCCCTTGTGGCCATATCGTTTTTTGTTAGTAGTGTTGAACCTTCATGGATATTTTAAACAGGTCAGTGTTGGTCAATGAGTGGATGATAGATTACAAATATTTACCCACACAACATTTGCATGTCCAGTAAGTAGTTGAGCATCAGCTTATTGTGTTGGTAATAGATGTGGTAATCGGAACTATCAACCTGTCCATAGTGAAATTTTAAATTACAATGGGACTGGTATATTTTAATGAGTTGTTTGTAAACAAACAATATGGCGGTGACCGATCTAATTTTTTTTTTCTTTTTGCTTTAAATATATTTAAAGTTACATTTATTTCTCGACTAAAAATAAATAAATAGTTAACTTGTACACCATTCATTTGGTTAGAATAAAGTTTTGAAAATTCGTATAATATTTTATTTTAATTCAATTATCAAATGTCATGTTGAATGATATTGGTTATATTGTTGATAAAAAATTGGTAAATATTTATTGAATTTAGGGTAAATACTATTTAATACCATTATGTTTAAACATTAAAAAGCTCACAAAATATAATTCTAGAAATTAAACATTGTGGTGAAGTTCCTGTATGTAGGAGATTAATTCTTTTAGATCCTTAAACCACTATTGGAACGGTTTAATCGTTCCCTTCTTTTATCCCCACCACAGCCGATAGTGCAATGGCAATGAAGGCACCACGGGAGGTATTTTTTTTAGACTTTCCTTCACTCACATTGAATATAGTGTATTCTTTTCGAATATTGTTGAGCAAATAGAATTGTCTGTTTATAATAGAATTTTAGTTATTAAATATAAATTACATATCAATTATTGAATTAGATCGCATCAAAAGTCAAAGTCTATTAATTACCTCTAAGATATTGTTTTCCATAGAGGCTTCAGACATAAGCATTGGAATATAACATTTGGAAACACAGGACAAATATTCTGCTACATATTGCTCTGAAAAGTATCGTTCATCATAGTGGTAAATAAGTGAATGGAATTTTGAGACCAATAAATTAAAGTGAAAAATGTGCTGGTATAAAAGTTGATAATTCAATTCTCGCTAATCATGTGCAACATTAAACCAACGTATTCATGTTCAGACAGCAATATTTTAAAATGTGTATATATATATATATATATATATATATATATATATATATATATATATATATATTGAAAACTACAAATTGAACTGACATGTAAATAAACGTATCTAATTAATTAGTTCAACATACAGAAATGGCAATGCTAAAAGGACATTTTTATGGAGTCCTTCTTTCATCCCCAATATAACCGTTAGTGCAATGGCCATTAATGGAAATTCATGACCTGAAATATCCATTTTTCCTCACCGGAGATCGAACCTGTCGAGTGCTTTATCACACAACCATCCTCTCCCTCTGCACTCCAGTCAGGTAACTCGTTTTTATTAGTTTTACTGTCAGCTACGTCTATATTTGACATACCGATCTGTACGTCGTCTTCAGATCTCCAGCTCTTGGTGCCAGCACAAGATAAAGCAAATACAAAATATTTCCAACCCCACAGTCAAAAGTATTCGGGGTATAAACAACGACTTTAGAATTATTGACTCGAGTAACGAAAACTACTTCCGTCTACGAGCTGAGATATAGAGTAAGAGTGAGAGGGGAATCCGAACAGTAAAAACAACAAGAAATAATTCGGAAAAAAATAATATAAATTTATCTAAAACGCTAGAAACATATGCATGACAATAACATAGCTGCAATTTCTCAGTTGAACAACCAAGCAGAAACTCCATTTACCAATAAATAAAATAGTCGCATCTGAAAAAGAAAAGAAAAAAAAAAACGCATAAAAGTGAGTGGATGAGGTACGGAGGATGAAAGACGAGAGGAACTACTACACTGAGACTGAACTTGATTGAAACTTTGCCTACAATTGTTTCAGTTAGTGTCGACATGAGCTGTTATTCTGTAAAACTAATGAGAGCAAACCAAGCCAACCATTAAGTTTTACTTAGAGATAATTTATTTAGGATTCATCAATGTTGTATTTTTGTAACATCATCTTTTTATTGTAAAGTTTTAAAGAATGTTTTGTTGTTTGTTTCATGGAAAATATTCACAAGTCTTTATGTAATTGAGTGAAATAGACAAAGACATTGGCAGAAAAAGAGTGTGTGTGTTACATTTAAGCTCATACGTTGTTGTTATTGCTATAAGATTTAATTGATTCATTGACACAAAGACAAAGAAAATGTAGAGAACATATGTATGCTTGGGTGAGAGAGAGATAGAGACAGGGAGGGGGGGCAGGGCTATACCCCCATTTGGATTCAGATGCCATTATAAAATCCGTTATATTCACGCCTCACGCTCAACATTAATTCCCCCCCTCCCCATGTCTCACCCTTTTAAAAAAACTGTTTCTAAGTCTTTTGAAGGGGCCTGTCATGCCCCGTTTCATTGAGCAATGAGAGAAAGCCTCTTAGTTTTTAACATACATACAATTGATTCATGTTTAATCTATGTTTTTTTTTTAATTTTGTGTTAAATTTAATGCTCTAATCAACGTCTTTGTTAGCATCATTGAAACTAATCGGTAGCCTATTTTTGTGTGCAAAAAAAAAGAGAGATAGAGACAGGAGCGTCACTTGCGGGGAGAGGTATGACAGGACGCTAGCTAACACAAGGAATAAGACCCCGTTTAAAAACTTTCGTCATTACTTGCACCCTTCCCCTAACTCTAACCAAAAAATCGCTTATAAGGAATATTAAATATAAATATTAATTATATTTTTTTAATATTTATTTTTTAGATTATTATATTATTTCAACGATATAAAGACAAGTAAAATGAATAGTACAGATTATGAAGCTAATAATGCGACAGTCAATCAAGATAGTTTTCTGGATCTCAGTGATGAAGCTTATACAGCCATGGACATTTTCATCAACTGTGTTGTAGCCAACTTGTTGGGTTTGATGGGTATTGTTGGAAATATACTGAATATGTTGGTATTATCACAGCACAATATGACAGATACAACAAACTTGATTCTCTTGTATCTTTCTATATCAGATTTTATATTCTCAATTTGGACTGTTTTACAACATATTGCTAGCATTGTATTTTACTGGAATAAATATATATCTAAAACATTAGGTGCAGTTTACTATGTAGTATTTGATTATATTAGAGTTCTGTGCTTATTTACTAGCTCTTACATTGTGACAATGTTATCTGTAGAGAGAATGATAGCTGTTTGTTTTCCATTTCATGTGTCGAGAATCGTCACAATATATAGAATTAAAGTTTTTGCCTTTCTAATAACATTTCTATTAGCGGTTTTTTTTAAGCCCATATTGTGATTTACATTATCTGAATTATTACACTGAAGATAATGTTACTTTTATAACTGTTTTTAAAACAGAATTCTTTCTGAATAATTATAGTTTTCTTAATGGTTTCTATCTGAGTATTTTTGTTAATATTTATTCCATGGCTATTCCCACACTTATTGTACTATTATGTACAATAATTACTGTTAATGAAATAGCAAATTCTTCTAAGAACTTAAAAGGCATTTCTGAAAATGTGATGTTAAAAAGAGTCAAAGAACTGAAGTCTGTGAAGTTAAGTTTATTTTTGTCTATGTCGTTGATATTTCTAGTTTTAGTTCCATCTGGAACTATTGATACAATAGCATATCTGGAGTCTGATGTTTTTCATTTAAAATTCAGATCTTTTTGGCTACTGATTTATGCTGAAAACATTTTGTACATTATAAACTCTTCATTTAATTTTCTTTTGTACGTCACTACAAGTCCCAAATTTCGTCAGACGTTTAAAAAATTGTTTTGAAAAAATATAGGAAGAATGGTGTGGTTGACATAATATATGACGTAAAAATTATGACAATTTTACCCCTCCCCCATCCCTTTCAGAACCCCACCATTATCTAATAATACTCCACCCCCCTTATCTAATAGACTCAACCATTCACTTTATCTGATTAGACCCCAAACACTATTCCCTTATATCTAAATGGACGGTGACACCCCCAACACCTTCCCCAAATTATTTACTTATGCTTCAATACTTTGTAGTTTCACATGCTCGAGGATGTTTGAAACAGGTATGTGTTGGCTACGGATGGATGATAGATTCAAGAAATCTACCTACTCTACTAGTCCAGGAAGTTGTGGAGCCTTAGCTCATGGTATGGTTATAGATGTGGTATTTGTAATATCAATCTGTCCAGAGTAAAAGTTTAAATTCTAAACTTAATTACTGTGAGGTTGGTATTGGCTAGTGAGTTTTTTTTTATAACATGCACTATGGCAGTGATCAATTAAAAACATTTTCTGTTTGAGTATTGTTATAAATATATGTAAAAATATATTTATTTATTCAACTTTAAAAACTAAATATTTTAGTTTATTCATCGTTTATTTTGGTTAGAATAAAACTAAAAACTATTTTTGTGTTTTGTTTTTATTAATCAAACATAATGTTATTTTATGTTGCTCTTATTGTCGGTAATAATTGGTTAATATTTATTGAATGAATGTAAAGAAAAAAAAATCGCATTTTTTAAACATGAACATTTTCACAATTTGAAATTAAGAAATTACACTATGTAACAAATGTATATATTTTTATTGTTCTTGGGTAAAAAATGTTTTCCTAACCTGTAAAGTCTACAGTAATGGTTATTTTTCCACCAAAAACTTTCGCTGTGTGATCTGGATACTAATATTATAACATACTTCTGTTATTGTAGTTGCACCAAAGCAAGCTATTTACAAAACACCCCTTAAAGAAGTAAGTAAAACAAAATGTGTTTATTATTTGACAAGGAAAATAAGCTGTTAAATTACTATCATTTTATTTTGTTTAACACATTGCTCCTTCTTGAAATTAATCTAGTAATATTTAATTACTTTAATAAGATACAGCTGCATTTAGATCAAGCCATGTGTTGTGCATATTCTTTTGCTTTTTATTACGAAAAACTTTTGTCAGTCACACAATACAAATATTTTTGGAAAATAAATGCATGTTCCTCTTAGTCTGTAGTTGTAGTTTTACCAAGCCAAGCCATTCACCTCTTGTAAAAGTATGCAACAAAAAATGAGTTAATTATGAACTTAATAATTATTATTATAGTATGCTTCAATTAGATGTTCGCACGACTTTAGTCGGTTCAAGGATCGGTAGCAAAGGTTCTGCGCTAGAAGATTTTTGTCATATAACTGTTACAAAAATAAACTTTTGTTTATGTAAAGCAGCATGGGAAAAATGTCTTTAGACATAAGATTTGGAAATTAAACATGTGTTACCACACAGTCACATAGACACACACATACACACACACACACACACAATCCTGCACACACTCAAGGTGAAAACATCTGGTTACTTACTCTCCTTTCACAAAATTTGGTTTACAAGCAAAAACTTGTGAATGTTTCTCTCGGGTAACGAAAAGTGCATCGGTCTACGAACTATGACATTAGGGAACGGATAGTCGTTCGGTAAAGCATTTGACTATCGACCTGAAGGTACCTGGTTCGATCTCCGGTGAGGACCAATGGATATTTTAGACACCTTTATGTCTTCCGTGGTGCCCCCATGGCCATTGCACAATCGAATAGCCTCATAAGTTGTTCATAGTATCTAAAAGATTTCATATCATCTCAGAAAGAGAGAGGGGATGGAATCCAAACGGTAAAAACGACACGAAATAATTCGGAAAAATCCAAAATTACTTCAATCTAAAACGTTTAAAAGTTGTCCTTGGCGATATTTTGGCCATAATTTCTGAGTTAAAGAGCCCTAAGGTAAACTAAATGTACCAATAAGAAAAAATGCCGCATCTGAAAAAAAAAACGCAAGAAGGAGCAGGGATGAGGTATCAAGGTCGAAAGACGAGCGGGAATGTAACAATGAGACTGCACACTTTGAAACTTTGTCTGTGACAATATGTCGGCTCGAGCTGTTATTATGTACAACTATGTAGAGCAATCGAAGATAATTAAGACTTGTTTTATCATTGCTTTATTTTTTTTTTAATCCTGAGTTTATTCTAAAGCTTTAAGAATAGTCCGTTGTTTGCTTCAATTTCAACAATCACTAACCTATGTGTATGTATGTGTGTGAGAGAGAGAGAGAGTGAGAGAGAAAGAGAGAGAGAGGGGGGCAGAGAGGAAGAAATAGACAAAGACAGTGACAGGGAGAGAGGGTGACCGGAGGGAGGGCGCTATAACTGCCTAAAGATTAAGACCCCATAATAAAACCGATTATGGTCTAGCACAAACGATCATCATAACCTGCCCCCCCCCCTAAATGATGTACAATTACAAATGCTCCTAGACTCTGTGTGTGTGTGTGTGTGTGTGTGTTATATTAAAGGTACACCTTTATTTTATTTGTTTTTAGATTTAATCGGTTCAACGACATAAAGACAAAGACAATGAACAGATCATATATTGGAGTTAACAATGAGACAATCAAACAAGAACATTTGCTGGATCTCAGTGATGAAGTGTATACATCCATGAACTTTCGAGCGGGTGATGTAGGCTTTCGTTCAACACCAACGTGTCTCTGCCCTGCAAAATAGCAGATAAAAAAATGTGATCATTATTGCAATGTTTCGTTTTGATTTTGAACATTGAGATAATTAATTACTGTTTAAACAAATAATCCTAAGTTATAAGCGTTGACATTAAAAAAAAGGTTTGGCTTGGTTGTTTGGTTTGCTTTGGTTTGGTTGGGTTTGGTTTAGTTAGAATTGAGTGTAAAACGTAATTTGTAAAGAATGAAATGTAGGTCATTTACGCACATTAAGTATGTGGCGTAAATTAGCACCCATGCCTTTACTTAGTGATATGTTAACAATGTTTCAAGTGTCACAATTGAACTCCCCGAATAACTGGGTAACGCCGGGTACACTACTAGTTTTATATAATTTCTAAATTTTGTACTGTTTTTAATTTGTTTTTAAATATTATATTATTAATATTAAACTAATGAAGTCAAAACTAAAAGCTATTTCCAAAATATTCTTTTAATGTGACATTATTTGGCTATCTATATCTATTTACCTGAATTAAAGTACCATGTTAAAGTTCTAAATTTGAGTTTACATTATTATGAGTGTTTACATGTAAAACTTTTCCATCAACGCCCTACACCTTACCTTTTCCCGATTACCATTCTTTCAGCTTACCATATATTTCTTGTCTTTTGTATTGTTTTATTTTAACTGTACGACATGAGTTTCATAAACAATGGAATGCAGCATTGTAGTATTACACACAGAAAATTCATTCATGTTTGATCAATTTTTTTATATTTTAAAAAAATCTTGTGTTTAGTGTTCAGCTCAATGGAATGGTTGTTTGGTTCAATGAAAATATTCACCAGTTTGTTTGTGTGTGTGAAGGAAGTAGACAGGGACAGTAGCCGGGCGTGAGAATGGAATTACCCCCCCCCCCCCCCAGAGTATTTTTAGACCTCATTATGTTTTTCCGCTTACTCTTGTTATCACTTGTCCCCTTCTCCATGACGTAACTATACAAAACGCTCCAGACTGTGTGTGTGAAATATAATTTTAATTTTTTTGTTATATTTTGTCAGATGTAATTTGTTCAACTATATAAATACAAAGACAATGAATAGTACAGATATTGAAGTTAACAATGAGACAATGAATCAAGAAAGTTTGCTGGATCTCAGTGATGAAGCGTTTACAGCCATGGACATCTTCATCAACTGTGTTGTAGCCAACTTGTTGGGTTTGATGGGTATTGTTGGAAATATACTGAATATGCTGGTATTATCACAACACAGTATGCGAGATACAACAAACTTGATTTTGCTGTATCTTTCTGTATCAGATTTTATATTCTCAATTTTGACTGTTTTAGAACATATTGCTTATATTGTATTTTACTGAGATAAATATTTGTCGTATACACTAAATGCAATTTACTTTACAGTGTTTGATTACATTAAACTTGTGTGTTTATTTACAAGTACTTACTTTGTGACAATGTTATCTGTGGAGAGAATGATAGCTGTTTGTTTTCCATTTCATGTGTCAAGAATCGTCACAAAATTCAGAATTAAATATCTGATAATAACATTTATTTTAGCAGGTTTTAATAGCCCAGTTTATGGTATAAATTATCTTAGTTATTATACTGAAGATAATGTTACTTTTATAACAACTTTTAGAACAGAATTCCTACAAAATAATTACAGCTTTCTTGCTGATTTATATTTTAGTATATTTGTTAATATTTATTCCATGGCTATACCCACACTTATTGTACTATTATGTACAATAATGTCTTTTAAAAAAATGACAATTTCTAAGAACTTAAAAGGCCTGTCTGAAAATGTAATGTCAAAAAGAATAAAATAATTGAGATCTGTGAAGATAAGTTTATTTATGTCTTTGTCGTTGATATTTCTAGATTTTGTGGAATAATTGAGACAATAACTTTTCAAGATGCTTCTGTTTTTCATTTAAAATACAGATCTGTAAGACTATTAACGAAAGCTGAAAACATTTTGTATATTATAAACTCTTCGTTCAATTTTCTTGTGTACGTCACTACAAGTCCAAAATTTCGTCATACGTTTAAATTTTTTTTTTTGAATACAAAAATAGGGGTAAGGGGGCTGGTGAAAAATCGTATGACGTAAAAATTGTTACAATTTAACCCCCCCCCCTTTTCCTATAAATAAATGAATTAGATTTTCGAAACCAGAAAGTATTTAATTAGACTCAAACACCCCCCTCTTATAAACTTAAAAAATATTCTAATACCCTCTTTTTAAAAATGTAGCTTCCCTCCCCATAATTATCTAATATGACTTCAACTCCACTCCACCGAATTATCAAATATGACTTCAACTCCACTCCACCTAATTATCTAATATGACTTTAACTCCACTCCACCTAGTTATCTAATATGACTTCAACTCCACTCCACCTAGTTATCTAATATGACTTCAACTCCACTCCACCTAATTATCTAATATGACTTCAACTCCACTCCACCTAATTATCTAATATGACTTCAACTCCACTCCACCTAATTATATAATATGACTTCAAAACCACTCCGCCTAGTTATCTAATATGACTTCAACTTCACTCCACATAATTATATAATATGACTTCAAAACCACTCCACCTAGTTATCTAATATGACTTCAACTCCACTCCACCTAATTATATAATATGACTTCAAAACCACTCCACCTAGTTATCTAATATGATATCAATATACTTCCCCAGTCTTTCGATAACAATAAATATCTGTCCATATCATTTATTTTTTGAGACGTGGATAATTTGAACTTTATAGAGTGGTATCCTCACGTATATTGTAAACAGGTCAGTGCCCGTTACTGGATGAATTGAACAAAACAACATGTACATGTTTTGTAAGTAGTGGTCTTTTTACCATTAACATGTTCTTTGTGGACGTTTACATTACATTTGGGCTGGTATTTGTAAACAAACAATATGGCGGATAATGATTAAAAAATAAATACTTTTGGTTGTTTATTTTTGTCATAAATATATTAATAGTTCAATTCATTTCTTCAACTTAAAAAAAAAAAACTAAATATTTTAATGTATTCACCATTTCATTTGGTTAGAATAAAATTTAAAAAATTATTTGTATTTGTTTTAATTTAATCATAAAATGTCATGTTGTTGGTCTATTTTTTTTTGTTAACAATCAGTCAATATTTAATGGAGTAAAAGTAAACAACATTTAAACGGATTTTATAGCATGAAAAAATTTAATTCACTAAATTAAATTCTAGAAATTAAACTATTTAACACATTTATATTTTAGTTATTGTTCTCGGATAAAAGAGTGTTTTCTTAATTCTGTAATTTCTACAACAAATATTGGTTATTATTTTTAAAAAAGTGGAATGTTCCTCTCAAAATCCTCATGCGTGTATGTCACTCCTGTAAATAGCAGCAGATGCCCCAGATATCTCTTGGACTCCAAATGACCTGTCATAAAGACTCAACCACTATTAGCTGTCTTTTTTTATGATATATGGCGACTAACGGAACAAACAAATATAGAAACAATGAATGCACGGGCTGTAAAAATGTATATTGTTTGGTCAGACCCACCAAACGTTTTTAATGGCACCAGGAGAATATAATTATGTGACCCTGGCAATGGCAATTTAGAGGCCCTGGACAATAACGATGTTAAATCTACAGCTTGCAAATTTAAATATTTTTAATTCTGGAAAACTATAGCTCGCAAACATTTAACCATTTCAACCTTGACCCCTATATATTGCTCAAATAGTTCTTGTGGATGACACAAAAAGTCCCAATAGGGGGCACTTTATCAGTGGAGACACACGCTTAAATATAAAAAAATAAAAACATTTACGACTTTCCTTGTAAACTATTATATATATCAAAAAATGTTCAAGGTAGTTGGTGGAGGATATTGTTAATGCGTTGTTACTTATGCCTCCAAATGTTTATTTCATGGAAAAAATCAAAATGGGCTCTATCTCTCGTCTCTCTCATCTTCATGGCCTCGTTCTCTCTCATTCAAGTGCAAAACAAACGGATGCAACATGTCGCAGTAGGAAATGATTCGCCCACATACACACACCATTGTAGGCACACACACACACACACACACACACACACACACAATCAGTGGTCCACTCACACCCAATTTTTAACACTAAAATAACATGCTAATTTGGTGTCACAATATATGTTGTAATAACATATTTAAATAATTGTGTTCGTATGTTTTATAATAATATTATAATAAAACCAATTTCGCTTCCTACCACCATGACAAATGTTGGGGGTACATTAAAACCCTGACATTAAGAAATGCTTGTTACAGATTCGGTATTAGTCAATGGCGTAAATTTATATTATGCAACCCGATGTGAACTCTTAAATGCTGTCCCAATTTATAACGTTAAGATGTCAATTAGGGGTTTGCGATTTCTTTTATTGTTACCTAACTGTAGCAAAACTAAATGTTTGTTTCAAACCCCAATGTATCTGAGAAAACTGTTTTCTTGCTGTGAACCATCTGTAATGAAAAATTGTGGAAAAAATGTATAAAATAGTCCTTACTTGCGTAAAAAGATTTATACTTTTAGATTAAAACAAATTTACTTTTGTAATAGATGAAAAATAGATATGTAAGCTTATTACTGAAATGAGTGTGTACAAAATAAATGTTTTTAGGCTCAATAGGCTCAACGTTATAAAAGACGAATACAATGAACAATACATATATTGGAGTTAACAATGAGACATTCGATCAAGAAACTTTACTGGATCTCAGTGATGAAGTGTATACAGCCATGGACATCTTCATCAACTGTGTTGTAGCCAACTTGTTGGGTTTAATGGGTATTGTTGGAAATATATTGAATATGTTGGTATTATCACAACACAACATGAGAGATACAACAAACTTGATATTGTTGTATCTTTCTATATCAGATCTTATATTTTCAATACTGACTGTTTTACAACATATTTCTAGCATTGTATTTTACTGGGATATATATTTCTCTTATACATTAGATTCATTTTATTTGAAATATTTGATTGCATTAAAATTGTGTGTTTATTTACAAGTACTTACTTTGTGACAATGTTATCTGTAGAGAGAATGATAGCTGTTTGTTTTCCATTTCATGTGTCAAGAATCGTCATAAAATTTAGAATTAAATTTATTTCCGTGTTAATAACATTTCTGTTAGCGGGTTTGTTTAGCCCATTTTGTGGTGTGAGTTATCTTAGCAATTATACAAAAGATAATGTTACTTTTTTAGGAAATGTTCAAACTGATTTCTTTCAAAAAAATGATAACTTTTTAGTTGGTTTCTATCTGACTATTTTTGTAAATATTTACTCCATGGCTATTCCTACACTTATTGTACTATCATGTACAATAATTACTGTTAAAAAAATGACTCATTCTACTAACTACTTCAAAGGTCTGTCTGAAAATGTAATGTCGAAAAGAGTCAAAGGATTGAGATCTGTGAAGATAAGTTTATTCATGTCAATGTCGTTGATATTTCTTGTTTTAGTTCCATCTGGAACTATTGATACAATCGCATCACGGGAGCCTGATGTTTTTCATTTAAAATTCAGATCTTTTTGGCTATTATTGTGTGCTGAAAACATTTTGTACATTATGAACTCTTCTTTTAACTTTCTTTTGTACGTAACAACAAGTCCCAAATTTCGCCACACGTTTAAAAAAATTGTTTTTAAAAAAATGAGATTGGAATCGTTGACAAATCATATGACGTAAAAATTGTGAAAATATAGACCCGACATGTTCCTTTAAAAATTTCCCCTCCCCCACCCCCCATTATCTAATATGGCTCTCTTTACCCTCCCCCCAATTATTTTGTAAAACTCCAACACCCCTGTAATTAAATTTTAAAACTCCAACACCCCAGTAATTAAATTTTAAAACTCCAACACCCCTGTAATTAAATTTTAAAACTCCAACACCCCTGTAATTTAATTTTAAAACTCCAACACCCCTGTAATTACATTTTAAAACTCCAACACCCCTGTAATTACATTTTAAAACTCCAACACCCCTGTAATTAAATTTTAAAACTCCAACACCCCTGTAATTAAATTTTAAAACTCCAACACCCCTGTAATTAAATTTTAAAACTCCAACACCCCTGTAATTACATTTTAAAACTCCAACACCCCTGTAATTACATTTTAAAACTACAACACCCCTGTAATTAAATTTTAAAACTCCAACACCCCTGTAATTAAATTTTAAAACTTCAACACCCCTGTAATTAAATTTTAAAACTCCAACACCCCTGTTATTAAATTTTTAAAACTCCAACACCCCTGTAATTAAATTTTAAAACTCCAACAACCCCTTTTCTAATGAGGCTATTTTCCCCTTACCAATTTCCTTCACCATCCTCCTAATTAACTACTAAAACTCCAATACTCCTCTTTTGTCTTTCGATAACAAAGAATATTAATGTTGGTCACAGATTGGATAATAGATTCAAGAAAATTGACCTACACAACATGTTCAGGAAGTAGTGGAGCCTTAGTTTATGGTATTTGTACTATACTATCAACCTTTCCACAGAGGAAAATTACGTTATAATTACAGTGGGGCTAGTATTGTCTAGTGAGTTGCTAGTAAACAAACACTATGGCGGTGATCTATTAAATAACATTTGCTGTTTGCTTTTTGTTGTCATAAATATAGTTTAAGTTCCTTTCATTTCTCCAACATTAAAAACTAAATATACTTATGTGTTCACCATTTCTCTTGGTTAGAATAAAATTAAAGAACTATTTTTTTGTATTTTACATTATTCAATCATTAAATGTCATGTTGTTATGTTGGTCTTATTGTTGGTAATAATTGGTTTAAATTTATTGAATAAAAGTAACCAAGATGTACAAAAAAATTAAACATGACAAAAATCACTTAATACAATTCTATGCAAATGCAAATTTATATTTGTCATAAAGCCATTGGTTCAAAGTGTGTCTTACTAACGCTTAATGTCTACAAAAAGGCAATTGTTCCACAAAGAACTTTGGTTAATGATCAGGATAATGATGTTTTATTTACTTCTGATTTCGAGAGAATCCTCCATTAGCATTGAATACTGAGCAGTCTTCAAGAATATTGTTTAACAGCTAGAATTGTCTGTTTATGAGAACATTTCGATTCATGTAACCTAATCGTAGTTAAAGAACAATTATTGATTTATATGGCATCCAGAGAGCCTAAAATTTGGCGGCTACCAACTGACCATTTAAACAGCTTCTACCTCTGTATTGTAGATCCTATAATCAAAGTACGCCTTAAATCATTCAACCATATTTTCTTACTTCCATTGCTGCAATGCGAGCTGTCAATACACATACCCCGAAAAGAGATTAAACTACTTCAGGAGATAGCAAAACGTCAGACAGAGAGGATGATATGGATGGGACAGATTACGATTTTACTGATGTGGTTGATGAGAGAAGGTCACACTAACCTGAACAGAAATACGACAAAGATCTTATATATTGCTGAGCATACGACGCCAAGTCTCAAGCAGTGGAGCTTGTTGGATGAATGGATGCTAATCACAGATCAGAGGAAGCGTGACGTCAAGATGGGCGGTATTTTTTATCAATGTGGTCGGCCTATTGGAGGTTATAGGTATCACCTTTAACCTGAGTGAATAGCGCATATTCTTTGATAGTTTATTCCGAAGACTCTAAAAAAGAAATGAACATCCGCCTGTTCTTATGGCTCACCCTGTGCATCTTAAAGAGAACTACACCAATGTAAAGATGTTGTGAGTGCCTTGATGTGTAACGCTTATAAATGGGAAATCATTGACTTTGATAAGTTTTTAATTCATGATCGCCTTCAAGGCAGTTTCATGAAATTTCATAGTTTTATTAGTCTGTGGGACTAAGCAGCACTATGACAGAACTAATAGGTCACAACGGTCAAGGATCTTTTAGGGAAAAGCTGGTTAAGTTGGAGCCGCTGATATGATATCAGAAGTTACAGATGCCACCACGACGATCAAGTTAGGCTTCATTAAGCAATTGTTACTCCTCTTGACAAGGATGCTGAAGCTTTCGCGTACCTCCAAATCTTTTTTTCCAAATATTATTTAGACATGAAATATAACACTTGAATGCCGGGAACAAATATTGTCATCTGTTATCGACAACTGGTGTTCATCGAGTAGAAAAAAAAACGTTTAAAAACTTTTAATGGAAGATAAATAGTGTAATATACCATTTGCTTTAAATCAATACTTCAACGCAGTGCTTCATTTTTAGGTTAAGCTTTGCAATAATTAGACCTTTTTAAAAGTATACGTGTTTATATCAAGTTAGATTTTATGTAGGGACATAGACGTGTTAAATGACAGTCACATGGTCAGTGAGCCATCTTTGAAAGGGGCCCCGCAAGACCTCAGTTACGCATCGTTGTCTGTTTTCTTACAAAAAATAAAACAACTTTCGTCAGGCCAAACATATTTAAGGTAAATCAATTTTGATTCCCAAAGTCTGTATTTTTAGTTTCATTAAACGAAGCCATTCAAGCAAAACTACGTAAAGAAGTATGTTTCGATGTTCCCACGACTTTAGCCGGTAAGAGGATAGGTTCTATCCGTGACGGCATTAGAGGGCCCAACATGTCAGGCCCACGCTGTGGGAACCGCGCTAGAAGAATTTTGTCATATAACTGTTACAAAAAAAAAAAAAAAACTTTTGTGAAATCACAGTAACACTAGGAAAAAATGTCAATAGACAAAAGACATTTAAGATTTGTTTTCATGTTTTTTATTAGTCTAATTATGATTAAGATGACATATCTATTCTGAAATGCACATATAAACAAAACGATACACTTTTTTCAACTAACAGATGTAGTATTCAATTCAATTATTGTCAAGGTAGGCCTTATACCGATTGCACCTAACATAACACCGCAATAAATTTGTCTGCAATTTAATCTATATTTTTATTTTATATTGATAGTGTAACTGACAGAAAACACAACAACACTTTGTTATAAATGCTTACGTTTTGAGCCATACTCAAAAAAAATGTTGTCAAGGGTATTTCCTGAACTCAGCGCGCTATTTATGTATCGTTATTTTTCTATTATCTCATGATTAAATCTTGTATAATTTATTATGGTGCGGTATTTATACCATTGTTTACTATAAAAATAACTATAACCGGCTGTCACGGCTATCTCTGGGCCCGCAATAGGCCTGTCAAATAGAGTCAACCAATATACGCTGTCAGCTTTACTAAAGTAAAGAAATAACCTAGTCAAGAGTAATTATTCCCAAATTGTGGGTCGCTAGGGTGTATAGAGGGCTCTGGGCAGAGATAGTACCTTTGATGCTTTGACAGCTGCACCCTTGGGTGGTCAAGCTCACTGGTCCTCACTCATCTCTTTAATCTCTCACGTGTGGCTCCCCGCCACACACCCTGGGCAACGATCTCAGCTGAACGGCTAAACCGCGAGAGGGGGTGGTGCTGACACGGCACCACTGGGCGTATGAACTTCCGAATTGAAGTCACCGGCCAGGGCGGACGAGATCAAATGTGAACCCAACGGCTATGTGTCCGTAATCAAGGCTGGCCACCGATAAGGAGGAAACCGGCTGTGGTCAAGCTTGGAGAGGGTAGGGCGCCGACAAGCATTTCCTGCCCCAGATACAACGGTGCCCCAATGACCCATCCACGGGTTAAGGGATAGAAGGAGAAGAAGCTGATTTGAAATGGTGGCCAAAATGTTCAATAAGTTCTTAATTAACGAAAATTGCAATTTATATTTTTTTGTCATTTAAAAAATATACAGATTGGTCAACCATTATCTATCTTGATTCTTAATAGCTTAAGTCAGAATTCCGCTGGTGAATATAATCGATGCAAAATAAATATAAATTTGTATATATATATATATATATATATATATATATATATATATATATATATATATATATGTATATATATATATATATATATGCCAACTCAGTGGAAACGCACACGTTTTTTTTTGTAGTCTTACAAATGAAACATAAATTGGGACGAATGACGTAAAAAAGGAACATTGCTAATTGGCACAGTATTCAAAAGGGTGTGACTGTCTATTTTTTGTGTAGATTACATGAAGTGACATGTTTCCTTTTGCCAGGAGTTTATTCAAATATCAATACATTCTTCAGTTTCAAATCCAACAATTTATACAGCGTGATTATGTTGTGTGGAGCTACATCTATGATCTCAATATATACCACTAATGTAATCTATTACAATTATATGGCTAACCAAATATTTAACATAGAATGATTAAACTATATTGCACTGGAATATATCTTATTTTGGAATATATATTAATTGTGTGCATCTAACATGGAAGTAACCAAATTATATTGCACAGATAGAAATAGTAAAATATATTAATACATCTATGATATTATTTCACAGAAAAATGCATTATTATATTTAATGAATATATTGCATGTATCTGTCATGAGATTAATTCATAGTTTATTCAAAAGATCTGTTGTTAATACTTTTAATACGAAGTTTAAATGTTTCTATTTCTAAATGATTGTCAACTAATACCTTAGATGAAAAGATTAGAATAATAATGTGGGATTCATTCGTTTATTTATAAACTTTGACTCAACGAGTCAATCACATAAAACTTTTCACAAATCTCATTAAATAATTGAACATGAAACAAGAAAAAAAAAGAACAAAGTAACACAGAAAAGAAAAAAAAAACTAAATGAAACGAATTTTCCAAAATTGAACAGTTTAGTCAACCATACATTTTCTATCAAAATTTTGTTAGGGTAAAATACTGATTTTTTTTTATATTACTCCTTTGCCAAATAATGATTTATCAATTAATTACATCAACAAAGTTTAGAACTTTCTAGACACTCCTCCCGCCATTTAAACAGATTTCAAACATTCATCGATCCCCTAGTAAAATTACGTCAACATTTAAAATCTTCTTATAAAACAAACTTGTAAACAAAAATATAAACACAAAACACAAATCCCCCACGTACCAAATGTAACGCTAAAAAGCAAACCTTAAAAATCTAATATGCAAATATTAATCTCTACAACAAACTCAACGAGTCTCCTTTATTATTTAACGTCAACTATTAAATCAAAATTACGCTCCGCTTCTTTGAGGCACTTCGTTTTATAATATATTATATTTTTTTCAAAAGAATACGGAATCTCATTATATGATTTTCAGTCTTCAATGAAACGAAACATTTTATGTGTGAACTATTTTACATAAATTTCAAAAGCGTATTTTTTCTAAATACAGGAATTGTAAAGGGTATTTTAAAATATTGTAAAAGAAGAAATTTTATTCCGTCACTTTTTAAATAAAGCACCTTTTGTCGGGGTTTTCCATGATGAGACCAATATTTATCACGGCATGCTGGGCCATACAAATGGTTTGGGAAAAACATATATTTCAGACATTGAAAACATTTTGGCAAACGTTAATAATTAGTTTTGTTTAAATTATAAAAAAGATTATATTTTGACTTTAAAATGATATTTCCTATGATTAAAACTATACAGTACAAACTTAAGATTAGTGTATGCGTTTATTTATTTTTTCATTATCAATATTGGGCAAACCTTCTATTTTAAAAATGGCTTTAAAGTAAATCTAGAAACTAAATCTTAATTCTATCCAAACGTTGTCTATATGTTAATATTAAATCGACTCATTTAGTTATTAAACCTTAGTAAACATTTTGGAAAATATAAATTTTCTTACAATTTAAGATGGAAAGGTCAGAGATATAATCGTTTTCGCGAAACGGTTATTTCTTCGTTTGTCAAACGGTGGGGTGGTTCACTTACCCCAAGAGGTACGGTAAAGGTTACACATGTGTATGCAGCGACATATAATTATCGTTTAAAACTACCAAGAGTTTGACGAGGGTTGCCAGTTTACTGCTACCAAAACTTTATGCTCAAATAGCATTAGAAAGGTAAGCACAATCCTTTATGAAAATAAGTGCATTTTTTCGAGAACTGATTCAGGAGGGGTAGCTACTGACCTACTTTTCCACCCTGGCTGGTACAGATGATTGAAAGACCGGTTTATATGGTTAAAATGATAAAATATGTCAGAATATCCTTTATACTGTTTTAGAATAAACATTTTCCTAATCTTCATCTATCATTGATGTTAACTAATAAAAAGTGTAATGCATGCATATGTTAGTTGATTGCCCTGATGGTAAATCAATTAACGGTGGTAAATGAAGTAATAAAGTAAATCAAGTAACAGTGGTAAATCAAGTAACAGTGGTAAATGAAATAACAGTGGTAAAACAAGTAATAGTGGTATATCAAGTAACAGTGGTAAATCAAGTAACAGTAGTAAATCACGTTATAGTGGTAAATCAATTAATGGTGGTAAATCAAGTAATAGTGGTAAATGAAGTAACAGTGGTAAATCTAGTAACAGTGGTAAATCAAGTAATAGTTGTAAATCAAGTAATAGTGGTAAATCAAGTAAGAGGTATATTAAGTACCAGCTTTAAATTATTTACTCGCAGTTCCTTCCCGCCCACAACCAACAAAGGTTCAGTGTTACTCTACTGACTACTCAACATCGATATTTCATCATCAATGCATGTTACTATCACTTTATGACGTAGAGTCAACTCAGCCAGCCTTATGCTCAATAAGCTGGTGGTCCATGTTGAACTAAACAAATACGTGACATGACATCACAGTAGAAGTAAATTATTTATTATTTTTTGTTTAAACAATTTGATATTCAATACATAACGTAATATTTCAGAACTATTATGTTTCATATGAAATAAGCTACAAACACAATTGCTGAAATATCTTTTAAAATATGGAAACAAATTTGGGTAAAAATATGACGTGCTATATGATTTCATTAGATATTTTGTATTATGAAATCTACAGTAAATTATTGTAATACATACCCTATAAATGATTATTAAACACCTTCTCATAATTTTAAAGTTTATGAAAGACTTAAGTAACATTTAATAGCTAAAGTTCCTATAAATTAGAAACTTAAATTCTTTATAAGATAAAACGAAACTATCAATAACCAATTTGTTTTATCGAAAATTCTAATTTTTTTTTCAATAATATCATGATTTCAAAGTATTCAATAATTAGCGCACACAATGATCTAATGGTATTCTATTTCATTTAATGTATGTTTTATTAACTCCAAAATTCAACCTGATTAATATAATAAATTAACTTACAAATATAGAATTAACACAAATACTTTTAACTAATTAAAGAAGAAAATAATTGGAGGTATTAATGTGTTTGTCCTTTTTAATTTAAAGTATTAATGAGTTGGTCATTTTAATTTAAACTATTATGGTGTTGGTCTTTTTAATTTAAACACTATTATTTTTTGGTCATTATAATTTAAAGTTTCATGAAGTTGGTCAATAAAATTTAAAGTATCGGCTGTTAGAAGTTTAACTTTCAACGTAAGATTACTTCATTAGTTCCATTCATTTGTTGGCATCTTATAAGTCTGAATAGAAAATCATAATCAATGGGGTCACACATGATCTAGCTACCATCAACCAGTTTAATACTTGACCTGCGACGAATAGAGATAAAGAGTCATATATATTTCCACCTGTTGGGTTAGGGAGAAATATGGCTGCGTACGGAACGACCATAAGGGAAAAAATTATGGAAATTATCAGCAATCTTTGGAGCTCTATACGCCGCAAGTCAGGAACATACATAGTGTCTCCGGGTTGCGTTTGATGGTTAATGTTGTTCATCACCTGCCCTTGTTGCATATGTGAATACTGAGAATCAGGTTGGTATGAAAAGTGTGAACAGACAGGCGCTGGATTTTGTACGTAATGATATGTGACTTTTGGACTGTTTAAAATTGATCCATTTAAATTGCTTTCGCTGTTGCTGCTTGGCATTTGTTGAAGAGCGATGACTTCTTGCGAGTTGACTGTAGTTGGCTCTAAGTCAGAGTCAATCACTGGCTGATGTACTTGTTGATCTACAGGGAGGCGGATGCAGTTGAAGATTATTAATAGAATAACCGCCATAGAGGCAGGCAGAAATATGGCCACTGTATTCATGGTCGTTTGAGTCTCGTGATTGATGCAACGGACATAGTCGATCTTTGCCATACATAGTGGCAGTATGATGATTAGACCAAGGAACCAAGGGACGGCACCCATAACCAACGCCGTTACACTTGGACTGCAGAGTGATCGTAGTTTGCTCCTTATTATAACCTCTATACCTAGAGCAATCAAGCCCAGACCATACACAAAATGAAGAAGATAACCATAGTAGGTTTCGTAGACGGAATTTAGTCTGCATTCGAACAGAGATAAATCAAGTTCAAACGTTAAATTAGCCAATACCACTAGAGGAAACATGGCCATCATGATATCTCCCATAGCCAGAGATATTATGGTCATCAATTTAGGACTTTGATAGAACCTGACTTTCCTGACTTGTTTGACCAGCAGTATAAAATTGATGATACATATTAGTATGATAAAGATGACAGACAGTGCCCTGATAGAATTTAACAGAGCGGTCTTATCAATCTCCATTGCTGGGATTGGATTCTGTGGAAATAATAAAAAAAAAATATGTGTTAAATGTGAATTGCAACAATCGGTATATTTAAAAAAAAAGCGGTCTCAAGTACGCTTTATATGGAAAGTAGAAATAAAAATTTCAAAACTGCGTCTTACCGGCGTCTCGGTTCGATTAAAAATCTATAGTTTCGAAAAGTTTCTGCCGTTTTTTAAACATGACACCTAATGGCCAAAGTGTGAAATAATTCCATATATTTTTCTTTCTATATCTAAAATATATTACATCTTTAAATGAAGAAAAATCGGATCTGTCCGTTTAGTGCCGGCTTTAGGTATAGGCGATATAGGCAGCTGCCTAGAGCGGTATTATTTCAAGGAGCGGCAAATTCCAGCAAAATAAAATATGAACTCTTCATTGGATTAGTAGAACTTGAAAAATCTACAGGTGCAAGTATGGTGGAAATTTTACTTAAAGAACTGTCATATTCGGGTATTTGTCTAGATGACATGTGGGGGCAATGCTACGATAACAGAGCGAACATGCGGTAAATACATAATGGTGTCCAATTAAGCAAGAGTTAAAGAGCTAAATCGAAGAGATTTTATGTCTCATGCAATTCGCATTCGTTGAATTTGGTGGTGAATGTTGCCGTAAACTGTTGTTTGGAAGCAGTAAGGTTTTTTGAGGTAATTCAAAATATATACACCTTTTTTCTGCATCAACACATCGCTGGAATGTATTGTTAGAATATGTCAAAAACAAAGAGGCAGCAGGTTTAACTGTTAAAGAGTTATGCGCAACACGTTGGGAAAGTCGAGCTAATGCTGTGAAGGTAATTCGATACCAAACAGTTGAAATTTACGATGCACTCGTTTCAATTGCTGATGGCATTTTACTTTCTGGATCACGTGGAACCCAGTCCCTTGCAGAAGCTAAGGGAATTGCACAAAAAATGCTCGGTTTCAAGTTTATTTGTTCCTTAGTGATTTGGTATGATGTTTTATTTGAGATCAATATTTCTAGCAAAACATTTCAAGAAAAAGATATTGATTTAAAGAAATCAATTCAACAAGTGAATGCAACTAAAACTATGCTCCAGAATTATAGAACAGATGAAGGTTTTGACAAAGCAATTACAACAGCTAAATCATTGGCTGAAGAATTTGGTAGTGAGTGCAATTTACCTACGGAATACAAATAAGATCTCGACTAAGAAAGAGACAATTTGACTATGAAGTTTCAGACGATCCAATTCTCGAGCCAGAAATGAATTTCAGAGTAAATTTCTTTAACCAGATATTGGATACCGCAATTCTATCAGTGAATGATCGATTTATGCAGTTAACATCTCATAGCGATTTATTTGAATTTTTGTATGACATTAAAAAACTGGAGATATGCGATAAAAGAGAGGTTTTCAAAGATTGCATGGACCTTCAATTAGCTTTAACATCTGAAAACGAAGATTCGGCAGACATTAATCCAACAGAACTGTGCGATGAATTATTTGCTTTATCAAGGTGAATTACAGAAAAATCAAGTCCTAGAGTTATATTAGACTATCTATGTGGAATGGACTTGGCATTGCCAATTTTGCTTAACTCCCGATAACAGTGGCGAGTGCAGAGAGAAGCTTTTCGAAGTTCAAACTCATAAAAACATATCTTCGTTCTACCATGTCTCAGGATTGTTTGGTTGGTTTAGTTACAATATCTATAGAGAAAAAGATTGCAGAAGATTTGGATCTGACCGAAGTAATTGAAGAGTTTGCCTCTGCAAAAGGTAGAAAGGCATATTTTTCTTGAATTCTCTTCAATCCTTTTAATGCTTAATAAACATGACATATCATTTTGTTTTATTGTTCATTACTTTTTTAAATTAGCAAAAAAAAAAAAAACTTCCTAAAATCCACTACGTATTCTTAAAACTCTTTAACTTTTACAAAGTTGCCAAATTTTAAAAATTTGTTTTGAAGAATGAAGACCAGTAACAAAACTATAAATATATCATATTTTTATTTTCATAATTTGGATTTACTTCAAAATAAATAGCATTTATAGAGATTTCTTAGAAAAATGAAACTAAAAAGGGCGGCATTTTTGTCCTTGCCTATATCACAAATATGTCTAAGGCCGGCACTGTGTCCGTTACCAAAAATAACCTAGCCTACTGATCAAAGCTAAGGGAATATAATTCTATGCAAAGGTTAAGCAGAGTACAGCAAGTATAAGTATATAATGGATGTACTATCGAGACTCACAGCCAATGCAAACACCTGTAGCATCAAAGTATGATACCTAAACTAAGATTATGAATAAAATGGGAAACTTTATGAGTGAATATATTATTAAAATGGGGATTATGTTTCTATGTGTGTGAATAATTTACCACTATGATACACAATTTCTACACGAGCGGTTATTCAGAAAATGTAAATGAAATATCTTGATACCGGTAAATAAATATTTTTTTTTAAACATAATGACAAATTAAGGAGAAAAACAACATCCGCCAAGATTTATACATAGAATATGGTGTTTTGATTTATACAAAGAATATAATATGGTGTTTTGATTTGTACAGCAAATGTAATAGAGTGTTTTGATTTATACATAGAACATAATATGGCGTTTTGATTAATATATTGAATATGGTGTTTTGATTTATTCATAAAATACGGTGATTTGATTTAAACATATAATATGGTATTTTGATTATTCTCAGCTGTAATTTAATTCAATTAATCCAAGTTTTTAAAAATATAAATATGTAACTTTAAATATTTCAAGAATGAACACAAAACAACTTTTTAAATAAAATATGATAGAAATAATTGGATTAACTAACGCTTCAAGAACAACTTCCGATTCAATGAATAGTAAACAACAACTACACATACAGCGAGAAGACAGAATATCTAGTCTTACAGTTTACACATAGAGCGAGAAGACTGAATATCTAGTCTAGCAGTTTTGCACTTTCGGTTATATAAAGCCAGATCATAACACTCGAGATTTATATGCAATGAGTACACATTGAAATTTATTTTTTTTTAAGGTTTTTTTTACTTGCAGATAATAATAATAAAATATATTTAACAAAGTGAGTATATTAATAACAAAGTAAATGTACACACTATACAAAGTAATGAAATAAAAAGTTACGAGACGAGACAAAGAACTATTTAATTGCATGGCGCACATAGAATTGACGTTTGTGGAGAAAGTTTTTGCCAAATTGGTGCTTAAGTCCACAAACACATTGGTGTCTAATTGGTCATTTAGAATTGAGAGAGATAGAGAGAGAGAGAAAGGTGGTAAAGAGATGCAGAAGGGGATAGAGAGAGGGGGGTGGAGAGGAAGAGAGAGGGAATCGGGGAAGAGGGGGAAAGATAGAAGGGGGAGAGGGAGAGAGAGAGAGTACAGCCAGTCTTAATGATAGAAAACAGACGGTTCATTTTTTGCTACCAATCGTTAGGGACCACCAGTTAAGACTTTCTGACATCATCAAGGATTGATTATGAACACTTATGGCCACTTCATGACTTGCGGGGTCTAAATACTTATTCCATTCTTTCAAATATTATTTAGACATTTGCGTTAACAGGTAGAGCAAATTATATAAATTGTGCCTCATTCGATCTCCTAAAAATACTAAAGTGGTTAAAGTACACAGCCTTTCTCCGAGAAGTACATTTGTCTACGTCCACTAATACTTAAGAACGACTCTCCTTGTCTCTCCATGTTACTCTCATTAAATGCTATTTTTTTTAAAAAACACTTATTCTGTATTATTCTCACATTATTTTTTTCTCTATGCTGATAAATATTGATCTAGCTAAAAGTATTGGACATTCTTATGTTCAGAGATTTATTTTTTTTTTTTTAAAACCAAAGATTATTTTTACTTTTTCATCAAAAATAAATAGTTACTAAAATAGAATATTCAAAATGCCATTAAAAAACGTGTGTTCATGTTACAATTGGTCAATTCAATGTAAAGTTTCTCTAGTAAGCCTACGCAGTAGGGTGGTGTAAAAAAAACAATTAGACAATTAAATTAAAGCGTATCTTGAGGTTCCTCAGTTGACCTGAAATATAGGCATATTTCGATAAAAAAGCAAAAATCTTTAAGAATTTTTTTTTTATAAATGCAACAAATTCATACAGTATATAAAAACGTTACAAGTAAAAAGAACTATATATGTGAAGGGAAAACACATGGGAACTGTCTAACATGTTTTCTTAGCTACAAATGATGTTGGGCTTTGGTGTCCAGTTTTGACATCTTCGATCTCAATTCCAGGCGTGATCTTATTATTCCGTCGTGTTTTTCTGGACCACACACCAGTTTCGAAGCTTCTGTAGTTAGCTTGATGTCTCTCTACTGACTGGATGTGACAAGGGTGGAGGGCGAATTCCAGACTTGGTGTTTTTAACTGAACTTGTGCGTTTCTACTTTCTAGATTTTATTATGCATCGCAGAGCTAACTCTTGAATATCTTATCTTTCGTCGGTAAGCAAAGCATGCAACATGTTTTCTGTATACAACATGTTTTCTTTATTTCAAACCATGCTGGTGCATAAACTGTTACAATGAAGATAACACTCGTCTTCTTCCGACGGGCTTCTTGTGGCAACTTACAGACGTAGTATACGATTGGCTGATGTTAACCACCTTGAATGGTTGATAACACCAGGATTGCAAAGTGAATGGTCGACAGGTCAAACGTCAACACTTACAGCAGTACACAATTGGATAATGTATTTCTGATTTGTACTTAAGTCGTCGGAATTTAAACTCGACAGCGGAGCCAACAAACAAAATGGCTGTGTTGGATTTTATTTTAAAATAATTCCATTCTGTTTAAAACGTATTCATTTGGTGTTTGTTTCTTGTTCTTATAAACATATTGTTAGTTCCATTAACTTCTCCAACTTATCAAGCTAAATATTTTAATTTGTGTTGATTTGTTTTATTGAGAACAAATTTAGAAAACATTTTTTTGTATTTTGTTTGTATTCAATCATCAAATGCCATGTTGTTTTCTTCTAGTCTGTTTATTATTAATGTCTAGTAAATATTTTTGAATACATTTAAAAAAAAAGAATTAAATACATTTACATTTATAGCATAGAAAAATAGTAATCTATTTTGAGTTAATTAAATTCTACAAGTTGTTGACAGCTAGTATTCATTAGACCAGATTTTCTCCACAGACAATAAAACGTACCAGGGTTTATATATTGAGAGTGGTAAACAAACAAATACATTAAATAAACTTGTAATAGAACATAGACTCATACATAATTTTTTATTATGTTTGTGAAATATACAGAATGTTTTTTTAGCAAACACTTTATTATTACAATTGTAGTTTTTAATTGAAAAAATTGGGGTTTGCGTGAAAGAAAAATGACTAGTATAAAATATGTTAACTCAATTTCTTAGCAAAATGCTTCATCCTTGTATTAAGCTTGTAATATATAGATCATTTTTTTTTAAATACAGCTATCATTAGATCAAGTTATTTTTTAATGTGGACGTAGATGCGGATTTAATCATATGAACGCGCCTAGCCACCCGACTTTCAAAGTTGTATAGAGTTGTTTTAATTTTCTAATGAACAATTTTCGTCAGGCCAACAACAAAAATATTTGGAGAAAACTAATTAATGTCCCCGCAGTTTATAATTGTCCTTTCGTCAAACAAAGCCAGTTACGGACCACTCCTAAAAGAAGTATGGAACGCCAAATGTGCCAATTAGGCTAATTTTTATTTTTTTTATTTTTCGAGACTAAACATGAATTTAAATGGACTTAAAGGATGCTAACGGTTCCGACTCAGCTATAAAGACCCTATTATTGATAGCTATACTCTTGCTCGTTGTAGACCCACTTAGTCTAACGAAGTTAAATTAACTATAATTAGCTCATACAACCCAAACTTTACACTTTTTTCAAGTGGCATATTTCACCTAATGCGTTGTGGTATTTATTTGTTGCAAGGGGCAAAACTCCTGTCAAGGTCATGGGTATTTGTTGAACTCTATGCGTCGCTTGATAAATTATTTGCTTCTTTTTATTAATTCACGACTAAATTTTGTGTAATTGATTATTGTGTTGGTGGTTATAACATTTCTTTACTTATATAAACAAAAACTGGAATTAGACTCTAAATACAATATTGCTTGACATCGTGGAACCGCTGAACTTAGTAATAACTCTCTGTTGGGGACCGATCTGAAAGACACAGACTTTATAGCTCGGGATTAGGGTTGCTGTGTCTCTGAACATTCGGTCTCTCATTCATATTAGTTCTATTATTATACCCAGTGGGTCAAGCCTGTGCTACAGCAAGTCTGTACTGCCAAAAATAACGTGGCAGGCCTGATCATCCGCTTTACCACAGCGTGTGCTGCATGTTTCACCGCTGTTTGGTTTTAGCTTGTCTGGGCTCGTATCGTCTCGTTGGCAAGTCTCATTAGTAGCGGGGGTCTTTTCGAGATCTAAACTTCCAAGCAACGCTAGATAATACATCTGGTCTGTATTATAAATACATATGGGGTCTGAATTATTAATACGTATGGTCTGTATTATCAATATATCTGGTATGTATTATTAATACATCTGGTCTGTATTATTAATACATATGGTCTGTATTATCAATACATCTGGTCAATATTATTAATACATCTGGTCTGCATTATTAATACATATGGTATGTATCATTAATACATCTGATCTGTATTGATAATACATCTGGTCTGTATTATTAATACATCTGGTCTGTATTGTTAATACATCTGGTCTGTATTATTAATCCCAGCTAGACCTTAACTTGAATGTCAAGAACTATTTAATAACTCGTTATTCCGGTAGTAGCCTAAAGGTATGGTGTCACACATGCTGCTGTTGTATGTGTTTACCTACTAAGCATTGTAACTCAACAACCAGAAAACAGGCAATAATAATCGAACACAATTCCGATTCAAAAAAAAAAGTTTAATAAGAAGCAATGGCTGTTGTCATTAAAATGTCGGTTAGCTTTTATGGCTACCGTACAATGCCAGCAAATAATATAAACAATCGTAACAGCAAGGTCTCCAGTTACCGACTAATAAACAAACACTCCCCAAATGGGTCGCTGACCATTCAACTCATCTTGCTTCAAGAAACACGTCTTGTATTATTCAACTGACCCGTGGTCTCTCTCTCTCTCTGGTATCTATCAACCGCAAGGTTTTGTTCTTTCTCGTCCAGATGCAAAATAAACGCATGTAACATGTGGCAGTAGGAGACAATGTGCCCACACACATCATTGTTGACACACACACACACACATCATTGTTGACACACACACACACACACACATCATTGTCGTCGACACACACACACACACACACACACACTTGGTGGACCACTCACACCCAACTTGTGACACTTAAGTAATTAGTTAATTTGTTGTTATATTTTAAGTTGTGATAACCTATTCAAATAATTGTGGTCGTATGATTTCAATAATCTTTAAAGCGATATCCCTCCCTACCTATACGACAAATAATGAGGGTATATTCAATAACATAAAATGGCTGGAATTGCCTGGAATGTTGTATTAAGATTTTTAAGCTTTGTCAATATCATCACAAAAATTACTAATCATGTGTTATCTTAATTTTAAAATTAAAAAAATGTATCAGCAGTTTTAAAATATATTATGTTATTGTTGATTTTTTTTAATATAGATATCTGTTTTGTTATTACTTCTATAAAAAGTATGATTAATTCCATAAATTAAATTATTGTTTATCTCCCAAGATAAATTGAAAAACTGTTTATTTAATTGTCACCAACATCATCCAACTTTTCTTTTTAATGTGAATGGAATTAATGCCAAAACAGTTAAGTGAAAAAATTTAAGGTATTAAAGTTTTGATTTCAATTTTGACTCAACATGTACAGCGTTAACGCAAGCGTATTCAAGTTCAGACAGCAAGATGTAAATTGTTAAAAAATTAATTTAACATACAGAAATGGAAATGCTAAATGCAGATTTTAAAAAAATTAAGATAAATTATCCATATTCTAAACTGGTTTATTATGTTAATGTGTAGAGTTATACATGGAATATAAAGAAACGCAAAACATTCAATCTAACAATACTCAGTGAACAAAAGTAATAAAATAATAGAAAATGGCTCACTGGTATCCACACAAAATACTTACTAATTTAATTCTATAATTAAATGACATTCTATGTATTATAGTCAGACATTCTTTTTTCACTCGTTTTACTGTCTATATTTGTCAAACTAATTTCTACATTGTCTTCAGACCTCCAGCTCGTGGTGCCACTTCAAAATAAAACCCATTCAAAATATTTCCAACCCTACAGTCTACGTTACATATACCAGAAAGACACACACACACACAAACACACACGCACACAAGTTGAAGAAATACAGATTAACATCGGGCTACTAACTCTCCATTTCCTAAATTCGGTTTGCAGACAAAAACTTTTGAAAGTTTTTCTCGGGTAACGAAAAGAACATCAGTCTACGAACTAAGACACAGAGTAAGAGAGAGAGAGAGAAAGATAAATAGATAGATAGATAGTTAGATAGATAGATATACATAGAGAGAGAGAGAGAGAGAGAGAGAGAGAGAAAGAGAGAGAAAGAGAGGGGGAGAGATAGAGAGAGACAAACAATCGAGTATAAAATTGTGTTCAAAGTGGTGGTACGTACATGGGAAAGAGGGCGGGCGAATAAGAACAGTAAAAACAACAAGAAGTAATTGGGGAACAACCCTTTCTTTCATTTTATTGGCGAAGATCAAGATCAGTTACCGACAGTTTCGCAACCAGGGAGGGGGGGCAAGGGGGCAGGGGGCAAAGGGGGCAGGGGGGAGCTTGAGCCACCCCCCAGACCAAATCATCACTGCATATTTTACTATATAAAGTTAGTAAAATGACTGTCAAACTGTCTTTTCTCTATATGTGAGCCCCCCCCCCCAGCATTTTTTGCTGGTTGCGTCACTGGTTACGGATAACCAATATAACGGTATCTAAACCGTTTGAAAGATGTGCATGGCGATATCGTTGCCATAATTTCTCAGTTGAAGAGCCCAGATGTACCAAAAGAAAAAATTGCCGCATCTGGAATAAAAAAAAAAAACACGCTTGACAGAAAAGGTGAGGTACAAAGGAGTATAGCTGAAGGATTACAATATTGAGGCCGTACTTGAATAAGACTTTGATATGAATGTATGTAAGTATCCACGTGAGCTGTTATTCTTCACAAGTCAGACTTAATGTTTTACGCAGACACAATAGATTAAATTGTCATCATTGTTTATTTTAAATATTGTGTTTAGTCTAAAGATTTAAAGAATGGTCCATTGTTTGATTCAATGAAAATAATCTTTAGTCTGTATGTCTATGAGAGAGAGAATGAGAGAGAGAGAGAGAGAGAAAGAGAGAGAGAGAGAGAGAAAGAGACAGAAAGACTAGCACAGTTGCAGGGAAAAATGTTGGCAGGGGGGGGGGCGGGCTATTCCCACCTAATTATTCAGACCCATTATTAAACCCATTAAAGTCTCGCGTTCACGCTCATCATTACTTGCCTCCCCCTCCTCCATGTCTTACCCGAAAAAACCGCGCCTAGACTGTGAGTTTGTGTGTGTTATAATAAAAGTCAAATTTTATTTTACCTGTTATTAGATTAAATTGGTTCAACGACAACAAAAAAAAAAAACAAAACGATGTATTTTACAGATCTTGGAGTTAACAATGGGACAATCAAAGAAGAAATGGTTTGTTGATTCTAAATATCATGATGCTTTTACAGCCATGAACATCTTCATCAACTGCATTGTGACCAACTTGTTATGTTTGATTGGTGTTAGTGAGAATATTTTGAATATGTTAGTATTATCACAACACAGTATGAGGTAAACAATAAACTTCTTACCGTGATTTTCATCATTTCCCCCATCCCTCGCTAAGACTCCAACATCCCTCCCCATCGTGTCAATCAATCTAGAGACACAGGTCTGAAAATGATCACTAATTATATCATTCACGGTCAAAACTAGATTATACTGTTAATGTATTATTCAGTCAGATCCATGAGTTTTCGTCACGGATAGTTTGACAGTTCAACCAGCCTTTTCGCTCCCACGACACTTCGACCCCCGAAACAGTTCCACACCTAAACTGACCAAAATTATACATGAATTATTATTTCTTTGTTTTAAAATGTTTAGTAACTTTCTTCAACATGTGTTTAATTGTTAAAGATATAGGTATGTTTTATTTAAAATGTGAGTTTTAATTGTTTTACTTTTTTGTTTTAATTATATAAAATGTGTGTTTTAGTCCTTGTAACGTCTTAGCAATGGACACAAGTTGTGTGATTATGTGACGTATTTTTACTTAACAAATCCCCCCCCCCCTTTTGATTATAACCAAAATCTGATAAGCGAAGACGCGAATGTAGTAAGTTTTGCAGACATGTATAGTACAGGTGTAATAATAATTTACAGATAAGTCAGAATGTAAACGTTATATACTGAAACCATCCACCCTGGATATTACTCACTTATATGACATGTGTGCCAGTGGCAATAGTAGACACAAACCATTGGCCAAAGAAACTCATGTGCAAGCATGAATGTACTTAGAGCATCGGAACTCAAACCTTACGGAACCATACATTTTAAACAATTAAAAGAAATATTTTAAACACGTGTACACAAGTTGAACAAAGTTAATAAACAATAATTGAAATATCATTTTTATCAGTCCGCGAACAGTATCGCGTGGTCGAAATGGCGTGTTTAAAATGTCTTCGGTCGAAAATTCCATCCAAAATTCAGTTAATGTATCATACTCTCAATGTATCATATTGTCAATGTATCATACTGTCAATATATTAAATAGTAATGTTAAATAGTATTCATATACATGTATATTTATAGCAACTTAGGTTGCTACATATGTAGGTTACTGGAACAGAGCTCGACTTAAGAAAAAAACCAGTGCCAGAGAGGAAAAAAAATGTTTCTGCACAGCCTGGATCAATGTATATGGTTTAATCCCCGCCTTAGGTAAAACCTGCTAAAGAGGAGCCGGGGATGAAACCACAGATATCCCCGGCGGTAAATCGAGCCCTGGACTGAACATAACTAACAGCAGACATATAAATGTCACATCAAATGTAGGTGACTAGACATAAGTAACAGACGGATAAGTGTCACATCATATGTAGGTGATTGGACATAACTAACAGACAGAGATGTGTCACAATATATGTAGGTGACTGGACATAACTAACAGACAGAGATGTGTCACATCATATGTAGGTGACTGGACATAACTAACAGACAGAGATGTGTCACATCATATGTAGGTGACTGGACATAACTAACAGACAGATAAGTTTCTCATTTTCCATTCTTCCTTTGAAGTTCTTACTTATGGCTGGTTTTTTAATTAGATATGGTTACTGGCTTATTTTTTTTTCTCAATTTTAATACATTTTGTTGTGTTAATCGGAGAAACATTTTGATTTGTTTTATTTCACAGGAGACAACTGAAACCTGACTATTAAAAGTAAATTTTGTACTGATTATTTCCCTTTGAACACACAATTTTTGTGTGTGTACTGTGTAGGCCTAGTTTATAATCTGTTTATTTCAGACAAAATTCAAATTCATTAACGATAATGTATAATTAATTAATTAACCATACAGTCTTATCAATTGTATGTTAACATATTAATCAAATGTTGTTTATTATTATTGTAGAGACAAATGTACATTCACATTTGTTCAGTTTTACACTCTGATGAAATTATGTCGATTGTGTACTTATTTTCGATATGTTAATGTTTATTGAAATAATTAAATTAATTTGTGACTTTTTGTTATGACGTTTGTTTGTTTATTTATTTACTGTAAAAATAAACTAATTGATTTAATAAACAAATCAACAAAAACATGACGTGACAGAAATAAACAAAGATAAACAATAATATTGGCCAATTGAAAGTTTTATTGAAAATATTTGAGTCCAGACACAGAAGATAAACAACATTAGAATAAATAAATATATTGATGACAATAATAAACAAACAACAAATGTTTATGTTGATGTCATAATATAATAGAATGACATACAAATAAAATACAACACCGCCATATTGTTTGTTTACAAACAACTCAATAGACAAGACCAGTCCCGCTGTAATTAAGTTTAGAATTTAAACTTCCACTGTGGACAAGTTGATCCAACCACCCAACAACACCACCTGTATACCCCACACAATGAACTATGGCTCCACTACTACCTGGACATGTACATGTTGTGTAAGTAAATTTATTTAAATCATCACCCACCTTGTATTTGTCCACCCAGTGACCAACACTGACCTGTTTACTACATCCATGAGGATGTGACACTATAAAGTTCAACTTGTCCACATCTCGAGATTCTCTGTATTTGTTGTAGACTTTATCCCAGACATCATAATGTCTCAACAACATGTTCAGTTTATCTACCAGATTTTTGTCACATGTCACACATTTCATCCAACACCTGTCACTCTCAATGTTTACATCAACAACACTGACCTGATCAACACTGACCACTGGACTGTCTTCTCTATCATAAAACAATCTCAAGGACGTGTGGCTGGCCTCAATGTCATCAAACACCACATGTGTGGCTGTGAACACATCAAAGTCCCACCACACGTGGCTGGCTGTGTTTGAATGTTTACATTTTGTACACCAACATGTTGTGTAGTTCTTCCAATGTTTACCTCCATCTGTAAACTTGTACACTCCAATCACCGTCCCACTTCCTGTTCTCCATTTTGTTTTGTCTCTCATGTTGTAAAATGGATATGAAACTTTTGTGTCAGGCCAAAACTCTGGTCTGTGTGGACTGGTCATTGTAACACCAACTCTGACTGTCAGGTCAGCTGTAGCTTTGATGTATTCATACAGACCCCTGTCACGATGACCTTCAGGTAGATGGTTTAAAGTGAATGTATCAACAGGTATAAACTGTCTATGACCTGGATTCTTCTTACAGCCAACAAGATGTTTGTGTAGATCAGCTTCTCCACCTTCTGACACCTGAGTTTCATGATCACCTAAAAACAAAATAAACCACCTCTTTCTATAATACTTTTAAACTTATTTTACAACAATAAATCAATAAAAATAAGTTTTTATTTTTACGAAAGCTGAATTGACCATTGATTTTTGCTTTTATAATTAAATATTACCAACTTTAGTTTATTGCTAAGTTGATTTATTTAAGAAGAAAAAATATATTACCATAAATTTGATCCACAATTTTGTCCAGTTTACTCTGACCAGATAGCTTAGCTGAAGAGACAATAATACATTAGGTTGTTAGTTAACAATGTTCATTAACGGGTGTAAATAAATATATACATATTAAATATCAGTATTTATGTACATTTCTTTATGCTAAACTGACAAGCACACAAGAATTTACCTATTAACATTTGTTATCATAAACTACCTTACACAATAAAAATTATTTTACCTTTAGAATTACGTATTCCCATGTTTATTTGTTAAAGAGCTTTGGATCTGGACATACAAGAAATACATTGAAAATATTAGAAATCAATAAAACTGACACACACATATTACTTAATACCTTAGTATTATATATATATATATATATTAGTATCTAACGACTTTGAAGTTAATTAAAATATACTAGAACTTACACTGATAATAATGTTTATTCTGCCATTTAGTTTTTAAAGTTATATTTACTTTTATTCTTTGTAAATATTTATCTTTCAAATTCTACAGAATCAACCATCACTGTCCATTTGAGATTTATTTCACACTTTCCTTCGTTGAAATATGATTACCTGGAACAGACAAATATTCCAACATGTTAAACATAAAAACATCAAAGATATCATAAACACATGTTATGTCTGTTATATTACCACAATGTAAACAATATTAATAATTTGATTTTACCATAAAGTTTATTTCCCACTTTATGAGTTTTACTGTCCACCATGTGACTTAAGACTTCAACAAGAATACAATTTTTAGTCTGAAATAAACAAATTAAAAATTCATATAACCAATCATAGATTACAACTGAAAATATTCCAACTCAGGTTAGTTAAATAAATATATCTCAATATAAAGCTAATTAAATATCTGAATAAAAACTTCTTCTCCAGCAATATAAAAATCAAAACATAATTCCTTCAATAAAAACACCATAAATATAATAGTTTATTATTTCAATAAATCAATTTTTCCAACTTCTGGCCTTTTATCTATGGATTTTTTTTTATCATTGTCAGTATTATTGAGTAATAACTAGATATTTGACTTTTAAGCTAAAGACAAAAAAATAAAGTTATTTAAAACATATTTTACTTTATTAAGCAAGAAGTGTTTTAAACTATTTAGTAAAAAATTAAAACATTAAAAATTATTTTTATTTAAGCCATGTAAACAGCATGATAAATACTAAAAACTACATTATTGCTTCTCTTGAATGTATTTTATAATTTTATGTATGACACCTGAAGAAATAATAATATCTAATTTAAGATAGTGAAGCATTATTATTATCTAACAAATTAATAAAATAAATATTTTTATTTTCTTGCTACAGCTTTAATGAATATAATTATACAACCATCTCAAAATTCATGTATCTCCCTTTAAAAGCTTTTTTGCACTATTTTAAAATTTTATTTTACAATTAAAAACTTATTAACATTGACAAAAGGTTCAAGAGAAATCATTATTATAAAAATGTATTAAAAGTGATAAATGTACACTAGTGATGACATTTATGGCATAATTAGATATTTCATTGACCAGTGATTCTCAAAGTAACTGATATGACCCAGTAGCACATTGCTAACAAACTTCTTATGGGTTTGGACAAAACTGCAATTTTTTAGTAAATAATTGACAATCTATAAATGCCTAATTACAAACTATATTTTTTTTCTTTACATAACAAAATGTTTGTAAATCAACAAATTAAATTCTGAATAGCAGAGTGGGGTGCATACAAGTATTCTGTCTCCTACTCACCCAGTATGGAGACAACATACTTTTTCAAGGGTTACACTGTAGATAAAGTTATATTATATACATATATCTTTACATCTATATAAAATTAAATTACATTTTCTCTTATGCCCTTGTTGCTGTTTTTTTTTTTACATGTGGATAACATAAACATTAGAATTCATCCTACGTTGTAAAACCAAAATAGTTTTAAAAGTATGTCTTCAAGTTTAAGAACATCAGAATTGGAATAACTAATACATTTAAAATTTAAAAAAAAATCAAGTCAAAATAACTATTGGGGCAGAAACAATTAAAGTAATTAAACAAAATATAAAATTGTAGAAAAATGAAATGAAATTTTAAAATAATGATTTAAATTTCAAACACATATAAACAATTTTAGATTTGCATAAAATTTTAAAGAAATTGAACAAAATTTGAAAATAAAGTAAAACAATTGTTTCAATTTTTAACAGAAATAAGAGAAAATAAAAATGTAAATTAAGGAGATGAAAAGTTTATGTCCAATAATCAATTATTAAATATATAATATTTATTTGTACAATTTAAAAACTGCTTATTGGTTGATACCACAATTACTGAATACAAGTTATCACAGTCAGACTAACCATGTCGACAAGTTATGGCAATTTTAATTTCCCGAAGTTATTGATAAAATTTAAAGACTGATAGCAGAAAATAAAAGCTAGTGCTAAATGCATGCTATATTAAATTATCATAATCATCATAAAATCTGATAAATCTTATAAGCTGAAAAGATGTCTAAAATTAGAAGAAAAAAAAAATAAATTCAATAAGCAATCTAACTATGCCTGCTAGTTGTAATTGCAGATGTTATAAACTATAGCCAGGATTATTCTCACATTAATAACTAACTATTTAAATAAAATTTATTTAACTTCTTTTCTAGAATTTCTTTCTATTTTAAAGAAATGGATTTCAAAAGTTTTTTGAAGAAAACATTTGCAATGCTAGAGTTCTTTTTTAAACAACATACTGATTTATAAAAAAAAATAAAAAATTAAACAATAGATTAGTTAGTCAAATAGGCATCCAGCCATCGTCTTTTGAAACAAACAAATAGACGGTATCGATAAAAATAGTTGTTTATTTTATTTATATTTACATTTTATTACATTTCTTTTATAGTTTATTACAAAAGATAGGCAGAGCGTGTTCGGTCTACATAATGAAAATTTAAAAATAAAGTACCAATAGCCGTATATTATGTTCAATACATTATTTTAGAATATAATTATTGACTTTGTAGGTCATATTATCGATATTGTTACTAAAAGATCGATATGTGATATTTTAGACCAGTACTTCATGAAATATATACATTTATCTTTTGTTAAATTGTCTTAAATATCACAACTTGCATGCTGACGTAAAAAAATTAAAATAAAAACAAGAATGTTATATTGCCAGGTTTTGAGATTAATTGATCAAATTGACTAAAGTATAGACACCCACACTATAAAGTATAAAGGCTTGTAGCTAACAATTGTGTACAATGAGCTAATTTTCTTAATTACACTATAATTAGGGGCACAAAAACATTTCACTCATAATCAATAAGGCTATTTAACTATTTTAAAGAGTTTTACAATTTACCTCACCTAGTCTAAATATATTGACCTTTTCTTCTGATTGATATTAATTAAGGGCCGTACGTGTGAGAAGAGAAATGTTTCCGCAATGAAGTATTTTTTCATAGTTCTATAAATAGCAAGGTTCTTTCCATTTTAAAATATTCGGGAATTCTCAAAACATGACTAATATTTTTTATTTATAGACTGTAGGCTACTTCGTTTTGTAATGATAACGTATAACTCAAGATCGATGATAGCCGCAGTCTGATAAAAACTTTTTTTCATACTTTTAAACAGAGCCTGCTTTAAGATTATTAAAACTAATTATTCATAGACTGGGTAGACTACCTATACACCGGTGAGAGAAATTGATTTTATATCCAGGTTTTGGTTATGTTGTTAAATGTATTCCCAACTGATAGTTCGTTGATTTTTTTTTTAAGTACAATCGTATGATATGTCAAAATGTACGACTCGTCCTGATGGCCAATTTCAAGCACGTTGAGTAACAAAGTTAGGACAACCTTGATTTGAAGTGTTAGATCACGTAATTGTTTTAATTATGATTTAATATCACATAAGAATCTACTTTTACTCTATTTGTTTTTTCATTTCTTTTCATAACTTAATGTTAATATAGAGAAAGTTTAACGGTAAGTTCCAACTCAATAGATATAAATCTCAAATCTTTCAAACGTTATTTTAGAATTCATGAAGTCAGGTATTTTTTTTAATCACTTTATTTTTGCAAACCTTCTTTCTACAGATATCACAGTAACTTGGGGTGTTGCATAGGGCAGTAAATAAATTATCAATAGTGTTAGACATGCTGATGTCAGCAAGAAAATGAAATATTTGAACTGGGACTTTGAATCAATGGCTGCTGAATGGGTTCATTTGTTTTCACATAAAGTATTTATCAATCTGTATAATTCAGTTCTCTAAGAAAATTATAATAATCCAACTTCACACGGAATGACAAATTACATATCCGACAATCTAACATCGATATGTAATATTTTAAACCAGTACTTCCTGAACCAAATACATTTATCATTAGTTTAATTGTCTTTAATTATCGCAAGTTGCATGCTGAAGTAAAAAAATATTTAAAAAAATTGTTTGTCAGGTTTGAGATAAAATGGTTAAACAGGCTTGTAGCTAACAATTGTGTACAATAAACTAATTTTCTTAATAACACTATAATGAGGGCCACAAAAAAATTTCACTCATAATTAATTAGGCTATTTTACAGTTTTTAAAGAGTTTTAAAACTGACCTTAGGTATAGTTTAAATGTATTGACTTTTATTTCTGATTGATATATAAGGCCGTTAGACTGAATACAAATATTTCCGCACTGGAGTATTTTTTTATAGTTCTATAAATAGTACGGTACTTTTCATTTCAAAATATTCGGGAATTCCGAAAAACATTACTAATATTTAGCGTTTATTTATAGACTGTACATGTAATGATCAAATATAACTCAAGGTGGTCGATGAGAGTTGCAGTCTGGTAAAAACTTATTGCATACTTTTAAACAGAGCCTGCTTTAAGATGAACGGAGCCCGATGATAAACTTTTATTGCTGGACCCTCCCCCTCCCCCACCCTTCTCCCTACCGTGCTATACTGTCTGGCGCCTATGACTTATGTTTTAAAATAACATTTTTTTTACAAATTTAATATCAGTGGTGGCCACCAGACACGCCCAGAGGAGGGGGGCAGGGGGTCGTTGCCAGGGGGCCTGCATCTGTAAGGGGGGCCCGGCCGTCCCGACCATGTCAATTTTTTCACGACCCATTGTTTATTAAGGGGCCCGCAATGATGTCCTGCCCTGGGGCCCTTGTTGGCTCTCGGCGCCCCTGGTGGCCACGAGTGTGGATGTTAAGTTCCGCCATTTTATTTTTTAAATTAGTAAAATATACTTCAAAAAGTGAAGTATTATAAAAGTATTAAGAATTAGTGAACCCAGGGAATTAGTTAAGTGAACGTATCAAAGGGCCGCATTTAGATACCCACTGTGCTGTAATGGCAATTTACATGTTAAACTGGGAATCAATTAAAGTATACGCTAGAACCAATTTTAAATAGACCAATCCTATGTAATCTACATTTCATTATACACTGAATACAAGTGTTCGTTAAAATATGAAGTTAAATTTATTTTATTTTTTAGCTCAATTAAAGATTAGGTGTGAGCATTCGAGGGCGCTAGCTATAGTCTGATGAGACAAATTGATTATCTATAGACTAGTGAGACACATTGATTACCTATAGACTGGTGAGACACATTGATTATCTGTAGACTAGTGAGACACATTGATTATCTATAGACTAGTGAGACAAACTGATTATCTATAGACTAGTGAGACACATTGATTATCTGTAGACTGGTGAGACACATTGATTATATATAGACTGGTGAGACAAACTAATTATCTATCGACTGGTGAGACATATTGATTATCTATAGTCTGGTGAGACAAACTGATTATCTATAGACTGGTGAGACACATTGATTATCTATAGACTGGTGAGACAAACTGATTAACTATAGACTGGTGAGACAAACTGATTATCTATAGACTAGTGAGACAAACTGATTATCTATAGACTGGTGAGACAAACTGATTATCTATAGACTAGTGAGACAAACTGATTATCTATAGACTGGTGAGACAAACTAATTATATAACTGGTGGAACAAACTGATTTTCTATAGACTGGTTAGACAAACCGGTTATATCTACAGCTTTTGTTTACATTGTTAAATGTATTCCCCAATGACAGTTCGTTTTTTGTTTATTTATTTAATTATTTTTTTTATTTATTATAAGTACGATCTTACAAAGTGGAAAAAATTAACGAATCGTCATCTGGGCCACATTCAGGTAGACCACAGTTTGGACAGCCCTGATTTGAAGTGATACATGACATGATTTAAAGTGATACATGACGTGATTAGATGGGATACATAACGTGATTTGAAGTGATACATGACGTGATTTGAAGTGATACATGACGTAATTTGAAGTAATACATGACGTGATTTGAAGTGATACATGACGTGATTTGAAGTGATACATGACGTGATTTTTTATTATAATTTATTATCAATTCAGAATCTATTGTTTCTGTATTTTTTTTTTCATAAGTTTATTGAAATAGATTGAACGTTTAAAATTCAGGTAATTTAACAGTCCAAAATGAAAGTAGTGTGAACAATGTATATCTTTATATGAATATAAACGTATTATATTTATATATTAACAGAAGTGAAATTGAATAAAAAAATTAATTAGACCTTCTCTATGAATTAGGCCAAAGAAAATTTTTATGTGAGTTGGGCGGGGGGGGGGGCGGATCTGAAAAAGTTTGACACATGTTGAAATGGAGGAGGTGGTGTGTGAAGATTTTATGACGTCAACAACGTATTTGTATTTAATTTGGAAAGTGTACTCAGCGATTTGTTTTAAAACCAATCAATGATAATTTGATGTTTGTTACAATATGAGCTAAAAGCACATTTTATTATATGAGAAATGAAATTAATTGATGATTTTAATCGGGCGTTTTTATATACTATATTAATGATTACATTGGACTAGTAAATATAAATGAATACATCGGACAGATATATTAACTCTCTTGAAAATATTTTAGCCATTACAATTTTAACAAAAGATAAATTAAATGCTGAAATTGCCGTATATGTGTTACCATCTACCTGTTCTGTTATATATTTCTGTTAACACAACGCTAAATTAGATTTCTAAAACTGGCACAATACGTTTTAAGATTTGAAATGTCATAACCATTTATGTTGACCAAAGAATGATTATGATCTTACAATACCAACAAGTTGATATGATCTAGTAAAAGTAATTCATTTTGATAACTCTGAAAAAATCTTTTCTTAAATTAATTTTATTTTTGCCTTTTTAGCTATAAAACCTTTCTAAATCTCGCAACATAAATCATTGCTACTGCTGTCTATAAAATGTACATCTAGTATAGACCCCCTCAGCCGCGCCGTAGAACTGATGATGGCTGGCTTAGAATTGTTATGGCTGGCTGGCTTAAGCCGTGGCTTAGGAAAATGCCTAGCACCCCTGTTGAAAGCCGGATCCTAACGATCACACTAGGTATCGCTGATATTTTTTATAAGGGAGGTATCTGTCAAAATATTTATGTACTATACTTTTACTAGTCATACAAAAAACAATTTTGAAATAAATAAATAATACTTTATAATTTTTTGTATATATTAAGTTAGTATAAAGATTTATGTTTAAAATAATAAAAGAATAGTAAAAATTTTAATTAAATTAACAACCGATTTAAAACAAAAGGTAAAAATACAAAAATGAGTTAGATTTCAAGTTTTATTATATTACTGGCAAAAAAAGTCGTTTCACGTTATGCTCAAGAAACCTCTTCATTTATAATGTTAAGATGCCTACCACACAAGCATTGTTGGCGGCGCTGATGCACGTCTACCATGCCTACAGAGCGGCAGGGTGAATAAGCCCGCTATCATCTGCAGGGATGGCAGAAAGATGAGTTTTAATCCTTACCCAAACCGGCCAGACGAGCAGGGTGTGTGTGCTGCCGATCGACCAGAATGGCAAGGAAAGGGTTTTTTCCTGCCACTCGGACAGAGGGGAGGGTGTAGTGTGCCTGTACCCTCAGCCCGAAATGGCAGGCTGCGCAGGTGTGCTTGAGTGGGACGAAGTGGAAGGGTGTTGTGTGCCGACCACATCCGTCACCACCGCCAGCTGTGAATACTACGGTCTCGGATAGTCCTCATTGACCACAGTACCACCACCCTCGCAAGTAATGGATTTTTTTCCTGACTAGAGAACCCCTATGATCCATCCCCCGTGGATCATGGTATGTCTCTCAGACCAGGAAGGAGAGATCACAAAACATGCCAAAATATTCTGAGATACTCTCCGAAACACTACACCCTACCATGCTGGCAATGGCGGCGTTAAAAGAGAGAAAAAAAAGTGTTAAGATGCGATTTTCCAAATCGCTTTAACGTGATATGAATTAGTAGATTTGCCTTAAATCTTGAGTGGAGGTGTAAAGCTTACCCTTGTGTCATTGATCTATTGGAGTTATTGATTCAGATATCTGATGACAAATTGATTCTATTAGTTAATTGTTCATCATTTGGATACTCGAGATCTCATTGATTCAAATACATCAAGACTCATTGATTTATATATGTCAGGACTCATTGATTTAGTTCAGAGGTGGGCAAACTACGGCCCTAAAAGTATATTATTAACATTCAGTTAATTTACCAGTCCAAATTGAAAGTAGTGTGACCAACATATAAACGTATTATAAGTATATATTAACAGATGTGAAGTTGTTTAAAAAAAAGATTTAATTAGACCTTCCCTATTAATTAGGCCAACGAAAACTATATGGGGGGGGGGGAGGGTCTTAAAAAGTTTGACTCATGTTGACATAAAGGAGGTGGTGTGTGTAGATTTTATGATGTCAACAAAGTATTTTATTTGGAAATGGAACTCAGCGATTTCTTTTAAAAACCAGTCAGTAATAATTTTAAAGATATGAGCTAAAGGCAAATTTTGTTCTCCGAGGAATGAAATAAATTGATGATTTTAATTGGAGGTTTTTTTAATATGAATTTTAGAATACTTTGGACAAGTATATTAAATAAATGAATGCATTGGACTAGTATATATAAATGAATACATTGGGCTAATAAATATAAATGAATACACTGTACATGAATTAATAAATTGTAAAGGTCTGACTGTGGTTACTGTTCGAATAGATATGGAGGCGCTGCTGTGGTAGCGGGTCTTTGACTTTACATTCAAACAACTTCAAATAAATACGCAAAACAGTGCGGCTGATTCCTGGTTTTATTTGTGGACGTAGACTTTAAAATATTACATTAAATTTAAGACATAGGCACATAATAAAGGCACATTTTCCAAGTCAAAAATGAAACACGTCCTACTAGTTTAAGATCTAAAAAGAAACTGCCTCTATCTCTAAGGCTTGTCTCTAAGCAACTCAAAAATGCCGTCTAACTAGAAGTAACTACGTCATATAACAACATAAAAATTCATACTCTCTAAAGTCACTTAAAAAGTGTGATTAACACACATGCACAAACTAAATCAAACAATGTATATTTAATTCAACCTTAACTCCTTCACATAAATGAATACACTGAACTAGAAATAATAAATGAATACATTGGACTAGTCAATATAATAAATACAATGGGCTAGTATATGTAAAAAATAATACATTGGATTACTATATATAAATGAACGCTCTTGAAAATATTTTTAACCATTACAATTGGGACAAAATAAAAATTCAATCTTGAAATGGCCTAATATTTGTATCAATCTACGTATTGTGTCGTATATTCCTGTCGACACAACGTTAATTTAGATTTCTAAAACTGGAACAATACGTTTAAAGATTTGAAATGTCATAACCATTTATGATGCACTTAGCATAGTTATGATCTAACAATACCAACAAGTTTTATATGATCTAGTATAACCAAATAATTTAGATAACCCCTAACAAAATTTTTCTCTAATTAATTTTATTTTTTCCTTTTTAGTTATAAAACACTTCTAAATCTAACAACATAACTCATTGCTACTGATGTCTGTAAAATGTACATCTGGTATTACTTTCAAAATAACGTCATGATTTACAAACACACTGTTTGACTATATAGGACTACTACTGTAATACTTACATGTAGTAAGACTATTCAATATAGAGACGTGTACAAGCCTAGTGAAAATTTCTCTTGCTAATGTCTGAATTATCATCAGTGGAATTTCCAATGTTTTTCTAAAAATTCTATATTTAGGACGAAATTTCCAGTCATTAAAAATACGGACATTCCTTTGGAAGTCGTTTTACAAATATATATATATATATATATATATATATATATATATATATATATATATATATATATATTAATAAATAAATAGCGTTTAATTCCAATAGCATTTAAAAATGTATTACTTGTCCATATTGATAGTAATTATGTAGGCCATAATTTAAAAAAAAAACAACTTTATTTGAAAGTAAAATAAATATTGGGATCAACACTATCGGGCCTTAATTGGAAACCAAAGTTTTGTGATGAATATAGAAGATGTGATTGTATCATCTCTATGTAGCCATGTAAATTATATAGAAAGTACATTTCGGCGTGAAAAAAAAAACAACTCTTTCTACTGTAATTTTTGTTTTGCTTTTTTAAATATTGTACATACTTGATTTTTTTATATAGAAAATAATGAAACTGTATTGAGTTAGATAATGTAATATTTTGTTATCGTGATAGGGAGTTATATTTGGAACGCAAGGGGGATGCGACATAATTTATTGTCAGAATATCAAATGCACTTTAATACGTGATATTTACCGATGAGAATCTACAAGATATGATCAATATAAACATCATCTTATTATAACATCAATTAATACATTAATCTCTGCGTGTGTCTTCTCTATATAAACTCGTTTTTCATTTATGAACTCTAAAACAAAATTTCTGTCACTATTTTATTACTTGGACTCCTGGTCAAATCCCTTCTTCTTATTGTACTCACGTCATCGTCCCATTTTTTGACATGCCAGCATAACGCGTGGAAAGCTTCATACCAAAACTATATGTCAAGGTTATTGCTTGGATGATTTCCAAACTATAGGTGAATTACACTATTTCATAACTCGTATTAATACATGCTTGACCTTACAAAAACCTAGTCACAAGCACATAACATAAAAAGGGGAACAACACGAAAATCTTACAACGATTCATCCAAAAAAAAAAAAACCAGCATCTTAAACATGTTCCATTCTGGACACAGGAGGTGTGCCATAGATCGTTTTATTCTAGACATTTGTTAGATAAGGTAGACGTGGTTCGTGGTATTGAATTATCTTCCAATGTTATTGTAATGTCATAGATATTTTATATTACCTTCAAATGTTATCTTTCAGCTTTACGTTCACACACAAATCACACAAACACTTTGATGGTCGTGGTTCATTTATTAATATAGAAATCCACAACACTCACAATGAATAATAACATATATACAGGTTTAGAAATATTAGAAAATCCATGATGTGAATGATCCATAATATCAGCAAAATACACGTATCTCTATAGACTGCATAATGTTACACTATAACTGTCCAACTCCTAACTTCACATTCACAATGTTCAACACCTATTTATCATCTGCTGTCCTAGCACTAACTTCTGGTCATAGCAATAAAAGGTAGGTCCTCTCTCCTCAAGAGACCTGTGTACTAGGGTGGGTTGAGAAAAAGAAAATATTGGAATATCATTACGGAACTCCGTAATTATTTGACAAATGACCTCTGAAATAATGAACACAATTTTTAATTGTTTTTGTATTACAGGAAGTGCCCCATTTTTAAATTTGAAAATTGCATTAACCAGCATTTTCAGCTTGATGCATTCTATTATTACTTGCTTAATTTTAAGATCTAGTAACTATATTATGCTTTTAATTTGTATGCCTGTAAGTTTATTTCTATTGCAGGTTATTTATTTAGAACAATAAATTGAATGTTTTGTAACTTAATGGTTACAACAAGCGTAACACGGCACTCAGTATTTGGCGATGCCGGTGAACTTCCTCACAATGTACTGCCAACAAATCGTCAAGTTGCGCAGCATTTCTTGCATATGAAAAAAAGAAAGAATGATTCCAACAAGGACAAATACAGAGCTGTATCAGATGCTGTTATCAGTCTGTGGAATAAAGCTTCCATTCCAACGATGCACTACCGATCTGTAATCAAACGTGTGGAAACAATGATTTCAACAGGTTCAGAACTGTCTCGTTCTAAATCAAGTTCAGCACGTCAGTCTACCTTTCTGGCCACTTTGAACTCATTGTTTGATATAGCTGCATGTAAGTGCAGTATGTCTTATGACAATTCTACAAAACAAGTAAGCATATCTTGTAACTGTCCTAGAAATTTGAAAGTTCCACCAGATAAACTGTTGTTTTTATATGATCAAAGAAACTCTCGCAAAATGTTTATGGCAAATATAGACTTCCAAGCAACAACCAGATTGCAGAAGCGTTTACAACGAAAAATTGAAGAAGAAACAAGATATAAAATGCCAAGAAAATTTTCAAGTGCTGAGAGTAACTTAAATCTTAGTGAAGAAGAATCTAGTAACAGTTGTGCAAGTGACCAAAGTGTTGCAGAGGACAGCGATGACGATGTACTTCATGATAGTGATGATAAATCCAGTAGTATTGATGATGTAGCTAGTGATGATATATCCAGTCGTAGTGATGATGATGTAGCTGAAGGTCAGATGCGAATACCCCTTCCAAATTTAGCAAAAGAAGCAGACAGATATGGCATATCAGACAGAGCTGCAGCATCCCTAGCAACAGCAGTGCTTATCGATGTTGGCTTCATAACCAAACAGAATCAAAACTTTGTGATAGACAAGAATAAAGTACATCGTGAGAGGCTGAATTTAAGAAAGGGTTTGCAACGTGATATGCGACAGTCACCAAAAGGTATCACAAGTATTTACTTTGATGGTAGACGAGACACCACTTTGGTCAAAGTAAACAGAAGTGGCAAGTGGTATGGTGACACTACTGTTGAAAATCATTATGTTCTAGTTGAAGAACAAGGTAGTAGCTATCTGATACATGCGATGCCTTTATCAGGCAGAAGTACTGATATTGCTAACAGTATTGTAACTGTAATTAAAGAGCAAGATGCAAGTGATAGTATCTTAGCAATAGGCTGTGACAGTAAAAATGCAAATGTTTGCAGTAAAGGTGGAGTAATCCGTCATCTAGAGGTGGCTTTAGGACGTCCTCTGAATTGGTTCATATGCTTGCTACACACAAATGAACTACCACTGCGCCATATGTTTACAACACTGGATGGGCCAACATCTGGAGCAACGAGTTTCAGTAGTCCCATTGGTCGTGAACTTCATCATTGCGAACTGAAACATATTGCTAATTTTACAAAGATCACAAGTCAACACAGTATGCCTGTGTTAGATGAGGATGTGGTAGCTGATCTCTCATGTGACCAGAAATATTTATATGATATTGTAACAGCCATTAGAACTGGCGTTGTTTCTGAAAATTTATCAGCTAGAAAGCCTGGTCCCCTAAATCACTCACGATGGCTTACTTTTGCCAACAGGATTTGCCGCCTGTATGTTGCTACAGGCAATCCTTCTGCTAACCTTTGCATCATCACACAATTCATTGTTACTAACTATGCTACAAACTGGTTCAACATAAAGCACAATCCCTCGTGCACATATCGCGCAAGACATTTCTATCATGCAACTCAACTTCTCAAAGAACTATCCAGTGAAACTGCTGCTATTGTCAAGCCCTACATTAGTCGCAGTGCATATTTTGCTCACTCAGAAAATATTCTTATCGCTATGCTGGCTGATTCAGACAAAAGTATTCGCTCAAGAGCAGTTGATATTATACTCCAGCAAAGACTCCAGGCATCTACAGCTGCAATACGTCTGTTTAAAGTTCCGCCGATTAACTATGATGCAACAAACTACGTTGATCTGATTAACTGGGAAGATATCCAGGAGCCACCACTCACGATGAAGCTGACAGATGATGACATTGCTAAATTCAGCAATGAGCCACTCACTTTGAATTACAAGAACCACACTCAAGGAGTGGAACGTTGCATAAAGCTGCCTCAAAAGCTGTTTATGATTTTGAGGCCAGAGATGGTTTTATTCGTGCACGAGTAAATTCCCGCAATTTAATGCCTCGTTTTGATTCAAAACAAGATTATTGTGATAACTTTTTGCAGTAACGATTTGTTAGAAAAGGACATACCTATATTCTGTGAGTAATTACCATTGCTTGACTGTTTATATTTGCATACAATATTGATTTACGTTAGGTGTGTCTCATTATTTGATAAGTCTGATGTGGTTGTCAATACTATTAAAGCGAGTATTTTTTAAATTCAAAATGGGGAACTTACAAGTGTCCAGAACTAATTTCTTTGTGATTTCCTTTTGTTTCACATGCAAACGCACAGTTTTCCTGAGTTCCGTGCCACATTTTTATTTTCAACCCACCCTACTGTGTACAGTGCCTTCAGTTTCTAATTATTCCCCTTTCTCCACCTGGACATTCACTCACTTCAATCTCACTATTTACTTCACAAACCCACTGAGTTCATGCACAGCTCAGTCACACACACAACACACAAAACACATCCATGACAACGTGTTAGCGCAATTCCGTGTTAAGTATCAGTACGTATGTTAGCTATCAGTAAATATTTGGAAATTTTGAAAATGTTTATACATTCAATTATGTAATGCATATATCTGGAAAATAATATAAAAAACGGTACCCTAAGAAACACTGATGCCTAGCCCACAGAGGACCTTACCAAAATTAATCAAACCAGATTTATGTTGGGGGATATATACTATTAGGAGTCCCTAGAGCCTTTATTCTTGTATCGTTATGTATGGGGTGTATAATGGGGCCATGAAAATGACATAATTATTAATATAGCTTGTATTGTAAAAAAACTATTCCCTTTATTACCTCAGATAACAAAAAATACTATCTGTATTACCTCAGATAACTAAAGATATTTCCTTTATTACCTTAGATTACAAAATATATTTCCTGTATTACCTCAGATACCAAATAAAATTCCCTTTATTACCTCAGATATCCAAAGAAATTCCTGTATTACCTCAGATAACAAAAGATAAAATGACACAACAGTAATAAAACTGACTATTTTAATTTAATCGCCAGCATGTTAGTCCTGCCAACTTTTAGCTGAAAAAGAAAACAAGAAACCAGTGCCATCTGGCAGGCCTTCTGTGATCCCAACGGTAAAAGGAGTAGATCCCTGAAGACTATATTAATTAGTCACGTGACTCAGATGTGCATCATGCTAATCGAGCTAAATCCAAAACCACCGGAATATTACTGTTAGGCTATTGTCAGAAAGTCAATAATTTTATCATGAAAAACACTAAAATCCCCCGCTATCCCTATCCCTATAACTCCCATACATTGCATAATTACTGGAATTCCCGATTTTTATCTATCTACGTGTATACTTAAAAAAGACACCCATTTCTTAATTTGTCCCCAACAAACAGCTAGATTCCAAAGCTTATAAAACAAGATATTTTACTTCACCTTTTAATACTTTATTCAAATTTTTTAAAATATTTATATTTCTTTTGGTCCTTCTGTCTAACCGTTTTCTTAAAACAAAACTTCTATTTATCTATTTATTTGGGAACAATTTTGTACACAATTTTTAGGCCAGTAAAAGTGATAGATTTTTGAAATTTTAAATATCCTTCTTGTTCTATGACAATGCATGATTCCATAATTAATATTTCAATTACTTTTTTTTTTTTTTTACAAATACGAAAACAAAAACTCTTATAACTTATTTAGACATATAGTCGTGTTTATTAATTACAAACGTCACTAATAAATGGGTTACATCCCTTGCATCAATAAACAAACCTTGTTCTTTACTCTAAAAACCGCCAAAAAAATGCATACAAGGTCAAGGACAGAGCTGACCTGAGACTAATTAGATCGATTGCTCCATATTGGGCACCGGTCCTGGCAAGGGCTCGGATTTTACTATTAGCTAATTAATAGTAATAGTTGTAATTGTAAAAAAAAATAATTATAAGAGGGAGCTCGCGAGCACCGTTAAATTGGGCCCCTCAATTTGTACGGCCGTCCTGGTCAAAGAGATGTGTACTCCACTGCCCAGTTTATATACATAATTTAAAAAATGTCAAAGGAATTATAAAAGAAATGTAAACATTTACTTCCATTTTAAAATAGTTTACATTTTTTTTCATTGTACGTAAATACAAATAAAGACGAACAAATCCAGGCACATTTTTTTTACCATTAGCCGCCAATACGTCAAAGCAAGTCGGTCACAAACTCCATCAGTTTATATGTCAATTATGTAGCCAGTTTGTTGACTTCTGTATGTTGTGTGCCTTTGATTCTTTTATGTATCAGTGATGTAGCTTCTTTTCCCGTTATATTATATATTGTTGATTTAAATATAGCCGACTTTACATTCAGTACACATACATATATCACGTTCAGTACACATACATATAACACGTTCTGTACATATACATATATCACGTTCAGCACACAAACATATATCACGTTCAATACACATACATATATCACATTCAGTACATATACATTTATCACGTTCAGTACATATACATATATCACGTACTGTACATATACATATATCACGTTCAGTACACAAACATATATCACGTTCAAAACACATACATATATCACATTCAGTACATATACATTTATCACATTCAGTACATATACATTTATCACGTTCAGTACATATACATATATCACGTTCTGTACACATACATATATCACGTTCAGTGCATATACATATATCACGTTCAATACACATACATATATCACGTTCAGTACACATACATATATCACGTTCAGTACACATACATATATCATGTTCAATACATATACATTTATCACGTTCAGTACATATACATTTGTTACATTCAGTACACATACATATAACACGTTCAGTACACATACATATATCATGTTCAGTACATATACATTTATCACATTCAGTACATATACATATACCACGTTTAGTACACATACATATAACACGTTTAGTACATATACATATATCACGTTCAGTACACATACATATATCACGTTCAGTACACATTCATATGTCACGTTCAGTACATATACATATATCATGTTCAGTACATATACATATATCACGTTCAGTACACATGCATATGCCACGTTCAGTACATATACATATATCACGTTCAGTACACATACATATATCACATCACGTTCAGTACACATGCATATGTCACGTTCATTACATATACATATATCACTGTATACAACTTTAAAAATCTTGGATTCCAAGGCAGATTGCGCCTAAAAAAGTTGTGCATACGTCCATTTCTTTTCAACTTGTTAAGTTCACACAGTAAAACAAATACAACACCACTTTGTAACATATACAACACCACTTTGTAACAAATACAACAACACTTTGTAACAAATACAACAACACTTTGTAACAGATACAACAACACTTTGTAACAGATACAACAACACTTTGTATTAAATGTTTACGTTTCGGGGGATCTTGGGGAAAATGGTGTAAGGTCAAGGTTCTGTGTTGATTCTAGCACTTCCGTTTGAATCAAATATTTCTTTCTATTAGTTCATGACTAGATTTTGTAAAAGGAATTATTGTTCGGGTCTTTATAACTTGTGTTGACTATAAAATAAACTAAAACGTGTCTTTCAAGCTTGAGAACCGTTGTAGATAGGCTGGGCTGCCTCAGCTATCTCCGGGTTCCCGACAATCCTATCAGATCAACTCACCAACTTTTCCTACTAAAAGTCTAATGTACTGAACGAGGCTCAAAATAGCAAGGGCCCCAGGAACGTGTTTGACTGGAACATTTTGACAAATCCATGCTAATATCTACAATTACAGCTATCGGCCCCAGGAACGTGTTTGACTTGAACATTTTGACGAATTCATGCTAATATCTACAATTACAGCTATCGGCCCCGCATGTGACACACCCTAGTCACTTTCAACTAATTTTACTGAAACTTTATGTTTATTCAGGGGCAAGATATTATGAGAAAGAATGGATGGCAGTTGCACGGCATGGAAAAGTTTTCCTGGCAAGACACACATTAATTATAAATAAATAAATTAGATTATAAATACTATGACAAAAAAATAATAAAATAATTTTAATTTGACTTTTATTTGGACGCTTTGATAAAATCTCAGTCGCCATCTCTTTTTAAGAAATGTATAGTTAACAAACTATGAATTAACAAGAACAAATATATTATACTTTCAGTAAAGTAAATTCTAAAGCTAACCAGTTGTTTGATTATAATGCTTAGTATACTATTTGATTGATGTTGAATATAATTAAATACTAAATCTAAATACGGGCCAAGACTTCTATAACTAATTTCTCTACAAAACGTATATCTCTACCTTAGATAACTTCTCAATCAAACTTAAATTCATCCAAATATCAACTAATACCCATCTCTAAAGTAAAATTGTCATCCTAATTATTTTATCTCATTGCATAGCCTCGTTTTCGCAATAACTGTTGGGTAACAGCCTTATCATTATCATCATCATCCCAGCCTTAACCGATGTGGCCGTCGGGGAAACGCCTGGACACCTCAAGAAACATATTCTCCACAGTTGCCTATCCAGCGCGGCTTGTCTTTAGTTCAATCATTAGTAGCCACTGTCCATTCTTTGATATGGTTAAACTAACATTTCAGCTGGCAATCTCTATGAAGACCTCTTTCAGAGGACTGCTCTGACCAGTGTAGTACTGGGGCAATGGAAGAAAAAAGTCTCGATAAACAATTTAAACATCTGATCGGAAATAAAAAAAGCGAAAGTTGATTGCGCATGCTTTTCCGGTAATTGTACATTCCTATGAGAAAACGTGAATAAACACATCCAACTTTTTGGCCAAAGTTAATAATAAGATTATAATAATGAAACAATTTGGTTGATTCATATATGAATCATGGGTCACTGTAGGGTTTAAGCCCATTCTCGACATATTTAGCAGTTCCATGAGATGAGTGGTCAGTCGGTAGCCGGAAATCACGCGGGATAACAAAGTATCATGGCACTCTTTTCTCCCCTGTACCAACCTGTTACATAACAGTTATAATTAATTATATAAATTTAAAAACAAGAAATTGTACACAATAATTAATATATGGTATGATATAGACATGTAGCATATTTCACTTTAGTACACTGTCTATTATCAGCGTCACGTAATACGTTGCCAATCGTAACTCATTCAACTGTGCAAGATCTAAATCATTAATATTCTGAACTACAAAGCCTTGTCATATAAGAGCATTCACTTTAAGAGTTTTCTTGAATTAATCGCATGTAAAATAAAGTATGCAGGACATGATGCTAATATGCTTGCTATAGTTTGCTTATAAGCCTTGTAAATGAAGAATTTTCTCGAAAACAGACAAATTTGTACATTCCAACATACTAATCACAGAAGAAAAGTTTTTTTAGCAATATTTTATTATATTTCTCTGTTTGTTTAAAGAATAACAGAATAGGAGAACATAATTTGTACCAAAGAAGATAAAAAAGATAAGCATGTGTTATTAACACATTAATTCCATTTGGTTTTAACCGAGAATACAATCCGAGACCATCACGCTAACAGTCAGGAGCTCTACACCACTCGACCATCCTCTCTTTCCGACATATGTAGGTAACTGGACCTAACTAACAGACATAAAATTGTCACATAATATGTAGGTGACTGAACACAATTAACTAAAAGAGAGATAGGTGTCACATCATATGTAGGTGACTGGACACAATTAACTAAAAGAGAGATAGGTGTCACATCATATGTAGGTGACTGGACACAATTAAATAAAAGAGAGATATGTGTCACATCATATGTAGGTGACTGGACACAATTAACTAAAAGAGAGATAGGTGTCACATCATATGTAGGTGACTGGACACAATTAACTAAAAGAGAGATATGTGTCACATCATTTGTAGGTGACTGGACCTAACTAACAGACATATAAGTGTCACATCATATGTTGGTGACTGGACATAACTAACAGACAGATAAGTGTCACATCATATGTAGGTGACTGGACATAACTAACAGACAGATAAGTGCCACATCATATGTAGGTGACTGGACATAACTAACAGACATATAAGTGTCACATCATATGTAGGTGACTGGACATAACTAACAGACAGATAAGTGTCACATTATATGTAGGTGACTGGACATAACTAACAGACATATTAGTGTCACATCATTTGTAGGTGACTGGACCTAACTAACAGACAGATAAGTGTCACATCATATGTAGATGACTGGACACAATTGACTAAAAGAGAGATAGGTGTTACATCATATGTAGGTGACTGGACCTAACTAACAGACAGATAAGTGTCACATCATTTGTAGGTGATTGGACATAACTAACAGACAGATAAGTGTCTGACCATATGTAGGTGACTGGACCTAACTAACAGACAGATAAGTGTCTGACCATATGTAGCTGACTGGACATAACTAACAGAGAGATAAGTGTTACATCATATGTAGGTGACTGGACATAACTAACAGACAGATAAGTGTCACATCATATGTAGGTGACTGGACATAACTAACAGACAGATAAGTGTCTGACCATATGTAGGTGACTGGACACAATTAACTAAAAGAGAGATATGTGTCACATCATTTGTAGGTGACTGGACCTAACTAACAGACATATAAGTGTCACATCATATGTAGGTGACTGGACATAACTAACAGACAGATAAGTGTCACATCATCTGTAGGTGACTGGACATAACTAACAGACAGATAAGTGTCCCATCATATGTAGGTGACTGGACATAACTAACAGACAGATAAGTGTCACATCATATGTAGGTGACTGGACATAACTAACAGACATATAAATGTCACATCATATGTAGGTGACTGGACATAACTAACAGACAGATAAGTGTCACATCATATGTAGGTGACTGGACATAACTAACAGACAGATAAGTAACACATTATATGTAGGGGACTGGACATAACTAACAGACATATTAGTGTCACATCATATGTAGGTGACTGGACCTAACTAACAGACAGATAAGTGTCACATCATATGTAGGTGACTGGACCTAACTAACAGACAGATAAGTGTCTGACCATATGTAGGTGACTGGACATAACTAACAGAGAGATAAGTGTCACATCATATGTAGGTGACTGGACATAACTAACAGACAGATAAGTGTCACATCATATGTAGGTGACTGGACATAACTAACAGACAGATAAGTGTCACATCATATGTAGGTGACTGGACATAACTAACAGACAGATAAGTGTCACATCATATGTAGGTGATTGGACATAACTAACAGACAGATAAGTGTCTGACCATATGTAGGTGACTGGACAAAATTAACTAAAAGAGAGATATGTGTCACATCATTTGTAGGTGACTGGACCTACCTAACAGACATATAAGTGTCACATCATATGTAGGTGACTGGACATAACTAACAGACAGATAAGTGTCACATCATATGTAGGTGACTGGACCTAACTAACAGACAGATAAGTGTCACATCATATGTAGGTGACTGGACACAATTGACTAAAATAGAGATAGGTGTTACATTATATGTAGGTGACTGGACCTAACTAACAGACAGATAAGTGTCACATCATTTGTAGGTGATTGGACATAACTAACAGACAGATAAGTGTCTGACCATATGTAGGTGACTGGACCTAACTAACAGACAGATAAGTGTCTGACCATATGTAGCTGACTGGACATAACTAACAGAGAGATAAGTGTCACATCATATGTAGGTGACTGGACATAACTAACAGACAGATAAGTGTCACATCATATGTAGGTGACTGGACATAACTAACAGACAGATAAGTGTCTGACCATATGTAGGTGACTGGACACAATTAACTAAAAGAGAGATATGTGTCACATCATTTGTAGGTGACTGGACCTAACTAACAGACATATAAGTGTCACATCATATGTAGGTGACTGGACATAACTAACAGACAGATAAGTGTCACATCATCTGTAGGTGACTGGACATAACTAACAGACAGATAAGTGTCCCATCATATGTAGGTGACTGGACATAACTAACAGACAGATAAGTGTCACATCATATGTAGGTGACTGGACATAACTAACAGACAGATAAGTGTCACATCATATGTAGGTGACTGGACATAACTAACAGACATATAAATGTCACATCATATGTAGGTGACTGGACACAATTAACTAAAAGAGAGATATGTGTCACATCATTTGTAGGTGACTGGACCTAACTAACAGACATATAAGTGTCACATCATATGTAGGTGACTGGACATAACTAACAGACAGATAAGTGTCACATCATATGTAGGTGACTGGACATAACTAACAGACAGATAAGTGCCACATCATATGTAGGTGACTGGACATAACTAACAGACATATAAGTGTCACATCATATGTAGGTGACTGGACATAACTAACAGACAGATAAGTGTCACATTATATGTAGGTGACTGGACATAACTAACAGACATATTAGTGTCACATCATTTGTAGGTGACTGGACCTAACTAACAGACAGATAAGTGTCACATCATATGTAGGTGACTGGACACAATTGACTAAAAGAGAGATAGGTGTTACATCATATGTAGGTGACTGGACCTAACTAACAGACAGATAAGTGTCACATCATTTGTAGGTGATTGGACATAACTAACAGACAGATAAGTGTCTGACCATATGTAGGTGACTGGACCTAACTAACAGACAGATAAGTGTCTGACCATATGTAGCTGACTGGACATAACTAACAGAGAGATAAGTGTCACATCATATGTAGGTGACTGGACATAACTAACAGACAGATAAGTGTCACATCATATGTAGGTGACTGGACATAACTAACAGACAGATAAGTGTCTGACCATATGTAGGTGACTGGACACAATTAACTAAAAGAGAGATATGTGTCACATCATTTGTAGGTGACTGGACCTAACTAACAGACATATAAGTGTCACATCATATGTAGGTGACTGGACATAACTAACAGACAGATAAGTGTCACATCATATGTAGGTGACTGGACATAACTAACAGACAGATAAGTGTCACATCATATGTAGGTGACTGGACATAACTAACAGACAGATAAGTGTCTGACCATATGTAGGTGACTGGACACAATTAACTAAAAGAGAGATATGTGTCACATCATTTGTAGGTGACTGGACCTAACTAACAGACATATAAGTGTCACATCATATGTAGGTGACTGGACATAACTAACAGACAGATAAGTGTCACATCATATGTAGGTGACTGGACCTAACTAACAGACAGATAAGTGTCACATCATATGTAGGTGACTGGACACAATTGACTAAAATAGAGATAGGTGTTACATCATATGTAGGTGACTGGACCTAACTAACAGACAGATAAGTGTCACATCATTTGTAGGTGATTGGACATAACTAACAGACAGATAAATGTCTGACCATATGTAGGTGACTGGACCTAACTAACAGACAGATAAGTGTCACATCATATGTAGGTGACTGGACATAACTAAAAGACAGATAAGTGTCACATCATATGAAGGTGACTGGACACAATTGACTAAAAGAGAGATAGGTGTTACATCATATGTAGGTGACTGGACATAACTAACAGACAGATAAGTGTCACATCATTTGTAGGTGACTGGACATAACTAACAGACATATTAGTGTCACATCATATGTAGGTGACTGGACCTAACTAACAGACAGATAAGTGTCACATCATTTGTAGGTGACTGGAAATAACTAACAGACAGATAAGTGTCACATCATATGTAAGTGACTGGACCTAACTAACAGACAGATAAGTGTCACATCATATGTAGGTGACTGGACACAATTGACTAAAAGAGAGATAGGTGTTACATCATATGTAGGTGACTGGACCTAACTAACAGACATATTAGTGTTCACATCATATGTAGGTGACTGGACGTAACTAACAGACAGATAAGTGTCACATCATATGTAGGTGACTGGACACAATTGACTAAAAGAGAGATAGGTGTTACATCATATGTAGGTGACTGGACCTAACTAACAGACAGATAAGTGTCACATCATTTGTAGGTGATTTGACATAACTAACAGACAGATAAGTGTCACATCATATGTAGGTGACTGGACCTAACTAACAGACAGATAAGTGTCACATCAGATGTAGGTGACTGGACATAACTAACATACAGATAAGTGTCACATCATATGTAGGTGATTGGACATAACTAACAGACAGATAAGTGTCACATCATTTGTAGGTGACTGGACATAACTAACAGACAGATAAGTGTCACATCATATGTAGGTGATTGGACATAACTAACAGACAGATAAGTGTCACATCATTTGTAGGTGACTGGACATAACTAACAGACAGATAAGTGTCACATCATATGTAGGTGACTGGAACTAACTAAAGGACAGATAAGTGTCACATCATATGTAGGTGACTGGACACAATTGACTAAATGAGAGATATGTGTTACATCATATGTAGGTGACTGGACCTAACTAACAGACAGATAAGTGTCACATCATTTGTAGGTGATTGGACATAACTAACAGACATATAAGTGTCACATCATTTGTAGGTGATTGGACATAACTAACAGACATATAAGTGTCACATCATATGTAGGTGACTGGACCTAACTAACAGACAGATAAGTGTCACATTATATGTAGGTGACTGGACATAACTAACAGACATATAAGTGTCACATCATATGTAGGTGACTGGAAATAACTAACAGACAGATAAGTGTCACATCATATGTAGGTGACTGGACATAACTAACAGACAGATAAGTGTCACATTACATGTAGGTGACTGGACATAACTAACAGACAGATAAGTGTCCCATCATATGTAGGTGACTGGACATAACTAACAGACAGATAAGTGTCACATCATATGTAGGTGACTGGACATAACTAACAGACAGATAAGTGTCACATCATATGTAGGTGACTGGACATAACTAACAGACAGATAAGTGTCACATTATATGTAGGTGACTGGACATAACTAACAGACAGATAAGTGTCAGATCATATGTAGGTGACTGGACCTAACTAACAGACAGATAAGTGTCACATCATATGTAGGTGACTGGACATAACTAACAGACAGATAAGTGTCACATCATATGTAGGTGACTGGACATAACTAACAGACAGATAAGTGTCACATCATATGTAGGTGACTGGACATAACTAACAGACAGATAAGTGTTACATCATATGTAGGTGACTGCACATAACTAACAGACATATAAGTGTCACTTCATATGCAGGTGACTGCACATAACTTACAGACAGATACGTGTTACATCAAATGTAGGTGACAGCACATAACTAACAGACAGATAAGTGTCACATCATATGAAGGTGACTGGACACAATTGACTAAAAGATAGATAGGTGTTACATCATATGTAGGTGACTGGACCTAACTAACAGACAGATAAGTGTCACATCATTTGTAGGTGATTGGACATAACTAACAGACAGATAAGTGTCTGACCATATGTAGGTGACTGGACCTAACTAACAGACAGATAAGTGTCTGACCATATGTAGCTGACTGGACATAACTAACAGAGAGATAAGTGTCACATCATATGTAGGTGACTGGACATAACTAACAGACAGATAAGTGTCACATCATATGTAGGTGACTGGACATAACTAACAGACAGATAAGTGTCTGACCATATGTAGGTGACTGGACACAATTAACTAAAAGAGAGATATGTGTCACATCATTTGTAGGTGACTGGACCTAACTAACAGACATATAAGTGTCACATCATATGTAGATGACTGGACATAACTAACAGACAGATAAGTGTCACATCATATGTAGGTGACTGGACCTAACTAACAGACAGATAAGTGTCACATCATATGTAGGTGACTGGACACAATTGACTAAAATAGAGATAGGTGTTACATCATATGTAGGTGACTGGACCTAACTAACAGACAGATAAGTGTCACATCATTTGTAGGTGATTGGACATAACTAACAGACAGATAAGTGTCTGACCATATGTAGGTGACTGGACCTAACTAACAGACAGATAAGTGTCACATCATATGTGGGTGACTGGACATAACTAAAAGACAGATAAGTGTCACATCATATGAAGGTGACTGGACACAATTGACTAAAAGAGAGATAGGTGTTACATCATATGTAGGTGACTGGACATAACTAACAGACAGATAGGTGTCACATCATTTGTAGGTGACTGGACATAACTAACAGACATATTAGTGTCACATCATATGTAGGTGACTGGACCTAACTAACAGACAGATAAGTGTCACATCATTTGTAGGTGACTGGAAATAACTAACAGACAGATAAGTGTCACATCATATGTAAGTGACTGGACCTAACTAACAGACAGATAAGTGTCACATCATATGTAGGTGACTGGACACAATTGACTAAAAGAGAGATAGGTGTTACATCATATGTAGGTGACTGGACCTAACTAACAGACATATTAGTGTTCACATCATATGTAGGTGACTGGACGTAACTAACAGACAGATAAGTGTCACATCATATGTAGGTGACTGGACACAATTGACTAAAAGAGAGATAGGTGTTACATCATATGTAGGTGACTGGACCTAACTAACAGACAGATAAGTGTCACATCATTTGTAGGTGATTTGACATAACTAACAGACAGATAAGTGTCACATCATATGTAGGTGACTGGACCTAACTAACAGACAGATAAGTGTCACATCATATGTAGGTGACTGGACATAACTAACATACAGATAAGTGTCACATCATATGTAGGTGATTGGACATAACTAACAGACAGATAAGTGTCACATCATTTGTAGGTGACTGGACATAACTAACAGACAGATAAGTGTCACATCATATGTAGGTGATTGGACATAACTTACAGACAGATAAGTGTCACATCATTTGTAGGTGATTTGACATAACTAACAGACAGATAAGTGTCACATCATATGTAGGTGACTGGACCTAACTAACAGACAGATAAGTGTCACATCATATGTAGGTGACTGGACATAACTAAAATACAGATAAGTGTCACATCATATGTAGGTGATTGGACATAACTAACAGACAGATAAGTGTCACATCATTTGTAGGTGACTGGACATAACTAACAGACAGATAAGTGTCACATCATATGTAGGTGATTGGACATAACTAACAGACCGATAAGTGTCACATCATATGTAGGTGACTGGACACAATTGACTAAATGAGAGATATGTGTTACATCATATGTAGGTGACTTGAACTAACTAACAGACCGATAAGTGTCACATCATATGTAGATGACTGGACACAATTGACTAAATGAGAGATATGTGTTACATCATATGTAGGTGACTGGACCTAACTAACAGACAGATAAGTGTCACATCATTTGAAGGTGATTGGACATAACTAACAGACAGATAAGTGTCACATCATTTGTAGGTGATTGGACATAACTAACAGACATATAAGTGTAGCATCATATGTAGTTGACTGGACCGACCTAACAGACAGATAAGTGTCACATTATATGTAGGTGACTGGACATAACTAACAGACATATAAGTGTCATATCATATGTATGTGACTGGACATAACTAACAGACATATAAGTGTCACATCATATGTAGGTGACTGGACATAACTAACAGACAGATAAGTGTCACAACATATGTCGGTGACTGGACATAACTAACAGACAGATAATTGTCACATCATATGTAGGTGACTGGACATAACTAACAGACAGATAAGTGTCACATCATATGTAGGTGACTGGACATAACTAACAGACAGATAAGTGTCACATCATATGTAGGTGACTGCACATAACTAACAGACATATAAGAGTCACATCATATGCATGTGACTGCACATAACTTACAGACAGATAAGTGTTACATCAAATGTAGGTGACAGCACATAACTAACAGACAGATAAGTGTCACATCATATGAAGGTGACTGGACACAATTGACTAAAAGATAGATAGGTGTTACATCATATGTAGGTGACTGGACATAACTAACAGACAGATAAGTGTCACATCATTTGTAGGTGACTGGACATAACTAACAGACATATTAGAGTCACATCATATGTAGGTGACTGGACCTAACTAACAGACAGATAAGTGTCACATCATATGTAGGTGACTGGACCTAACTAACAGACAGATTAGTGTCACATCATATGTAGGTGACTGGACACAATTGATTAAAAGAGAGATAGGTGTTACATCATATGTAGGTGACTTGACCTAACTAACAGACGTATTAGTGTCACATCATATGTAGGTGACTGGACCTAATTAACAGACAGATAAGTGTCACATCATACGTAGGTGACTGGACACAATTGACTAAAAGAGAGATAGGTGTTACATCATATGTAGGTGACTGGACCTAACTAACAGACAGATAAGTGTCACATCATTTGTAGGTGATTTGACATAACTAACAGACAGATAAGTGTCACATCATATGTAGGTGACTGGACCTAACTAACAAACAGATAAGTGTCACATCATATGTAGGTGACTGGACATAACTAACATACAGATAAGTGTCACATCATATGTAGGTGATTGGACATAACTAACAGACAGATAAGTGTCACATCATTTGTAGGTGACTGGACATAACTAACAGACAGATAAGTGTCACATCATATGTAGGTGATTGGACATAACTAACAGACAGATAAGTGTCACATCATTTGTAGGTGATTTGACATAACTAACAGACAGATAAGTGTCACATCATATGTAGGTGACTGGACCTAACTAACAGACAGATAAGTGTCACATCATATGTAGGTGACTGGACATAACTAAAATACAGATAAGTGTCACATCATATGTAGGTGATTGGACATAACTAACAGACAGATAAGTGTCACATCATTTGTAGGTGACTGGACATAACTAACAGACAGATAAGTGTCACATCATATGTAGGTGATTGGACATAACTAACAGACAGATAAGTGTCACATCATTTGTAGGTGATTGGACATAACTAACAGACATATAAGTGTCGCATCATATGTAGTTGACTGGACCGACCTAACAGACAGATAAGTGTCACATTATATGTAGGTGACTGGACATAACTAACAGACATATAAGTGTCATATCATATGTATGTGACTGGACATAACTAACAGACAGATAAGTGTCACAACATATGTCGGTGACTGGACATAACTAACAGACAGATAAGTGTCACATCATATGTAGGTGACTGGACATAACTAACAGACAGATAAGTGTCACATCATATGTAGGTGACTGGACATAACTAACAGACAGATAAGTGTCACATCATATGTAGGTGACTGGACATAACTAACAGACATATAAGTGTCACATCATTTGTAGGTGACTGGACACAATTGACTAGAAGAGAGATAGGTGTTACATCATATGTAGGTGACTGGACCTAACTAACAGACAGATAAGTGTCACATCATATGTAGGTGACTGTACATAACTAACAGACATATAAGTGTCACATCATATGTAGGTGACTGGACATAACTAACAGACATATAAATGTTACATCATATGTAGGAGACTGGACCTAACTAACAGACATATACGTGTCACATCATATGTAGGTGACTGGACATAACTAACAGACATATAAGTGTCACATCATATGTACGTGACTGGACATAACTAACATACAGATAAGGGTCACATCATATGTAGGTTATTGGACATAACTAACAGACAGATAAGTGTCACATCATATGTAGGTGATTGGACATAACTAACAGACAGATAAGTGTCACATTATATGTAGGTGACTGGACATAACTAACAGACATATTAGTGTCACATCATTTGTAGGTGACTGGACCTAACTAACAGACAGATAAGTGTCACATCATATGTAGGTGACTGGACACAATTGACTAAAAGAGAGATAGGTGTTACATCATATGTAGGTGACTGGACCTAACTAACAGACAGATAAGTGTCACATCATTTGTAGGTGATTGGACATAACTAACAGACAGATAAGTGTCTGACCATATGTAGGTGACTGGACCTAACTAACAGACAGATAAGTGTCTGACCATATGTAGCTGACTGGACATAACTAACATAGAGATAAGTGTCACATCATATGTAGGTGACTGGACATAACTAACAGACAGATAAGTGTCACATCATATGTAGGTGACTGGACATAACTAACAGACAGATAAGTGTCTGACCATATGTAGGTGACTGGACACAATTAACTAAAAGAGAGATATGTGTCACATCATTTGTAGGTGACTGGACCTAACTAACAGACATATAAGTGTCACATCATATGTAGGTGATTGGACATAACTAACAGACAGATAAGTGTCACATCATTTGTAGGTGATTTGACATAACTAACAGACAGATAAGTGTCACATCATATGTAGGTGACTGGACCTAACTAACAGACAGATAAGTGTCACATCATATGTAGGTGACTGGACATAACTAAAATACAGATAAGTGTCACATCATATGTAGGTGATTGGACATAACTAACAGACAGATAAGTGTCACATCATTTGTAGGTGACTGGACATAACTAACAGACAGATAAGTGTCACATCATATGTAGGTGATTGGACATAACTAACAGACAGATAAGTGTCACATCATTTGTAGGTGATTGGACATAACTAACAGACATATAAGTGTCGCATCATATGTAGTTGACTGGACCGACCTAACAGACAGATAAGTGTCACATTATATGTAGGTGACTGGACATAACTAACAGACATATAAGTGTCATATCATATGTATGTGACTGGACATAACTAACAGACAGATAAGTGTCACAACATATGTCGGTGACTGGACATAACTAACAGACAGATAAGTGTCACATCATATGTAGGTGACTGGACATAACTAACAGACAGATAAGTGTCACATCATATGTAGGTGACTGGACATAACTAACAGACAGATAAGTGTCACATCATATGTAGGTGACTGGACATAACTAACAGACATATAAGTGTCACATCATTTGTAGGTGACTGGACACAATTGACTAGAAGAGAGATAGGTGTTACATCATATGTAGGTGACTGGACCTAACTAACAGACAGATAAGTGTCACATCATATGTAGGTGACTGTACATAACTAACAGACATATAAGTGTCACATCATATGTAGGTGACTGGACATAACTAACAGACATATAAATGTTACATCATATGTAGGAGACTGGACCTAACTAACAGACATATACGTGTCACATCATATGTAGGTGACTGGACATAACTAACAGACATATAAGTGTCACATCATATGTATGTGACTGGACATAACTAACATACAGATAAGGGTCACATCATATGTAGGTTATTGGACATAACTAACAGACAGATAAGTGTCACATCATATGTAGGTGATTGGACATAACTAACAGACAGATAAGTGTCACATTATATGTAGGTGACTGGACATAACTAACAGACATATTAGTGTCACATCATTTGTAGGTGACTGGACCTAACTAACAGACAGATAAGTGTCACATCATATGTAGGTGACTGGACACAATTGACTAAAAGAGAGATAGGTGTTACATCATATGTAGGTGACTGGACCTAACTAACAGACAGATAAGTGTCACATCATTTGTAGGTGATTGGACATAACTAACAGACAGATAAGTGTCTGACCATATGTAGGTGACTGGACCTAACTAACAGACAGATAAGTGTCTGACCATATGTAGCTGACTGGACATAACTAACATAGAGATAAGTGTCACATCATATGTAGGTGACTGGACATAACTAACAGACAGATAAGTGTCACATCATAAGTAGGTGACTGGACATAACTAACAGACAGATAAGTGTCTGACCATATGTAGGTGACTGGACACAATTAACTAAAAGAGAGATATGTGTCACATCATTTGTAGGTGACTGGACCTAACTAACAGACATATAAGTGTCACATCATATGTAGGTGACTGGACATAACTAACAGACAGATAAGTGTCACATCATATGTAGGTGACTGGACCTAACTAACAGACAGATAAGTGTCACATCATATGTAGGTGACTGGACACAATTGACTAAAATAGAGATAGGTGTTACATCATATGTAAGTGACTGGACCTAACTAACAGACAGATAAGTGTCACATCATTTGTAGGTGATTGGACATAACTAACAGACAGATAAGTGTCTGACCATATGTAGGTGACTGGACCTAACTAACAGACAGATAAGTGTCACATCATATGTGGGTGACTGGACATAACTAAAAGACAGATAAGTGTCACATCATATGAAGGTGACTGGACACAATTGACTAAAAGAGAGATAGGTGTTACATCATATGTAGGTGACTGGACATAACTAACAGACAGATAAGTGTCACATCATTTGTAGGTGACTGGACATAACTAACAGACATATTAGTGTCACATCATATGTAGGTGACTGGACCTAACTAACAGACAGATAAGTGTCACATCATTTGTAGGTGACTGGAAATAACTAACAGACAGATAAGTGTCACATCATATGTAAGTGACTGGACCTAACTAACAGACAGATAAGTGTCACATCATATGTAGGTGACTGGACACAATTGACTAAAAGAGAGATATGTGTTACATCATATGTAGGTGACTGGACCTAACTAACAGACATATTAGTGTTCACATCATATGTAGGTGACTGGACGTAACTAACAGACAGATAAGTGTCACATCATATGTAGGTGACTGGACACAATTGACTAAAAGAGAGATAGGTGTTACATCATATGTAGGTGACTGGACCTAACTAACAGACAGATAAGTGTCACATCATTTGTAGGTGATTTGACATAACTAACAGACAGATAAGTGTCACATCATATGTAGGTGACTGGACCTAACTAACAGACAGATAAGTGTCACATCATATGTAGGTGACTGGACATAACTAACATACAGATAAGTGTCACATCATATGTAGGTGATTGGACATAACTAACAGACAGATAAGTGTCACATCATTTGTAGGTGACTGGACATAACTAACAGACAGATAAGTGTCACATCATATGTAGGTGATTGGACATAACTAACAGACAGATAAGTGTCACATCATTTGTAGGTGATTTGACATAACTAACAGACAGATAAGTGTCACATCATATGTAGGTGACTGGACCTAACTAACAGACAGATAAGTGTCACATCATATGTAGGTGACTGGACATAACTAAAATACAGATAAGTGTCACATCATATGTAGGTGATTGGACATAACTAACAGACAGATAAGTGTCACATCATTTGTAGGTGACTGGACATAACTAACAGACAGATAAGTGTCACATCATATGTAGGTGATTGGACATAACTAACAGACCGATAAGTGTCACATCATATGTAGGTGACTGGACACAATTGACTAAATGAGAGATATGTGTTACATCATATGTAGGTGACTTGAACTAACTAACAGACCGATAAGTGTCACATCATATGTAGGTGACTGGACACAATTGACTAAATGAGAGATATGTGTTACATCATATGTAGGTGACTGGACCTAACTAACAGACAGATAAGTGTCACATCATTTGAAGGTGATTGGACATAACTAACAGACAGATAAGTGTCACATCATTTGTAGGTGATTGGACATAACTAACAGACATATAAGTGTCGCATCATATGTAGTTGACTGGACCGACCTAACAGACAGATAAGTGTCACATTATATGTAGGTGACTGGACATAACTAACAGACATATAAGTGTCATATCATATGTATGTGACTGGACATAACTAACAGACAGATAAGTGTCACATCATATGTAGGTGACTGGACATAACTAACAGACAGATAAGTGTCACAACATATGTCGGTGACTGGACATAACTAACAGAAAGATAAGTGTCACATCATATGTAGGTGACTGGACATAACTAACAGACAGATAAGTGTCACATCATATGTAGGTGACTGGACATAACTAACAGACAGATAAGTGTCACATCATATGTAGGTGACTGCACATAACTAACAGACAGATAAGTGTTACATCAAATGTAGGTGACAGCACATAACTAACAGACAGATAAGTGTCACATCATATGAAGGTGACTGGACACAATTGACTAAAAGATAGATAGGTGTTACATCATATGTAGGTGACTGGACATAACTAACAGACAGATAAGTGTCACATCATTTGTAGGTGACTGGACATAACTAACAGACATATTAGTGTCACATCATATGTAGGTGACTGGACCTAACTAACAGACAGATAAGTGTCACATCATATGTAGGTGACTGGACCTAACTAACAGACAGATTAGTGTCACATCATATGTAGGTGACTGGACACAATTGACTAAAAGAGAGATAGGTGTTACATCATATGTAGGTGACTTGACCTAACTAACAGACGTATTAGTGTCACATCATATGTAGGTGACTGGACCTAACTAACAGACAGATAAGTGTCACATCATACGTAGGTGACTGGACACAATTGACTAAAAGAGAGATAGGTGTTACATCATATGTAGGTGACTGGACCTAACTAACAGACAGATAAGTGTCACATCATTTGTAGGTGATTTGACATAACTAACAGACAGATAAGTGTCACATCATATGTAGGTGACTGGACCTAACTAACAGACAGATAAGTGTCACATCATATGTAGGTGACTGGACATAACTAAAACACAGATAAGTGTCACATCATATGTAGGTGACTGCACATAACTAACAGACATATAAGTGTCACATCATATGCATGTGACTGCACATAACTTACAGACAGATAAGTGTTACATCAAATGTAGGTGACAGCACATAACTAACAGACAGATAAGTGTCACATCATATGAAGGTGACTGGACACAATTGACTAAAAGATAGATAGGTGTTACATCATATGTAGGTGACTGGACATAACTAACAGACAGATAAGTGTCACATCATTTGTAGGTGACTGAACATAACTAACAGACATATTAGTGTCACATCATATGTAGGTGACTGGACCTAACTAACAGACAGATAAGTGTCACATCATATGTAGGTGACTGGACCTAACTAACAGACAGATTAGTGTCACATCATATGTAGGTGACTGGACACAATTGACTAAAAGAGAGATAGGTGTTACATCATATGTAGGTGACTTGACCTAACTAACAGACGTATTAGTGTCACATCATATGTAGGTGACTGGACCTAACTAACAGACAGATAAGTGTCACATCATACGTAGACGACTGGACACAATTGACTAAAAGAGAGATAGGTGTTACATCATATGTAGGTGACTGGACCTAACTAACAGACAGATAAGTGTCACATCATTTGTAGGTGATTTGACATAACTAACAGACAGATAAGTGTCACATCATATGTAGGTGACTGGACCTAACTAACAGACAGATAAGTGTCACATCATATGTAGGTGACTGGACATAACTAAAATACAGATAAGTGTCACATCATATGTAGGTGATTGGACATAACTAACAGACAGATAAGTGTCACATCATTTGTAGGTGACTGGACATAACTAACAGACAGATAAGTGTCACATCATATGTAGGTGATTGGACATAACTAACAGACCGATAAGTGTCACATCATATGTAGGTGACTGGACACAATTGACTAAATGAGAGATATGTGTTACATCATATGTAGGTGACTGGAACTAACTAACAGACCGATAAGTGTCACATCATATGTAGGTGACTGGACACAATTGACTAAATGAGAGATATGTGTTACATCATATGTAGGTGACTGGACCTAACTAACAGACAGATAAGTGTCACATCATTTGAAGGTGATTGGACATAACTAACAGACAGATAAGTGTCACATCATTTGTAGGTGATTGGACATAACTAACAGACATATAAGTGTCGCATCATATGTAGTTGACTGGACCGACCTAACAGACAGATAAGTGTCACATTATATGTAGGTGACTGGACATAACTAACAGACATATAAGTGTCATATCATATGTATGTTACTGGACATAACTAACAGACAGATAAGTGTCACAACATATGTCGGTGACTGGACATAACTAACAGACAGATAAGTGTCACATCATATGTAGGTGACTGGACATAACTAACAGACAGATAAGTGTCACATCATATGTAGGTGACTGGACATAACTAACAGACAGATAAGTGTCACATCATATGTAGGTGACTGGACATAACTAACAGACATATAAGTGTCACATCATTTGTAGGTGACTGGACACAATTGACTAGAAGAGAGATAGGTGTTACATCATATGTAGGTGACTGGACCTAACAGACAGATAAGTGTCACATCATATGTAGGTGACTGTACATAACTAACAGACATATAAGTGTCACATCATATGTAGGTGACTGGACATAACTAACAGACATATAAATGTTACATCATATGTAGGAGACTGGACCTAACTAACAGACATATACGTGTCACATCATATGTAGGTGACTGGACATAACTAACAGACATATAAGTGTCACATCATATGTATGTGACTGGACATAACTAACATACAGATAAGGGTCACATCATATGTAGGTGATTGGACATAACTAACAGACAGATAAGTGTCACATCATTTGTAGGTGACTTGACATAACTAACAGACAGATAAGTGTCACATCATATGTAGGTGATTGGACATAACTAACAGACAGATAAGTGTCACATCATTTGTAGGTGATTGGACATAACTAACAGACAGATAAGTGTCACATCATATGTAGGTGACTGGACATAACTAACAGACCTATAAGTTTCACATCATTTGTAGGTGACTGGACACAATTGACTAAAAGAGAGATAGGTGTTACATCATATGTATGTGACTGGACCTAACTAACAGACAGATAAGTGTCACATCATATGTAGGTGACTGTACATAACTAACAGACATATAAGTGTCACATCATATGTAGGTGACTGGACATAACTAACAGACATATAAGTGTCACATCATATGTAGGTGACTGGACATAACTAACAGACATATAAATGTTACATCATATGTAGGAGACTGAACCTAACTAACAGACATATAAGTGTCACATCATATGTAGGTGACTGGACATAACTAACATACATATAAGTGTCACATCATATGTATGTGACTGGACATAACTAACATACAGATAAGGGTCACATCATATGTAGGTGATTGGACATAACTAACAGACAGATAAGTGTCACATCATTTGTAGGTGACTGGACATAACTAACAGACAGATAAGTGTCACATCATATGTAGGTGATTGGACATAACTAACAGACAGATAAGTGTCACATCATTTGTAGGTGACTGGACATAACTAACAGACAGATAAGTGTCACATCATATGTAGGTGACTGGACATAACTAACAGACATATAAGTGTCACATCATTTGTAGGTGACTGGACACAATTGACTAAAAGAGAGATAGGTGTTACATCATATGTAGGTGACTGGACCTAACTAACAGACATATAAGTGTCACATCATATGTAGGTGACTGTACATAACTAACAGACATATAAGTGTCACATCATATGTCGGTGACTGGACATAACTAACAGACAGATAAGTGTCACATCATATGTAGGTGACTGGACATAACTAACTGACAGATAAGTGTCACATCATATGTAGGTGACTGGACATAACTAACAGACAGATAAGTGTCACATCATATGTAGGTGACTGCACATAACTAACAGACATATAAGTGTCACATCATATGCAGGTGACTGCACATAACTTACAGACAGATAAGTGTTACATCAAATGTAGGTGACAGCACATAACTAACAGACAGATAAGTGTCACATCATATGAAGGTGACTGGACACAATTGACTAAAAGATGGATAGGTGTTACATCATATGTAGGTGACTGGACATAACTAACAGACAGATAAGTGTCACATCATTTGTAGGTGACTGGACATAACTAACAGACATATTAGTGTCACATCATATGTAGGTGACTGGACCTAACTAACAGACAGATAAGTGTCACATCATATGTAGGTAACTGGACCTAACTAACAGACAGATTAGTGTCACATCATATGTAGGTGACTGGACACAATTGACTAAAAGAGAGATAGGTGTTACATCATATGTAGGTGACTTGACCTAACTAACAGACGTATTAGTGTCACATCATATGTAGGTGACTGGACCTAACTAACAGACAGATAAGTGTCACATCATACGTAGGTGACTGGACACAATTGACTAAAAGAGAGATAGGTGTTACATCATATGTAGGTGACTGGACCTAACTAACAGACAGATAAGTGTCACATCATTTGTAGGTGATTTGACATAATTAACAGACAGATAAGTGTCACATCATATGTAGGTGACTGGACCTAACTAACAGACAGATAAGTGTCACATCATATGTAGGTGACTGGACATAACTAAAATACAGATAAGTGTCACATCATATGTAGGTGACTGGACATAACTAACAGACAGATAAGTGTCACATCATATGTAGGTGATTGGACATAACTAACAGACCGATAAGTGTCACATCATATGTAGGTGACTGGACACAATTGACTAAATGAGAGATATGTGTTACATCATATGTAGGTGACTGGAACTAACTAACAGAACGATAAGTGTCACATCATATGTAGGTGACTGGACACAATTGACTAAATGAGAGATATGTGTTACATCATATGTAGGTGACTGGACCTAACTAACAGACAGATAAGTGTCACATCATTTGAAGGTGATTGGACATTACTAACAGACAGATAAGTGTCACATCATTTGTAGGTGATTGGACATAACTAACAGACATATAAGTGTCGCATCATATGTAGTTGACTGGACAGACCTAACAGACAGATAAGTGTCACATTATATGTAGGTGACTGGACATAACTAACAGACATATATATGTCATATCATATGTATGTGACTGGACATAACTAACAGACATATAAGTGTCACAACATATATAGGTGACTGGACATAACTAACAGACAGATAAGTGTCACAACATATGTCGGTGACTGGACATAACTAACAGACAGATAAGTGTCACATCATATGTAGGTGACTGGACATAACTAACAGACAGATAAGTGTCACATCATATGTAGGTGACTGGACATAACTAACAGACAGATAAGTGTCACATCATATGTAGGTGACTGGACATAACTAACAGACATATAAGTGTCACATCATTTGTAGGTGACTGGACACAATTGACTAGAAGAGAGATAGGTGTTACATCATATGTAGGTGACTGGACCTAACTAACAGACAGATAAGTGTCACATCATATGTAGGTGACTGTACATAACTAACAGACATATAAGTGTCACATCATATGTAGGTGACTGGACATAACTAACAGACATATAAATGTTACATCATATGTAGGAGACTGGACCTAACTAACAGACATATAAGTGTCACATCATATGTAGGTGACTGGACATAACTAACAGACATATAAGTGTCACATCATATGTATGTGACTGGACATAACTAACATACAGATAAGGGTCACATCATATGTAGGTGATTGGACATAACTAACAGACAGATAAGGGTCACATCATATGTAGGTGACTGGACATAACTAACAGACATATAAGTGTCACATCATATGTATGTGACTGGACATAACTAACATACAGATAAGGGTCACATCATATGTAGGTGACTGGACCTAACTAACAGACATATAAGTGTCACATCATATGTAGGTGACTGTACATAACTAACAGACATATAAGTGTCACATCATATGTCGGTGACTGGACATAACTAACAGACAGATAAGTGTCACATCATATGTAGGTGACTGGACATAACTAACAGACAGATAAGTGTCACATCATATGTAGGTGACTGGACATAACTAACAGACAGATAAGTGTCACATCATATGTAGGTGACTGCACATAACTAACAGACAGATAAGTGTCACATCATATGAAGGTGACTGGACACAATTGACTAAAAGATGGATAGGTGTTACATCATATGTAGGTGACTGGACATAACTAACAGACAGATAAGTGTCACATCATTTGTAGGTGACTGGACATAACTAACAGACAGATAAGTGTCACATCATATGTAGGTGACTGGACACAATTGACTAAAAGAGAGATAGGTGTTACATCATATGTAGGTGACTTGACCTAACTAACAGACGTATTAGTGTCACATCATATGTAGGTGACTGGACCTAACTAACAGACAGATAAGTGTCACATCATACGTAGGTGACTGGACACAATTGACTAAAAGAGAGATAGGTGTTACATCATATGTAGGTGACTGGACCTAACTAACAGACAGATAAGTGTCACATCATTTGTAGGTGATTTGACATAATTAACAGACAGATAAGTGTCACATCATATGTAGGTGACTGGACCTAACTAACAGACAGATAAGTGTCACATCATATGTAGGTGACTGGACATAACTAAAATACAGATAAGTGTCACATCATATGTAGGTGACTGGACATAACTAACAGACAGATAAGTGTCACATCATATGTAGGTGATTGGACATAACTAACAGACCGATAAGTGTCACATCATATGTAGGTGACTGGACACAATTGACTAAATGAGAGATATGTGTTACATCATATGTAGGTGACTGGAACTAACTAACAGACCGATAAGTGTCACATCATATGTAGGTGACTGGACACAATTGACTAAATGAGAGATATGTGTTACATCATATGTAGGTGACTGGACCTAACTAACAGACAGATAAGTGTCACATCATTTGAAGGTGATTGGACATTACTAACAGACAGATAAGTGTCACATCATTTGTAGGTGATTGGACATAACTAACAGACATATAAGTGTCGCATCATATGTAGTTGACTGGACCGACCTAACAGACAGATAAGTGTCACATTATATGTAGGTGACTGGACATAACTAACAGACATATAAGTGTCATAACATATGTATGTGACTGGACATAACTAACAGACATATAAGTGTCACAACATATGTAGGTGACTGGACATAACTAACAGACAGATAAGTGTCACAACATATGTCGGTGACTGGACATAACTAACAGACAGATAAGTGTCACATCATATGTAGGTGACTGGACATAACTAACAGACAGATAAGTGTCACATCATATGTAGGTGACTGGACATAACTAACAGACAGATAAGTGTCACATCATATGTAGGTGACTGGACATAACTAACAGACATATAAGTGTCACATCATTTGTAGGTGACTGGACACAATTGACTAGAAGAGAGATAGGTGTTACATCATATGTAGGTGACTGGACCTAACTAACAGACAGATAACTGTCACATCATATGTAGGTGACTGTACATAACTAACAGACATATAAGTGTCACATCATATGTAGGTGACTGGACATAACTAACAGACATATAAATGTTACATCATATGTAGGAGACTGGACCTAACTAACAGACATATAAGTGTCACATCATATGTAGGTGACTGGACATAACTAACAGACATATAAGTGTCACATCATATGTATGTGACTGGACATAACTAACATACAGATAAGGGTCACATCATATGTAGGTGATTGGACATAACTAACAGACAGATAAGGGTCACATCATATGTAGGTGACTGGACATAACTAACAGACATATAAGTGTCACATCATATGTATGTGACTGGACATAACTAACATACAGATAAGGGTCACATCATATGTAGGTGACTGGACCTAACTAACAGACATATAAGTGTCACATCATATGTAGGTGACTGTACATAACTAACAGACATATAAGTGTCACATCATATGTCGGTGACTGGACATAACTAACAGACAGATAAGTGTCACATCATATGTAGGTGACTGGACATAACTAACAGACAGATAAGTGTCACATCATATGTAGGTGACTGGACATAACTAACAGACAGATAAGTGTCACATCATATGTAGGTGACTGCACATAACTAACAGACAGATAAGTGTCACATCATATGAAGGTGACTGGACACAATTGACTAAAAGATGGATAGGTGTTACATCATATGTAGGTGACTGGACATAACTAACAGACAGATAAGTGTCACATCATTTGTAGGTGACTGGACATAACTAACAGACAGATAAGTGTCACATCATATGTAGGTGACTGGACCTAACTAACAGACAGATTAGTGTCACATCATATGTAGGTGACTGGACACAATTGACTAAAAGAGAGATAGGTGTTACATCATATGTAGGTGACTTGACCTAACTAACAGACGTATTAGTGTCACATCATATGTAGGTGACTGGACCTAACTAACAGACAGATAAGTGTCACATCATACGTAGGTGACTGGACACAATTGACTAAAAGAGAGATAGGTGTTACATCATATGTAGGTGACTGGACCTAACTAACAGACAGATAAGTGTCACATCATTTGTAGGTGATTTGACATAACTAACAGACAGATAAGTGTCACATCATATGTAGGTGACTGGACCTAACTAACAGACAGATAAGTGTCACATCATATGTAGGTGACTGGACATAACTAAAATACAGATAAGTGTCACATCATATGTAGGTGATTGGACATAACTAACAGACAGATAAGTGTCACATTATTTGTAGGTGACTGGACATAACTAACAGACAGATAAGTGTCACATCATATGTAGGTGATTGGACATAACTAACAGACCGATAAGTGTCACATCATATGTAGGTGACTGGACACAATTGACTAAATGAGAGATATGTGTTACATCATATGTAGGTGACTGGAACTAACTAACAGACCGATAAGTGTCACATCATATGTAGGTGACTGGACACAATTGACTAAATGAGAGATATGTGTTACATCATATGTAGGTGACTGGACCTAACTAACAGACAGATAAGTGTCACATCATTTGAAGGTGATTGGACATAACTAACAGACAGATAAGTGTCACATCATTTGTAGGTGATTGGACATAACTAACAGACATATAAGTGTCGCATCATATGTAGTTGACTGGACCGACCTAACAGACAGATAAGTGTCACATTATATGTAGGTGACTGGACATAACTAACAGACATATAAGTGTCATATCATATGTATGTGACTGGACATAACTAACAGACATATAAGTGTCACATCATATGTAGGTGACTGGACATAACTAACAGACAGATAAGTGTCACAACATATGTCGGTGACTGGACATAACTAACAGACAGATAAGTGTCACATCATATGTAGGTGACTGGACATAACTAACAGACAGATAAGTGTCACATCATATGTAGGTGACTGGACATAACTAACAGACAGATAAGTGTCACATCATATGTAGGTGACTGGACATAACTAACAGACATATAAGTGTCACATCATTTGTAGGTGACTGGACACAATTGACTAGAAGAGAGATAGGTGTTACATCATATGTAGGTGACTGGACCTAACTAACAGACAGATAACTGTCACATCATATGTAGGTGACTGTACATAACTAACAGACATATAAGTGTCACATCATATGTAGGTGACTGGACATAACTAACAGACATATAAATGTTACATCATATGTAGGAGACTGGACCTAACTAACAGACATATAAGTGTCACATCATATGTAGGTGACTGGACATAACTAACAGACATATAAGTGTCACATCATATGTATGTGACTGGACATAACTAACATACAGATAAGGGTCACATCATATGTAGGTGATTGGACATAACTAACAGACAGATAAGTGTCACATCATTTGTAGGTGACTTGACATAACTAACAGACAGATAAGTGTCACATCATATGTAGGTGATTGGACATAACTAACAGACAGATAAGTGTCACATCATTTGTAGGTGACTGGACATAACTAACAGACAGATAAGTGTCACATCATATGTAGGTGACTGGACATAACTAACAGACCTATAAGTTTCACATCATTTGTAGGTGACTGGACATAATTGACTAAAAGAGAGATAGGTGTTACATCATATGTATGTGACTGGACCTAACTAACAGACAGATAAGTATCACATCATATGTAGGTGACTGTACATAACTAACAGACATATAAGTGTCACATCATATGTAGGTGACTGGACATAACTAACAGACATATAAGTGTCACATCATATGTAGGTGACTGGACATAACTAACAGACATATAAATGTTACATCATATGTAGGAGACTGAACCTAACTAACAGACATATAAGTGTCACATCATATGTAGGTGACTGGACATAACTAACAGACATATAAGTGTCACATCATATGTATGTGACTGGACATAACTAACATACAGATAAGGGTCACATCATATGTAGGTGATTGGACATAACTAACAGACAGATAAGTGTCACATCATTTGTAGGTGACTGGACATAACTAACAGACAGATAAGTGTCACATCATATGTAGGTGATTGGACATAACTAACAGACAGATAAGTGTCACATCATTTGTAGGTGACTGGACATAACTAACAGACAGATAAGTGTCACATCATATGTAGGTGACTGGACATAACTAACAGACATATAAGTGTCACATCATTTGTAGGTGACTGGACACAATTGACTAAAAGAGAGATAGGTGTTACATCATATGTAGGTGACTGGACCTAAGTAACAGACATATAAGTGTCACATCATATGTAGGTGACTGTACATAACTAACAGACATATAAGTGTCACATCATATGTAGGTGACTGGACATAACTAACAGACATATAAGTGTCACATCATATGTAGGTGACTGGACATAACTAACAGACATATAAATGTTACATCATATGTAGGAGACTGGACCTAACTAACAGACATATAAGTGTCACATCATATGTAGGTGACTGGACATAACTAACAGACATATAAGTGTCACATCATATGTATGTGACTGGACATAACTAACATACAGATAAGGGTCACATCATATGTAGGTGATTGGACATAACTAACAGACAGATAAGTGTCACATCATTTGTAGGTGACTGGACATAACTAACAGACATATAAGTGTCACATCATATGTATGTGACTGGACATAACTAACAGACATATAAGTGTCACATCATATGTAGGTGACTGGAAATAACTAACAGACAGATAAGTGTCACATCATATGTAGGTGACTGGACATAACTAACAGACAGATAAGTGTCACATTACATGTAGGTGACTGGACATAACTAACAGACAGATAAGTGCCCCATCATATGTAGGTGACTGGACATAACTAACAGACAGATAAGTGCCCCATCATATGTAGGTGACTGGACATAACTAACAGACAGATAAGTGTCACATCATATGTAGGTGACTGGACATAACTAACAGACAGATAAGTGTCACATCATATGTAGGTGACTGGACATAACTAACAGACAGATAAGTGTCACATTATATGTAGGTGACTGGACATAACTAACAGACAGATAAGTGTCACATCATATGTAGGTGACTGGACCTAACTAACAGACAGATAAGTGTCACATCATATGTAGGTGACTGGACATAACTAACAGACAGATAAGTGTCACATCATATGTAGGTGACTGCACATAACTAACAGACAGATAAGTGTCACATCATATGTAGGTGACTGGACATAACTAACAGACAGATAAGTGTCACATCATATGTAGGTGACTGCACATAACTAACAGACATATAAGTGTCACATCATATGCAGGTGACTGCACATAACTTACAGACAGATAAGTGTTACATCAAATGTAGGTGACAGCACATAACTAACAGACAGATAAGTGTCACATCATATGTATGTACGTAGGTAGATAGCCCACACATTAGGTTGATGAACACTACTATTATACACACAATACTTTAAAGAGACTTGCCATAGTCAATTTATCAAGGGGACACGATACACATTACAATGTAAATTAATTACATAAAAAAGCGCTACATGTTTACTAAAAGAAAAAAAGTTTTTTTTTAAAGATTTGCTTCAATTTTCTTTTATATGGATTTAGTTCCACGAAAAAGCGATTTGAAACTTACAGTTTCTACTTCCACCCACCAGCAAAGAATGTTCAATTCAGAGATGACCAATTTCTTGAGCCGCACACTGAGTTTGAAAAAAAAAATTGACCAAACATTGATCTATTGATAAATTTGATTGTAAGTTAATCCAGTTCTGAACTTACGACATTGAGAATATACTTTAATAGCCACTGGAACCAAAAATGTAAAAAAAATACTTACTTATGACTGGTTTTTTTTATTAAATATGGTTACTGGCTTAATTTTTTTTTAAATTTTACTAAATTGTGGTGTGTTAATCAGAGTAATAATTTGATTTTTTGTCACAGGAGACAAATGAAACCTGAGTATGAAATGCATATTTTCTACTGATTATTTCCATTTGATCACAAATAATTTGTGCGTGTGTACTGTGTAGGCCTAGTTAATAATTTCTTTACATCAGACACAATTCGAATTCATTACCGATAATTTCTAATTAATTAACCATACAGTCTAATCAATTGTATATTGATTTATTAATCAAATGTTGTTTATTATTATTGTAGAGACAAATGTACATTCACATTTGTTCAGTTTTACACACTGATAAAATATGTCGATTGTATACTTATTTTCGATATGTAAATGTTTATTGAAATAATTAAATTAACTTGTGACTTTTGGTTATGACGTTACAATTTTTTGTTTATTTATTTACTGTAAACATTAGCTATTTGATTAAATAAACAAATATACAAAAACATGACGTGACAGAAATAAACAAAGATAAACAATAATAGGCCTATGGGCCAATTGAAAGTTTATTGAAAATATTTCAGTCCAGACACATTAATGTACATAAGATAAACAACATTAGAATAAATAAATATATTGATGACAATAATAAACAACAACAAATGTTTATGCTGATGTCATAATATAATAGAATGACATACAAATAGAATACAACACCGCCATATTGTTTGTTTACAAACAACTCACCTGACCCAACCAGTTCCGCTGAAATTAAGTTTAGAATTTAAACTTCCAATGTGGACAGGTTGATACAACCACAAACCAACAACACATTTATACCCCACACAATGAACTGAGGCTCCACTACTACCTGGACATGTACATGTTGTGTAGGTAAATTTAGTGTAATCATCACCCACTTTGTATTTGTCCACCCAGTGACCAACACTGACCTGTTTACTACATCCATGAGGATGTGACACTATAAAGTTCAACTTGTCCACATCTCGAGATTTTTTGTATTTGTTGTATACTTTTAACCAGACATCATCATAATAATCTTTCCACAACTTGTTCAGTTTATCTCCCAGATTTTTGTCACATGTCACACATTTCAACCAACACATGTCTCTCTCAATGTTTACAACATCAACACTGACCTGATCAACTCTGAATACTGGACTGTCTTCTCTATCATAAAACAATCTCATGGATGTGTGGCTGGCCTCAATGTCATCAAACACCACATGTGTGGCTGTGTACACATAAAACTCCCACCACACGTGGCTGGGTGTGTCTGAATGTTTACATTTTGTACACCAACATGTTGTGTAGTTCTTCCAATGTTTACCTCCAAATATATCATCACTATACCCATCTGTAAACTTTTTCACTCTGTCACACACCATCCCACTCCCTGTTCTCCAGTTTGTTGTGTCTGTCATGTTGTAAAATGGATATGAAACTTTTGTGTCTGGCCAAAACTCTGGTCTGTAGGGACTGGTCATTTTAACATCAACTCTGACTGTCAGGTCAGCTGTAACTTTGATGAGTTTATACAAATCCTTGTCACGATGACCTTCAGGTAGATGGTTTAGTTTGAATGTATCAACAGGTATAAACTGTCTATGACCTGGATTCTTCTTACAGCCAATAAGATGTTTGTGTAGATCAGCTTCTCCACCTTCTGACACCTGAGTTTCATGATCACCTAAAAACAAAATAAAACATCTCTTTCTATAATAATTTTAAACTTATTTTACAACAATAAATCAATAAAAATAAGTTTTTATTTTTACGAAAGCTGAATTGACCATTGATTTTTGCTTTTATAATTAAATATTACCAACTTTAGTTTATTGCTAAGTTGATTTATTTATGAAAAAAAAATATATTACCATAAATTTGATCCACAATTTTGTCCAGTTCACTCTGACCAGATAGCTTAGCTGAAGAGACAATAATACATTAGGTAGTTAGTTAATAATGTTCATTAACGGGTGTAAATAATTACATACATATTAAATATCAGTATTTAAGTACAATTCTTTATGCTAAACTGACAAGCACACAAGAATTTTTTATTAACATTTGTTATCATAAACTACCTTACACAATAAAAATTATTTTACCTTTAGAATTACGTATTCCCATGTTTATTTGTTAAAGAGCTTTGGATCTGGACATACAAGAAGTACATTAAAAATATTAGAAATCAATAAAACTGACACAAACATATTACTTAATACCTTAGTATTTTATATATATATATATTAGTATCTAACGACTTTGAAGTTAATTAAAATATACTAGAACTTATACTGATAATAATGTTTATTCTGCCATTTAGTTTTTAAAGTTATATTTACTATTATTCTTTGTAAATATTTATCTTTCAAATTCTATAGAATCAACCATCACTGTCCATTTGAGATTTATTTTACATTTTCCTTCATTGAAATATGATCACCTGGAATAGACAAATATTTCAACATGTTAAACATAAAAATATCAAAGATATCATAAACACATGTTATGTTTGTTATATTACCACAATGTAAACAATATTATTAATTTGATTTTACCGTTAAGTTTATTTCCCATTTTATGAGTTTCACTGTCCACCCTCATACTTAAGACTTCAACAAGGATACAATTTTGAGTCTGAAATAAACAAATCAATAATTTATATAAATAATATTATAGTTTACAACTGAAAATTTTTAAACTCAGACTAGTTAAATAAATATATCTCAATATAAAGTTAAATTAAATATTTAAAAAAAAAAACTTCTCCTCAAGCAATATAAAAATCAAAACTTAAATCATGAAATAAAAAAAAACATAAATATAATAATTTATTATTTCAATAATTCAATTTATCCAACTTCTGGCCTCTGAGTATTTTATGCACCTGTAAAAGTATAAAATAAAACATAAAATATGTCAAGATTTATAACTTAAAAGAAATAAATAAATTAAATTTAGATATTATGTTTTATAATACACCAATGACACAAAGCTGGTTTCAAAATGTATCTTTACATTGTGTCAGTTAAATTGTATACTAAGGCTCTTGAGAAATCAGCTAAAAAAAAAAAACCAATATCAGATTTATGCCAACTTGTATTAATCTTTAAAAAATTAGTTTATATCATATGTATATTTTGTATCATTGTCAGTATTATTTAGTAATCACTGGATATTTGACTTTTAAGTTAAAGACAAAAAAAATAAAGTTATTTGAAACATATTTTACATTACCAATTTATGTCTACTTGGATAATGACATTTAAAGAAAAAAAATAATTTAAGAGAATTTAAAAATAAATGTTAACATTTTTAAAACTTAACTTTATTAAGCAAGAAGTATTTTAAACTATTTAGTAAAAAATTAAAACATTAAAAATTATTTTTATTTATGCCATGTAAACAACATGATAAATACTAAGAACTCCATTATTGCTATTAGACTTCTCTTAAATGTATTTTATAATTTTATGTATGACACCTGAAGAAATAATGATATCTTATTTTAAGATAGTGAAGCACTATTATTATCTAACAAATTAATATAATAAATATTTTTATTTCCTTGTGACAGTTTTAATGAATATAATTATACAACAATTTCAAAATTCATGTTTCTCCCTTTAAAAGCTTTTTGCACTATTTTAAAATTTTATTTTACAATTAAAAACTTATTAACATTGAAAAAAGGTTTAAGAGAAATAATTTTCTAAAAATGTATTAAAAGTGATAAATGTACACTAGTTATGACATTTATGACATAATTAGATGTTTCATTGACCAGTGATTCTCAAAGTAACTGATATGACCCAGTAGCACATTGATAACAAACTTCTTATGGGTTTGGACAAAACTGCAATTTTTTAGTAAATATTTGATAATCTATAAATGTCTAATTACAAACTATATTTTTTTCTTTACATAACAAAATGTTTGTTAATCAACAAATTAAAATGTGAATTGCAGAGTCTGGTGCATACAAGTATTCTGTCTCCTACTCACCCAGTTTGGAGACAACATACTTTTTCAAGGGTTACACTGTAGATAAAGTTATATTATATACATATATCTGTACATTTATATAAAAATAAATTAAATTTTCTCTTATGCCGTTGCTCTTTTTTTTACATGTGGATAACATAAACACCATAATTTATCCTAGGTTGTAAAACCTAAATAGTTGTCAAAGTATGTCTTCAATTTTAAGAACATTGGAATTGACATAACTAATACATTTAAAATTTAAAAAATCAAGACAAAGTAACCATTGGGGCAGAAAAAATTAAAGTAACTAAAAAAATATAAAATAGTAGAAAAATGAAATGAAATTTTAAAATAATGATTGAAATTTCAAACACATACAAACAATTTTAGATTTGCCAAAAATTTAAAGAAATAAAAAAAAAAAATTGAAAATAAAGAAAAACAAATTTTTCAATTTTTAACAGAACTAAGAAAAAAAAAAATGTAAATTAAGAAGATGAAAAGTTTATGACTAATAACACTGGTAAACAGTGAATTCATTGCCAGGGATATTTCAATCATTTTATACAAAGTCAACTATGCTGGTTTAGAATATGTAAGTGGTTTTGCTAGATTGGCTCTATTTTACGAGATAATTAAAATTAATTAAATAATGTATGCACCGTGTTTGGAGTTTGTCAAGAATTGCATGAAGTAAAATAGTATACTAACAAATAGTAGTGAAACTGTTAATAGTCATGCAGAAAATTGTTCAAAAATATGTGTAATAGTGTTATAGAAGAAAACATTTTCATTTGAAAAACTAATTATGTCTAATTAATTAATTAATATGTTAATTGTCTATGATAATGCATTAGCAGATCGCTGTTTGCTTGACTTCCTTTTGTATGTGTCGTTGGTGCAATTGCGCTGGAGGCTCCAACAGTAGCCAGCCATCATATGTATGTCCCATCTTCCTTGATATATCTCCTCCATCACCCTCATATCATGATGGAACCTTTCGCCTTGTTCCTCACTGAAGTCCCCTAGGTTACCTGGAAATTTGTCTAAATGACAAATGACAATGATGCTCATATTTGCTCCAATGTTTCTGAAGTTAGCGAGCATATCTTGCACCAGTTCTTCGTAATTCTCTGCTCTGTTATTACCTAAGAAGTTCCTGACAACTGAAACAAAACTGTTCCATGAAGAAGCTTCAAAGTGATCCATGAAATTAGTAAAATTTCGATCGTTGATGAGTTTCCGAATCTGAGGACCGTAAAAAATCCCAGCTTTCAGCTTCTCCAGGAAATGATCTGCAAATATACTTAAAACAAATTGCCAGATTTGTCCAAAGCCTTAACAAATTGTTTTATTAGACCTAATTTGATATGAAGCGGTCCGAGAATGATCTTATTTTTGTCAACCAGTGGCTTATTGATGATATTTTCTTTACCTACAGTCACGGTTTCCCTAGCAGGCCATGTCACTCTTGTCCAATGATCTTGCCTTGCTCTGCTATCACAAAGGCACATGAAGCATGGGTATTTTGTGTATCCTGACTGCTGTCCAAGCAAGAAGTTTACCATTTTTAGATCAACACAAATTGACCACTTTCTGCAATAATGTTTTGATATTCTCATACTCTTCTTTACGTGTTGTTGAGTGAGCAATGGAAAGAGATGCATAACGGTTACCATTGTGTAACAGAACACATTTCAAGCTTCTGATGGAACTGTCTATAAAAAGACGCCAGTCTTCGGAATGGTAGTCTTGTAGTCCCATTTGGAGCAGAAGTCCAGGGATGTCATTACAGCAAACAAGATCTTCTTCTTGGCTGAAATATGGAAGAAAAAACTCTTCTCTTTTCCGATAAAATGTTATTTTAACCTCTGGTTTGAGAAAATTTCTTTCATTGAGCCTGGACGCTAAAATTTCAGATGCTTGCTTGGACAGATCTCGGACTCGTATTAGGTCATTGAGTTCTTTTTGGCTGAATGGTTGAGGTGTTGAAGAACTTCCTTCATAATCGCTTCCACTGTTTTCACCTGCCAAAAACTCCAGATCTTGCCCCTCGTAGGAGTCTGATGTTGAAAGCTCTAATAATCCAGTAAACTCTGGTATAGGAACTTCACTGCTATGTGGAATTGGTCTCCTTGCAGATTCAAGATCAGGTTAATCCCACTTAGATTTCTTGTGGCGATTGAAGCCTTTAACATTCACAATACAAAAATAACAATTACCAGAATGGTCTTTCGGCTCTCACCATACCATTGGTACACCGAAACTGAGACTTTTCTTCTCACCATTTGTCCACTGCAGTAGGCTCTCCACACAGTTTTTGCAGACTTTATGGGGAGCCCAAGACTTATCTTGGTCTCCAAGCTTCACACCGAAATAAGCCAAATATGCCTGCTGCACAAAGTCGGTTATATTTGTTCTTTGCTTTTCAATCATGTATTCTCCACAGATGTAACAGAATACATTATAACTTGGTATAGTTAAATTAAACAAAAGACATCAAACTTATTGCATTTGTTTTACACAAAGGGTACAATCATATTTTCAAGGATGTCCAATATCTCAGAAACTAGAGCAAATTCAGCAAAAGCAGTTGCAGTTTTGAAGTCATCCCCCATGAATTGCTATAAATTCATTCAAACATTCTTGGCAATTCGAAAAATTTTTTTTGGGCTGTGTAATCAATTATTAAATATATAATATTTATTTGTACAATTTAAAAACTGCTTTTTAGTTGATACTACAATTACTGAATACAAGTTATCACAGTCAAACTAACCATGTCGACAAGTTATGGCAATTTTAATTTCCCGAAGTTATTGATAAAATTTAAAGACTGATAGCAGAAAATAAAAGCTAGTGCTAAATACATGCTATATTAAATTATTATAATCATTATAAAATCTGATAAAGCTTAAAAGCTGAAAAGATTTCTAAAATAAGAAAATTAAATTCAATAAGCAATCTAACTATGCCTGCTAGTTGTACTTGCAGATGTTTAAAACTATAGCCAGGATTATTCTCACATTAATACTAACTATTTAAATCAAATTTAATTAACTTCTTTTCTAGAATTTCTTTCTATTTTAAAGAAATGGATTTCAAAAGCTTTTTGAAGAAAACATTTGCAATGCTAGAGTTCTTTTTTAAACATCATACTGATTTCTAAAAAAAAAATTGAATTAAACAATAGAATAGTTAGTCAAATAGGCATCCAGCCATCGTCTTTTGAAACAAACAAATAGACGGTATCGATAAAAATAGTTGTTTATTTTATTTATATTTACATTTTATTACATTTCTTTTATAGTTTATTACAAAAGATAGGCATAGCATGTTAAGTTAGGATACTGCATAATGAAAATTTAAAATTACAGTACAAATAGCCGTATATTATGTTCAATACATTATTTTAGATCATAATTATTGACTTTGTAGGTGATATTATCGATATTGTTACTAAAAGATCGATAAGTCATATTTTAGACCAGTACTTCATGAAATATATACATTTATCTTTTGTTAAATTGTCTTAAATATCACAACTTGCATGCTGAAGTAAAAAAAAAAATTAAAATAAAAACAAGAATGTTTTTTTGCCAGGATTAGAGATTAATTGATCAAATTGACTAAATAATAGACACCCACACAATAGAGGCGTGTAGCTAACAATTGTGTATAATGAGCTAATTTTCTTAATTACACTATAATTAGGGCCACAAAAACATTTCACTCATAATCAATAAGGCTATTTAACCATTTTAAAGAGTTTTACAATTTACCTCACCTAGTCTAAATATATTGACCTTTTCTTCTGATTGATATTAATTAAGGGCCGTACGTGTGAGAAGAGAAATGTTTCCGCAATGAAGTATTTTTCATAGTTCTATAAATAGTTAGGTTCATTCCATTTTGAAATATTCGGGAATTCTCAAAACATGACTAATATTTTTATTTATTTATAGACTGTAGGCTACTTGTAATGATTACGTATAACTCAAGATCGATGATAGCCGCAGTCTGATAAAAACTTTTTTTCCTCCTTTTAAACAGCGCCTGCTTTAAGATTATTAAAACTAATTATTCATAGACTGGGTAGACTAACTAATTACCTATACACCGGTAAGAGAAATTTATTTTATATCCAGGTTTTGTTTATGTTTTTAAATGTATTCCCCACTGATAGTTCGTTGATTATTTTTTTTTTTAAAGTAAAATCTTATGATATGTGAAAATGTACGACTCGTCCTGAGGGCCAATTTCAAGCACTTTGAGGAAAAAAGTTATAACAACCTTGATTTTAAGTGTTTGATGACGTGATTGTTTTAATTATGATTTAATACTTTTACTCTATTTTTTTTTTCATTTCTTTTCATAATATAATGTTAATATAGAGAAAGTTTAACGGTAAGTTCCATCTCAATAGATATAAATCTCAAATCTTTCAAACTTTATTTTGGAATTAATGAAGTCAGGTAATTTTTTTAATCACTTTTAGTTTTGCAAACCTTCTTTCTACAGAAATCACAGTAACTTGGGGTGTCGCATAGGGCAGTAAATAAATTATCAATAGTGTTAGACATGCTGATGTCAGCAAGAAAATGAAATATTTCAACTGGGACTTTGAATCAATGGCTGCTGAATGGGTTCATTTGTTTTCACATAAAGTATTTATCAATCTGTATCAGTCAGTTCTCTAAGAATATTATAATAATCCAACTTCACACGGAATGACACATTACATAGCCGACAATCTAAGATCGATATGTAATATTTTAAACCAGTACTTCCTGAACCAAATACATGTATCTTTAGTTTAATTGTCTTTAATTATCACAACCTGCATGCTGAAGTAAAAAAACATTAAAAAAAAATTGTTTGTCAGGTTTGAGATAAAATGGTCAACCAGATACCCACACTGTATAGGCTTGTAGCTAACAATTGTGTACAATAATCTAATTTACTTAAATACACTATAATTAAGGCCACAAAAAAATTTCACTCATAATTAATTAGGCTATTTTACAGTTTCTAAAGAGTTTTAAAACTGACCTTAGGTATAGTTTAAATGTATTTACTTTTATTTCTGATTGATATATAAGGCCGTTAGACTGAATACAAATATTTCCGCACTGGAGTATTTTTTTATAGTTCTATAAATAGTACGGTACTTTTCATTTCAAAATATTCGGGAATTCCGAAAAACATTACTAATATTTAGTGTTTATTTATAGACTGTACATGTAATGATCACATATAACTCAAGGTCGATGAGAGTCGCAGTCTCGTAAAACTTATTGCATACTTTTAAACAGAGCCTGCTTTAAGATGAACGGAGCCCGATGATAAACTTTTATTGCTGGATCCTCCCCCCCCCCACCCCACCCTTCTTCCTACCGTTTTAAAATAACATTTTTTTGACAAATATAATATCAGTGGTGGCCACCAGACACACTTAGAGGTTGCAGGGGGGTCGTTGCCAGGGGGCCCGCATCTGTAAAGGGGCCCGGCCGCCCCGACCATGTCAATTTTTCACGATCCATTGTTTATTAAGGGGCCCGCAATGATGTTCTGCCCTGGGGCCCTTGTTGGCTCTCGGCGCCCCTGGTGGCCACGAGTGTGGATGTTAAGTTCCGCCATTTTATTTTTTAAGTTAGTAAAATATACTTCAAAAAGTGAAGTCTTATAAAAGTATTAAGAATTAGTGAACACAGGGAATTAGTTAAGTGAACGTATCAAAGGGCCGCATTTAGATACCCACTGTGCTGTAATGGCAATTAACATGTTAAACTGGGACTCAATTAAAGTATACGCTAGAACCAATTTTAAATAGACCAATCCTATGTAATCTACATTTCATTATACACTGAATACAAGTGTACGTTAAAATACCACATTTGGGAAAACACTGATTTGAAATGATACCTGGCGTGATTTGAAGTGATACATGACTTATTTTGAAGTGATACATGACGTGATTTGAAGTGATACATGACGTGATTTAAAGTTTTACATGACGTGATTAGAAGTGATACATGACGTGATTAGAAGTGATACATGACATGATTTGAAATGATATATGACGTGATTAGATGGGATACATGACGTGATTTGAAGTGATACATGACGTGATTTGAAGTGATACATGACCTTAATTTTTTTATTATGATTTATTATCAATTCAGAATCTATTGTTACTCTATTTTTTATTTCTTTCCATAAATCTATTGAAATAGAGTGAAAGTTTAACATTCAGTTAATTTACCAGTCCAAATTGAAAGTAGTGTGACCAACGTATATCTTTATATGAAAATAAATGTATTATATGTATTTATTAACAGATGTGAAATTAATAAAAACAAAAGAATTAATTAGACCTTCCCTATTAATTAGGCCAACGAAAACTATATGGGGGGGGGGGAGGGTCTTAAAAAGTTTGACTCATGTTGACATGAAAAAGGTGGTGTGTGTAGATTTTATGACGTCAACAAAGTATTTTATTTGGAAATGGAACTCAGCGATTTGTATTAAAAACCAGTCAGTAATAATTTTAAAGATATGAGCTAAATGCAAATTTTGTTCTCCGAGGAATGAAATAAATTGATAATTTAATAGGAGGTTTTTTTAATATGAATTTTAGAATACTTTGAACAAGTATATTAAATACATGAATGCATATGACTTGTATATATAAATGAATACATTAGACTATTATATATAAAATGAATGCATTGAACTAGTATATATAAATGAAAACATTGGGCTAATAAATATAAATGAATACACTGTACATGAATTAAAAAATGAATACACTGAACTAGTATTAATAAATAAATACATTGGACTAGTCTTTATAATGAATACATTGGACTAGTATATTTAAATGATTATATTGGACTACTATATATAAATGAACTCTCTTGAAAATATTTTTAGCCATTACAATTTTGACAAAATAAAACTTTAAATCTTGAAATGGCCTAATATTTGTATCAATCTACGTATTGTGTTGTATATTCCTGTCAACACAACGCTAATTTAGATTTCTAAAACTGGAACAATACGTTTAAAGATTTGAAATGTCATAACCATTTATGGTGCACTTAGCATAGTTATGATCTAACAATACCAACAAGTTTGATATGATCTAGTAAAACCAAATAATTTAGATAACCCCGAACAACACTTTTTTCAAATTAATTTGATATTTGCCTGTTTAGCTATAAAACCTTTCTAAATCTAACTATATAACTCATGGCTACTACTCTCAATAAAATGTAGGCCTACATCTAGTATTACTTTCAAAATAACGTCATGATTTACAAACACAGTGTGTGACTATATAAACCTACTACTATAATACTTACATGTAGTAAAACTGTTCAGTATAGAGACGTGTACAAGCCTATATAAAATATATCTCAATCGAAAGGTTTGCTAATGTCCGAATTATCATCAGTGGGATTTCCAATGTTTTTCTAAAAATTCTATATTTAGGACGAAATTTCCAGCCATGGAAAAATAGGGAAATTCTTTTGCAAAAAAAAAAAATAGTATATAAATAGCATTTAATTTCAATAGCATTTAAAAATTTATGATTTGTCCATATTGATAGTAATTATGTAGGCCGCAATATAAAAAAAAAATCTTTAGTTGAAAGTAAAATTAATATTGGGATCAACACTATCGGGCCATTATTGAAAACCAAAGTTTTGTGCTGAATATAGAAGATGTGATTTTATAATCTCAATGTAGCCATCTAAGGGGCCGTCCATAAAGTACTTCACGCTCCATAGGGGGGAGGGGGTGTAAGAAAGTGTGACAGTTTGTGACAGGGGGGAGGGGGGGTCAGGCCAAGTGTGACGTCACATTTGTTATATATTTTATTTTATTTCTAATTTCACTATTTTTTTTTTTTAGTAAAACTTAATAGTTTTAAAAATAATTTTCAAAAATTGTGTGAATTACTAAAATTAGCATTACGTCAAAATAGCATGAAATGCATATCTTTTCAATGTATTGTTCACAATTCCTCATGTTAGTTAGGAGTTCATATTTCAACGTTTTACCTTCGAGATTCTTTCCTCCTCCAATCACAATAAACCAAACAACTGATGCAAAGCCGCTTTATCGTTTATCAACTAGGCACTGTCCCTAGGGCCTACGGACTGTTCAAGGGCTTTGAAAGCCAGAACATAAAGTGAAAACAAGTTCAGAATGCCAGTAAAATTTAATAATGTTCGTATTAAAGTAACTATATATAACCGTGTGAGATGAGCACGTCAAGCTGCAGATCTGTAAATTACAGTATGTTAACCTTTCGTCTCTTTGTCTTAGCATAGTCACATATGACGTCCTCAAAGTTTATTTAAATTCAAATCGCAAATAAGTGCGGGTGCATTCTTGAAAAATATAAAAATTGAAGATGGGGAGGGCCTACGACTTTAAAAGTGACTAGGGACTACGATGACCTTAAAAAGGCCCTGAACTGATGGATTTAGAGCTTCAGAAAGTGCAGATGCCGATGCTCATAAATTTTCTTCATGTTTGTGGCACAAACTCTCAAATTTGATGACATTATGCCAAGATCAACAGGAGTTTTAAAAGTACAACCATATGATCTTTATCATCCATCTTTTCAGACCAGCTTACAATACATGATCGAATTTGCTAAGTGTGTCACTTATACTTTGCCTCACAAAAAAATGTTGAAGAAACAAAAAGGACAACACAGAGCTCTGGCGCAGGAGAATGTGCCGACCCAAAATTTTCCAAAATCAACTCAGATAAAACGCCTCCGTCCTTTGAGAATTGCTGTAGAAGGTAAAGATAACTCATGGCAATTTTTTGGCAGAAAGGAAAATGCACATTCAGAGGTTGATGAGTAGCTAGACGAGGATGAAGTTATGATCTGTCTGCAATTATTCTTCCAGAAAACGATGATGGGGAAAGATTTGTCAGTCGTAACTATGGATGAACCATGGATGGTTGATGTCTAGTGAATATTTTTTAATTAAACATAATTTACAGGTCCACTATAAACATATTCAATATAGCAAAAGAGCTGCTCACATAATTTATCAATCTAGTCCTTTTTTTAGTTGCATTGTTTTGTTTCCATTTTTATTTTTTAATCACTAGTTGAGGTCAAGTTTCGCTAATCTTCTTCTTATCCTGTGTCAATAGAATGCATGATCGGAAGATTATCTCAAAGCTGACCTCACCCATTGTAAATGAAATGGTAGCAGATAAATGATGTTTATTATATTATTGTCAAGTCTAGTTTTTGCAATTTTTTTCCTAATTCAATTGATTGAGTAAATCTGTTTCAAAGAATAACTGTGACAACTGTTGACAATTAGATATTCTACTAGTAAAGTCATATAATAATCTGATAGTTCTTTTAATATTTATATTTTAAGACAGTTTAATAGTGGAGTTCTTTTTAAGTTTTCGATTAAATTTTAATTAGTTGTTAGTTAATTTTTTTTTTAATTGTGACGTACTTTCGGGGGAGGGGGTCCCGAGATTTGTGACACTCTGTGACGGGAGGGGGGGCAAATGGTCAAAAATAGCGTGACGTACTTTATGGACGCCCCCTAACTAATATAGAAGGTAAATTTCGGCGTGAAAGAAAAAAAAACAACTCTCCCTACTGTAATTTTTTTTTTAAATATTGTTGATACTTGAATTTTTATATATAGTAAATAATGAAACTGTATTGACCTAGATAGTGTAATATTTTGTTATCGTGATAGGGTTATATTTTGAACGCAAGTGGGATGCGACATAATTTATTGTCAGAATATCAAATGCACTTTAATACGTGATATTTACCGATGGGAATCCACAAGATATGATCAATATAAACATCATCTTATTATAACATCAATGAATACATTACTCTCTGCGTGTGTCTTCCTTATATAAACTCGTTATACACTTCATGAACTCTCTAACAACCTTTCTGTCACTATTGTCATTACTTTGGCGCCTGGTCAACTCCCTTCTTTTTTTTTGTACTCAACGTCATCGTCCCTTTTATAGACATGCCATCATAATGCGTGGGCAGCTTCCCTGCCAAAACTCTACATAGGTCAATGCTATTGCTTGCGTGATTTCCCGCTACACCAGAGGTGAATTACACAATTTCATCACTCGTATTAATACAAGCTTGACCTTACAAAAACCTAAACTCAAGCACCTAACATACAAAAGGAGAACAACACGAAAATCTTTCAATGATTCATCCAAAAAAAAAAAATAAAATCTAAAAAAGCTGTATGTTTCATTCATTTTGTGATTTGACCATATTGAAATTCACGTTCAATAGTGCAGCTATTAAAATAAGTCTAAGATTGATAAACATATATTTTCGTTTAGGTTTCAGTCTTATTATCACTCGAGTGGGACAAGCTTTAATAGCTTATAGTTTTTTTTTATATATTGTGTATCTAAATATTCTTATTGATATGAAGAGATTGCTTTTTTTTTTTTTTTTACTTTTCCTTTTATAAGTGATTTCTTATTAACCAGTTTTGTTAAAAAAAATTGGATATACGCGCTACGTTGTTAACGGTCTAACTGTGTTTAAGTTTGTTGCTGCTAATGACTTTGGAACGGAAATCATCGAGTCAATATTGTTCCTTATCAATTTCACGCAAATAATTATTTATTTATAATTATGGATTTAGTGTAAGTCATTTATTATAATATCTCAAATTTTAACCGTAAGCTTCCATCTTGTAAGATAACAAAAAATTAAAACCTGAACATTAATGGAATACCTAAGGCTTTTTTAAGGAAAAGCAAACTAGGCAAGACCCCACCCCACACCTTGTCGGGACTTTATTTTGTCAGACACATTAAGAAAGGGCGGTCTGAAATGATTTAACAGTTGCGCGTCGTCAGAAGGGCCCCCATATGTCAATGATTATGAGCCCAATATTTACCTAAACAGAGGTGGTGTATGGTGTCAACTAATTAACTTTCCCTGACAAAAATGTATATTACCTATGGTCTCTCAAATAGAAAAAAAAATGTATAACGGCTATACACACAAAGCATCATTCTTTACTACTTAGTGGATTAAAGTATTCAGTTCCTATATAATCATCTTTGTATGAGATTTTACTTAATTTCTGTCACTAATGTTTATTTACTAATGTAACGTTGGTATGTCAGCCTGTGTCACTAATGTTTATTTACTAATGTAACGTTGGTATGTTAGCCTATGCCACTAATAATTATTTACTAATGTAACGTTGGTATGTCAGCCTGTGTCACTAATGTTTATTTACTAATGTGACGTTGGTATGTCAGCCTGTGCCACTAATGTTTATTTACTAATGTAACGTTGGTATGTCAGCCTGTGTCACTAATGTTTATTTACTAATGTAACGTTGGTATGTCAGCCTGTGTCACTAATGTTTATTTACTAATGTAACGTTGGTATGTTAGCCTATGCCACTAATAATTATTTACTAATGTAACGTTGGTATGTCAGCCTGTGTCACTAATGTTTATTTATTAATGTGACGTTGGTATGGCAGCCTGTGCCACTAATGTTTATTTACTAATGTAACGTTGGTATGTCAGCCTGTGTCACTAATGTTTATTTACTAATGTAACGTTGGTATGTCAGCCTGTGTCACTAATGTTTATTTATTAAATAATGTTGATCTGTCAGTCTATGTCACTAATGTTTATTTGCTAATGTAACGTTGGTATGTCAGCCTGTGTCCCTAATGTTTATTTACTAATGTAACGTTGTTATGGCAGCCTGTGTCACTAATGTTTATTTACTAATGTAACGTTGGTATGTCAGCCTCTGTCACTAATGTTTATTTACTAATGTAACGTTGGTATGTCAGCCTGTGTCACTAATGTTTATTTACTAATGTAACGTTGGTATGTCAGCCTGTGTCACTAATGTTTATTATTAATGATATTATATATATTATGTCGTCAACATGATACCTAAACAGGTGTAGAGAAGTGTCACTTTAGTAAGTTATCACAGTTTGACAGACAAACAAAATTACTGTTAACAAGTGTTTTGGTGGTTGTAAGACAAGATTTAGGGAATATCATTGCCAGAGTGGTAGACAAATTATCTTAATAAGGATTTTTTTTTGAAAAAAAAAACAACATATATCTTAAAAAGAAAAAAATAATAATTTAAAGAGTCTAATGTAGATAATTTATGGTGTTATGTTCCCTTTTCGTGCTTGTTTACTCTATTTAAATAAATAGAATGTAATGACAACTGTGGCGGTAGTGGCGGTAGTGGGAGATGTAACTTCAATGGTGGACAGTGTGATAGATGGCTGCACGCAATGAATTTGTGGATCTCGGTTCTGCACTAATAGGTATTATCAACTGAAAGATAGGAATTTAACTTTAAGAAAAAAAAATATATATTGACACAGACCACATATTTTTATTCTTAAATAGATATATTTTATTGTATTCATTTCATTCAATGATATAAATAGATTGCAGCATCACATGTAATGGGGACAAAAGATGTGAAGTTATTACTGGTTATTGTATTGAAGGATGCGAATTGGGATACTGGGATCCCCAATGCCAGGGGCGAATGTATTATGTTTTTTTAAGAAAAAGAAGAATATTTGATACATGGTTAGTTAATAAAATAATAATTTTGAGATTGAAATGAATGGTACGTGTGATATGCTAAAACTATTTCATTTATACGTTCTTCAAATATCTCAATACACAGCTTGCATGACACTCTACAGTGAAAATCGTAGTTCTGAAATCAATTTTGGCAATAGTAATTACGGATGTAGTTAAAGATTGTATGGCTCCATAAGCTTAGAAACTGTTCACTTTTGACATTGATGATATTTGTAGGCTGTATTTTGAATAAATTAGATGTTTACACATCCTGCCTTAAATGACTGCAGTGACTCAACATTTTATGGGACACCTGGCAATAATGTAACCGTCAAGTGGTAAGACAAACACGTAGTTTCCTGGATCAGACTGACATTTGATATTCATGGTATGTAAGTAAGCAATGTCCAAATATCAATCTTTATATACAATAACTAAACACATTTCAACATAGCAAGTTGATTATGTCTTAAATTTTGTTTATTATATATTAAAAATATATATCTTATGTTGTTATGATGAGTAAGAGGAGAAAACATGTGTTTTATTGAGGGAATGGGAGCTATAAGTTGTTATATTGTGTGTGTCTGTGTGTGGATGGGGGTAAATGTGTTATATTGTTTGTGTCTGTGTGTGGATGGGAATAAATTTGTTATATTGTGTGTGTCTGTGTGTGGATGGGGATACATTTGTTGTATTGAGTGTGGATGGGGGTAAATTTGTTATATTGTGTGTGTCTGTGTGTGGATGAGGGTGAATTGGTTATAATGGGGGAAGGGAGAATAACATGTTCTGCAAATGAATATACTTTTTTGTTTTCTTCTACTTTGAAATTAGGTCATCTTGTGAGTATAGTTAGCTGTAAATATGAAAGTTAAATTCATTGTAAATATACAGTTTGTAGATAAATAAAAAAAATGTACTGTTTATTTATACAAATAACATCTCTGCATAATATTTTTATAAAGCAAATAAAATATGATAAGCTTTGTACTTTACTATATTTAGGTTATATCATTCTTTTAAATAAAATAAGGAACTTAAGTTCATCATAAAACATGTCATCACGATGCATAATGACTTCCGTCTTCAATCACCAAACTTTAAGTTTATTTTATAAATTTGAATGTATATTCGGTATCAAGCTTTAATTATTGACTAGTTGTAACTGGGCATTGGAGGGCGGGTGGTAAATATTTCATCAGCTAATTGCGTATCTACATACCAAAACTCAGAGATAGAGGTTCCAGTTAAATGTCCCATTTTCAGACGAATATTTTTTTATAATTCTACACTGACTATATCACAGTTGTCACGTCTCCCATTCAGCTTGACATTGGATTGTATACACATGTGGAAACCTTGACAATTGAAAGTAATTACTCTGTATGAAAAATGCAAAGCATGTACACAATAGGCCTACTCGTGTTACGTAGGCCTACTCGTGTTACGTAGGCCTACTCGTGTTACGTAGGCCTACTCGTGTTACGTAGGCCTACTCGTGTTACGTAGGCCTACTCGTGTTACGTAGGCCTACTCGTGTTACGTAGGCCTACTCGTGTTACGTAGGCCTACTCGTGTTACGTAGGCCTACTCGTGTTATATAGGCCTACTCGTGTTACATAGGCCTACTCGTGTTACGTAGGCCTACTCGTGTTACGTAGGCCTACTCGTGTTACGTAGGCCTACTCGTGTTATATAGGCCTACTCGTGTTACGTTTTCAATTATCGCCTTAGGCCTACTTTCACTTTCCCTATCATACATACTACTATCCCTAACTGCCCTCTATGTCCAACTGCTATCCCCAACTGTCCTCTATGTCCAACTGCATCTATCCCTAACGGCCCTCTATGTCCAAAAGCTAATTTCACTAACTGCCCTCTATGTCCAACTGCAACTATCCCTAACTGCCCTCTATGTCCAACTGCAACTATCCCTAACTGCCCTCTATGTCCAACTGCAACTATCCCTAACTGCCCTCTTTGTCCAACTGCTATCCCTAACTGCCCTCTATGTCCAACTGCAACTATCCCTAACTGCCCTCTTTGTCCAACTGCTATCCCTAACTGCCCTCTATGTCCAACTGCTATCCCTAACTGCCCTCTATGTCCAACTGCTATCCCTAACTGCCCTCTATGTCCAACTGCTATCCCTAACTGCCCTCTCTGTCCAAATGCTAATTTCACTAACTGCCCTCCATGTCCAACTGCTATCCCTAACTGCCCTCTATGTCCAACTGCCCTCTAAACAGGGCCCCGTGTCTATATCCCCCGCCGTTTGGTCGAATTCCATTGTTCAGAAGATCATAGCCTGTCCATGAGTTGACCAACCGGGAAAAGGAGAACAACCGCTAGTACCGGGTAACACAAGGAGATGCTCCACGTGAAAACATGATTCTCCATGTTCTCATGGTGAAAATAAAACAGGGGCAATAACCCAGAGATGAGGTTATCAAGGGAGAACAAAAAAAAGGAATACTGTAATGGAAGAACTAGGTAAGGGAGGAAACAGAGAAATGATAAATGGTAAGCAGCATCGTGTATTAAAACTAAACAAAGTTGTGTAACATTTCTCTTAAAAAATTTTGATGTAGTCATATGGTCCAGTTAGATTAATATGACTTGAAGTACAGCCAACTCCATGTATGATAACATGTGATCTGATTAAAACATTTTGAAATAACATTATATGTGTGAATCCAAATACTCGGAAATTGAGATGACAAAATGTTACAGACACAGGCCGTTCAGGTATCGCGCTAGTTAGTAGAGTAATTGAAATAAATAAAAAAAGAATATGGAGTGCAATATGTTAGAGGAGAGGATTTAGATTAAACCTTTGGGTTTTCAATCGGTTTATGTTAAATGTTCATAAACTTTATACAAAGTGATGGTAACAAGAATAACCATACATATCCAAATTGTATTACCAGTTGTCCCCCTGTTATAAATAGTCTCAATAATAACATCAAAACTTTGAAGTATATTGTTATAAATAGTCTAAATAATATTAAAACTTTGAAGTATATTGTTATAAGTAGTCTCAATAATAACATCAAATTTTTGAAGTATATTGTTATAAATAGTCTAAATAATATCAAAACTTTGAAGTATATTGTTATAAGTAGTCTCAATAATAACATCAAAACTTTGAAGTATATTGTTATAAATAGTCTAAATAATATCAAAACTTTGAAGTATATTGTTATAAGTAGTCTCAATAATAACATCAAAACTTTGAAGTATATTGTATCTGAATACATCTGGCCTAGGAAAAACTAAATATATTTTAATATTGTACATCTGACCTGGGAACAATATAATATATTAAACAGATAACATCAGTAAAATGAATGATACATCTATGAATTGTACCTGTTAAGAGATTCATTAATGCATCGTGTATTGTTGATATACTAGATCTATGGTATTAATGAGTTTTGATGTTTCTATTGATAAATGATTGTCAACAAATAATCTGATTAAAATATGTATATAGTTATGTGAAATGTTAACTTTGACAACATCAGTAAAGCAAATAAAACATTCTAAAAATATCATCTCAGTATGTTACAGGACATGCTTGAGTAATAATGAACAGAGTAACTCAAAAAAAAAATATTTGTTCAATGAGTCAGAGTAATACTTAAGATCCGATTAAGCATTTGTCCATTATTAATATTAATTTTATAAGCAAATTTTTTTGCACTTTTTACAAAAAACATTCATTTTAAAAAGTGTCCGACTTTCGGTGATTCCCTAATAATATTACACCCATATTTTACTCCCTCCTAAAATACAAACTTTTAAAAATAAATATAAATAAAGAAAAAACAAAAATCCTATGTCCCAAATTTAACGTAAAAAAAAACAATCTTCATAATCCAATTTGCCAAATGTAATGTAATGAACACAAACTGGAACCTTCTAATATTAAATAACAATATGTTGCTCTTCAATGAGTTTTATTTGACTACCAATGAGGTTGTTCGTTTTATTATTTATTACTTTCTTTGTAAACAATTAAAAATACGCAGTTTTATTGTATTTTTTGTTCACTATTCACTGAAACGAGACATTTTACGTGTGAAGAGTAAACAAATGTGTATAAAACACATAGGCTGAGAACCTTTGGGTTATATAGTTATTTTTTTTTTTAAACTCACGCCGTATAACTTTATCGGTGATACTATTTTTAGAATGATCTTTTTCTATTCATTAACAAATTATTGATTTCTTTCTCATCATTATATATCATTGATGTTATGTTAAAAAAATATTGCAGAAATTGTTTGTTGAGGAATTTATATTTTAACTATCAAGTTAAGTTTATATTTAGACAGAAATTTTATTTTCAGCAGCGTCATTGAAGTGTGAAAAATATTCGGTGAAACCAACGTCAGAAAGATTATGGACACGCCTGACCGACTATACCCAACTTCCTGGTAAACTGAACATTTTTTTAATGAAACGGAATTTCCAGACAATCACGTAAACATGTTTAACCTTGACCTAACACATCGTTGAAAATTTTTGTCTTTTATAAAGTATGAAAACATAGTTATTTGAAAAGCTGTAACAAACATCGAGTAATAACGTTGGATTCAATTTATACTATGGTAGTATGTGTGTAAATAGATGGCAGCCAACATATTATTATAACATTCATTACATTCACATTTTGAATAGCTTAGCAAACATACACCCAGCCTTAATTGGTCAAATGAAGTTAATTTGGGGGAGTAGACTCGGTTAGACGTTGTGCTAACCACACTTTAACTTTAAATGCCGTGGTTACTAGAATAGATGAATTCTACAAGTCATCAGCCCGATAGAGCTCTTAGGGGAACTTTACTTTTTAATTGATATTGTTCAATTAAATATATGATTTGCATAATGATCACATTTGAATAAAATGTATGCAAGATTATGTATTTTAACTAGGTGATAAAAAATTGTTTTTTTGAACTTATTATAGTATAAAATAATTGTTAACTTTTTCTAGCTATAAAAATTATATTGAGAATACTAGTTTGTATGTTAACTCTCTGTATCCCCCCTCTCTCACTCCTTCTCTCTCATTCTTTCTCTCCCTATCTATGAACTCTCTCAGGGATAAATGAGGGCTGAGACCTTGTCTCTCAGAGCCCTTGAGATCACTTTCGCTGTGTAATTCAAACATCTGGGAACGGCCATAAAAACCGAGGGAAAGCAAGCTACCCGACTGGACCATCCTGTGTACTGCCAGCTATGGGCTCTCAAAAAGCACGTAATCTACGATTTTCTCAAGTTCTCTGCAGTGTCGGCCAATGCAATAACAGTGAAATCAAATGTTCAGTATTGTGATAAATCCCCAAATACAATAAATGTTAAAATCTGGTCTTGGTTTAAAATAACTTCTTATCATTTTTTCGTTAATAACAACATTAGTTAATTTACATATATCGGCTCAAATTTCTAAGTTCATAAAAAAGAGAAAAAATAAATCTGCTTATATAGGCCCATAGTATATATATAGATAAGGCTATATATATATATACATATATATATATATATATATATATATATATATATATGTGTGTGTGTGTGTGTGTGTATATATATAATTATGTCAGGGTGTGTTTTTGTGTCTGTTTGTGTGGGTGAGTGTATGTGTGCATGTGTGGGTGAGTGTGTTTTCGTGGCTGTGTGTATATACAAATCAAACATATTTTTTAGTACATGTAAATAATTTTACGATTTTTCCATATATTACCAATTAAACTAATCTTAATGTTTTATTCTGATGCTTACAAATATCTCGCCCAATGAGATTTAACGCAATAAGGTACTGATCATTTAATGTACTTAAAAATTTTGTAATTATGAATTGTAATTATGAATTGACGAATTAACGTGTTTGACAGTAAATGTAAATTATCATGATATTTAGTCATGATATTGGTGAAAAAATTTTTTGAAGATATCATAGTATTGGTAATTATTATTTATGGTATCATTATATTGGTTATTATTATTTATGATACAATGGTATTGGTCATCATTATTTAAAGTATCATGATATTGGTCAGTATTATTTAAAGTATCATGGTGAAGTTAATTATTTTTATTGTATCATAATATTGGTCATTATTATTTATGGTATCATGGCATTGGTCACTATTATTTAAAGTATCATGGCATTGGTCACTAGTATTTAAGTATCATGGTGTTGGTCACTAGTATTTAAGTATCATGGTGTCGGTCACTATTATTTAAGTATCATGGTGTTGTTCACTATTATTTAAGTATCATGTTGTTTGCTTGGATGCAAGATGGAAAAACTGGCCGCTGGAGTGATGGGTTATATATAGTTGTTCTTGAGTAAAGTGTGTTTGTAATGCCTATATCAAACATATATGGCTATTGATCCATACAAACTTTCTTTTTGTGATCAGGAAAATTGTATTTTAAAATACTTATGTTTTCGAGACAATTCTTCATTTGCATTGAATACATAATAATCCTATATACTATTGTTAAACAGGTAGTATTTTCTGTTCATGAGAAAATTGCATTCTCACGTTATTAAATCGTTGTTAAAGAGAAAGCATTAGTTTAGAGAGCAATGAAGTTTTTTATCACGCAAGTTCGGTGACTACCAAACATAGAACTGCGTTTTAAATCGTTTATCGAAAAATGCTTCTTTCATTACTCCAGTACCACAATGCCCCGTGTTGCAAGTTCCCACACCCCGAAGAAAGATCTTCAGGAGACGGAATCTGCACGCCTGTTTTCTCGCATCGGATATAACAATCCAAGACAGACTTTTAATTTTATTTAGAGATAATTGATCCATATTTCAACAATGCTTTATTTTTATTTAATGTATAGTTTAAAACTTTAAGAATGGTCTATTGTTTGCCATAATGAAAATAATCATTAGTCAATATGTGTGCGAGAGAGAAATAGACAGGGAGAGAGGGTGGTGATGGTGGGAGCTAGTCCATCATAAGAATTCAAACCCGATTAAAAAAAAAAACATTATAGTCTAACACACACGGTCGTCATTACTGGCCCCTGCTCCCCATGACTACCCTAAAAAAAACGAGTATTTGTTACATTAAAGGTCAACATTAATTGTATTTGTTAATAGACTCAATCAGTTTAACGACATTAAGATAAAGACAATGCATAATACTGCTACTGTTAACAATGGGACAATAAAGCAAGAAATATTGCATCTTCATAAACTGTGTTCTAGCCAACATGGTGGGTTTGGTGGGTATTGTTGGAAATATACTGAAAATGTTGGTATTATCAGAACACAATACTATGACATCATAATAAAATATTATATTACTGTTTATTTTTTTTAAATATCAGCAATTTATAAATAAATGCTGTTATGACAATGCTTATTGCAGCAATAATCATTTACACAAATTCAGCCACAATTATAACTGACTTATAACGTCATTGTATCACATATAAAAGGGAATATAGTCCGGTATTTCATATAATAAAATTCTAAAATAATTGCATATCAGCAAAACTGACAGTATTTAGTGAACTAAAATAATGAAATAATAAAAGATGGCTATTTGGCAGCCACACAAAACTGACTAATTGAATTTTGTAATTAAACTACATTCTCTGTATCCGAGTCAAACATCCCATTTCCTAGTGTATTATTGTTATCTAAAAACTAAACATCCGAGTCTACATTAGACATTCAGATATGTACATCGATTTCTGATTTCCAGCAATTGGTGCCACTTGAAGATAAAACCAAAACAAACTGTATTCAGCCCTACAGTTTAAATATACACACCACACATGCATACACACACACACATCAAAACACACCATACATGCATACACACACATCAAAACACACCACACATGCATACACACATACACATCAAAACACACCACACATGCATACACACACATCAAAACACACCACACATGCATACACACACACACACATCAAAACACATCACACATGCATACACACACAAACACCACACACACACATCAAAACACACCACACATGCATACACACACACACATCAAAACACACCACACATGCATACACACATACACACATCAAATTACACCACACATGCAAACACACACAAACACCACACACACACACAATATGTTAAAAAATACAACTTATGAATGTTTGTCTCGGGTAACAAAAAGTGCATCGGTCCACGACAAAGAATAAATAGAAAGAGGGGGGGGGATTCATATAATATAAAAAACAAGAAGAATTAATCCGGTAAAAAAAACAAAATGACGGCAAATAAAACGTTAGAAAGGTTTACATGTCGATATCTCAGTTGAAAAGACCAGATTGCATGTACCGATAAGGAAAAATTGCCGCAAATGAAACAAAAAAATCGCAAGAAATAATACGGTGAGGTACCGAGGACGAACGACGAGCGTGGCCGCACACAATTTAAACTGTGCCTATGTGAGTATGTGTGGTAGTGGCGGCGTAAACTCTTATTGCGTACAACTCTGGGGATTAATCCAAGCAAGCCGTTATGAAGAGATAATTGATACGTGTTTCATCATTGTTTTATTTTGTAACTAACTCTTGTGTTTTTCTAAAGTTTTAAAGAATTGTTCATTGTTTAATTCAATGAAAACATTCACTACTATGTATGTACGAAAGAGGGAGAGAGGGAGAGAGAGTGAGAGAGAGAGAGAGAGAGAGAGAGAGAGAGAGAGAGAGAGATAGAGAGAGAGAGAGAGAGAAATAGACAGAAAGAGAGAGAGAGAGAAAGAGAGAGAGAGATAAATAGACAAAGACTGTGGCAGAGAGAGAGAGAGAGAGAGTGGCGGGCGGGGGGGACTATTACCCCAGTAATAAACCAATTACAGTCTAGCACTCACGCTCATAATTAATTCGCCACTCCCACCCCCACCCCACCCCCATGTCACACCCGAGACGTTTTGTGTGTTTTATAAAAGGTCACTTATTTTTTTTTGTTATTAGATTTAATTGGTTCAGTGATATAAAGACAAAGACAATGAATCTCACAGATCTTGGAGTTAATAATGAGACAATGAATCAAGAAAGTTTGCTGGATCTCAGTGATGAAGTGTACACAGCCATGAACATCTTCATCAACTGTGTTGTAGCCAACTTGTTGGGTTTGATGGGTATTGTTGGAAATATACTGAATATGTTGGTATTATCACAACACAGTATGAGAGATACAACAGATTGTATATTCTCAGTTTTTACACTATTACTACATATGACTAATATTGTATATTACATGAATAAATATTTGTCTTAAACATTAACTTCAGTTTACTATACAGTATTTGAATACATTAAAATTGTGTGCTTATTTACCAGCTCTTACTTTGTGACAATGTTATCTGTAGAGAGAATCGTCACAAAATTTAGGAATACATATATTTCCGTGCTGATAACATTTCTATTAGCGGGTTATTTAAGCCCAGCATGTGATATAAGTTATCTTAGTTATGATACAGAAAATAATATCACATGTATAATATCTTTACGAACACAATTCTATCTGAATATTTATTTTTTTTCGCTGGTTTCTATTTCAATATTTTTGTTAATATTTACTCCATGGCTATTCCAACATTTATTCTATTGTATACAATAATGACTGTTAAAAAATGACCCATTCTTCTAAGAACTTAAAAGGCTTGTCTGTAAATGTAATGGCTAAAAGAGTCAAAGAATTGAGATCTGTAAGACTAGTTTATGTTTGTCTATGTTGTTGATATTTCTAGTTATAGTTCCATCTAGTACTATTGAAACAATAATATCTCTGGATTCTAATGCTTTTCATTTAAAAGACAGATCTTTCTTGCTATTAATTGGTGCTGAAAACATTTCGTACATTGTAAACTCTTCATTTAATTTTATTGTGTACGTCACTACAAGTCCCAAATATCGTCAGACGTTAAAAATTTGTGTTGAATAGTTTTGACAAATTATGACTAAAATATTTATAATTTTACCCCCTCTCCTTTCTTTTTAAATGTATACAATTAATTTCAGAATCCCGCAGTTATCTCATAATACGACACTCCCCCCCCCCCATTATCTATAAGTCTCCGAAAACCCCCTAAAATTAACCTTTACCCCATTTTCTAATAAGACACTAACCCCTTTCCATTTATTCAATAAGACGTCAAACCCATTTTCCTTAGTAACCTAATTAGACTTTATATTCCCTCTCCATAAGTATCTAATAGATTCCCCTCTCCCTTATTTTCTAATTAGACTCTACTCCCATCTTCGGTTTTTCAATAACAAGAAATGTCGTGTCGATATCGTTTTATTTGAGATGTGGATAGTTTTAGTTTTATATTGTAATATTCTCATGGATGTTGTTAACAAATGAATGCTGGTCACTGGGTGGATGAATTTACCATCACAACATTAACATGTTCAGGGAATAGTGGAGCATTATTGTGATGGGTATTGATGTTATATTTGGTAATATCAGCCTGTCCACTTTAGACATTTTAGATCTAAACCTAATTAGATTGGAGCTGGTATTGTCTAGAGAGTTCATTTTATTTCTCCTAGTTTAAATACTAAATATTTTAATGCAATCACCATTTCTCTTGGTTAGGATAAAATTTGAAAATTAATCTGTATTTTATTTTCATTCAATCATCAAATGGCATGCTGTTTTATATTGGTAATAATTGGTCAATATTATTGAATAAAAGTAGATAATATCTTTTTATAAAAGTCACGAAATGAAATTCTAAATATTACACTGAGTAACAAATATATATTCTACTTTTTCTTGTGTTAAAAATGTTTTTTCCTAATTTGTAATGCCTAGAACAAACAGAAAACAGCTATTGTTCTACCATTGGTTTTGTGATTAGGATAATGATATTTTAAAATACTTATTTTTGTTTTTGAGACACTTATCATTCACATTGAATATTCAGTAATTCTCTAGAATATTTTCACAGATCTGAGAAAGAGTGACGAACAATTTTCCATTTTCTTCAGTTGGCTGTTCTTCGGCAACATTATAGCCGGTCTTTTCGAGGCAATAAGAATCTCCTTTAAACCGAGTGATAGTTACTTATTCATAGACAGCTCATCACGTAGCCTCAATGTTGTTCTGCTTTACAACGAAATGAGCTATCTGTCCCTCCCTATTGCTTACCCTGTGCATCTCAATGAGGAGTACATCAGTACCTTAAATTATCATGACAATGAATGGGAGATGATCGCTGTAATTCATGATGTGCTTCAATGCAGTTTCATGAAATTTCCTTGTTTTTTTTGCCTCTGAAATAGCCGAGACACTAAGACCAACTAACAAATGACCAAGCTAGTTGTTGACAAAAACAAGGTTAAATAGGTGCCACTGATAGGACTTCAGAAGTGCACATTCCTCCATGGTACTTCTAGCTAGGCCTTATCAAGCAATTGTTCCTGCTCTTGACAAAGAGTCAGTAGTTGTCAAGAACTACCAAAATCTTTTTTTTTTTACAAATATGTTTTAGGGACAAGTATTGAAATATAACTTTTGGAGGCCGGAAAAAAATATTGTGTTACATACTGATATATGGTATTCATTCAAGTGGTAAACAAGCACACACATTTTAAAACACATTTTAAAACTTTGAATGGAAGTGAATTAAAGTCATATAATTATTGTCTTAAAAACTGATTACAATTTGATATGGACTGACAAATTTGAGTTTGCAAGGAAGTGAAATTATCAGTAAAATTGCTATTGTTTTATTTTTTTAAGACTGTGCTTCTTCTGGAAATTAATCTTGTAATAAGTCATTTAATAAAATACATCTCTAATTAGATCAACACCTAAACTGTGCATAAGCTTTCGCTTTATTATAACGAAAAACTTTCGTCAGTCCCACACCAACATTTTTTTGGGAAAAAAAAAAGTTTATCATTTTAATCTGTAGTTTTACCAAAGTACTCCATTCCCCCTTTAAAGAAGTATGTAACACAGTTACCAGTACTTACTTTGCGACAATGCTATCTAGAGAAGATGATAGCTGCTGTTTACCATTTCATGTTTCAATAAATCGTAACAAAATGTAGAATTCAATTTCTTGCCGTGTTAATAACACTAATTTTAGCGGGTTAGTTATAATCCGGAAGACAATGTTACTTTTATAACAGCTTTAAAACATAATTCTTTCAGAATAATAAACATTTTCTTGTTAGTGTTTATACTGTTTTTGTTAATATTTAATCCATGGCTATTCCCACACATATTGTACTATTATGTACAATAATGACGCTTAGAAAATGACAACATTTTTTCTAAAAAAAATTAAATGGCCTATCTGAAAATATAATGTCGAAAAGTGTCACATAACTGAAGTCAGTAAAAATAAGTTTAATTATGTCTATGTCGTTCATATTTGTAAATTTAGTTCCATTAGAAACTATTGAAACAATTATGTCCCGTGAAGAAAATGTTTTTCAATTAACAGACAGAGCTATGCGGATATTATTTTTTTCTGAAAACATAAATTCTTCATTTAATTTTATTTTGTACGTGACTACAAGTCCCAAATTTCGTCATACGTTTAAAAATATTTGTTTTGTTTAGAAAAGTGAGGGGTGGGGTATTGTTGACGAAATATATAAAAAATTTCCGGATCCTTCTACCTGTTATCTAATAATACACCATCCCCTCATTTCATAAAATATAACTCTAGCATCCATTCTTCGTTATTTTTTTAATAACAAGAAATATTGTGATATCGTGACATGATTATTTTATTGATTACAACATAAATAAACAGCAACAGTGTAATATGATAAATAAAAAACATAGACTTTTGTAACTTGTGTAGTTCAAGTAAATAGCTAAAATAGACAAGAGTATAAACTAGAGGTTTGTAGAGTCCCTCGAAATTGTGAGCCCTAAGAGGCTGACCTGTGCATTAAACCCACGTTTAGTCCATTAATTGTATTTACCCGTAGTTATAGACATGGAATTATAATGTAGGTATTTCTGTATGTTATAAGAAGGGAGAAGTTATTGACCAATGTGAATATCAATGATTGTGAAATATTTGTACAAACTCAGTGTCATCCATTATGTTGTTGAAAAAAAAATCATAATTCATTGTTACTGTATATTTTTAATATCAAAATTCTCTATAATTGGCCAACTATTGAAAATTACACAAACTACTAATGAAAAAAACCTCAGGAATATAACGATTGATTTAAAGCAAACAAACAGAAAATGTCTAAAAAATAACTTAGTAATTTTAAGTCCATTTTAAATTGATTCATATAACTTAATATTAATCATTATATTAATCTTGTAAGTAATGCGTTTAAAGCAAAGTAATTAATATAAACAGAACTTGAACCCCTAAATATGGTGCTTGCTTTGACAGAACAAGAGTAGAACAACATGGACCAGCCCTAGGGATAACTTGATAGGAACACTTTGTTTTTAATGTATATTTTGAAAGTCCTTGAATAAATCTGCATTTTTAAATGATCACCATGACATCATCAGTCGATCAGTTGATCGTCACATATAGTCAGAGTATGTGTGTGTTAGTGAACAGTCGATCAGTTGATCGTCACATATAGTCAGAGTATGTGTGTGTTAGTGAACAGTCGATCAGTTGATCGTCACATATAGTCAGAGTATGTGTGTGTTAGTGAACAGTCGATCAGTTGATCGTCACATATAGTCAGAGTATGTGTGTGTTAGTGAACAGTCGATCAGTTGATCGTCACATATAGTCAGAGTATGTGTGTGTTAGTGAACAGTCGATCAGTTGATCGTCACATATAGTCAGAGTATGTGTGTGTTGGTGAACAGTCGATCAGTTGATCGTCACATATAGTCAGAGTGTGTGTGTGTTGGTGAACAGTCGATCAGTTGATCGTCACATATAGTCAGAGTTTGTGTGTGTTAGTGAACAGTCGATCAGTTGATCGTCACATATAGTCAGAGTGTGTGTGTGTGTTAGTGAACAGTCGATCAGTTGATCGTCACATATAGTCAGAGTGTGTGTGTGTTGGTGAACAGTCGATCAGTTGATCGTCACATATAGTCAGAGTTTGTGTGTGTGTTGGTGAACAGTCGATCAGTTGATCGTCACATATAGTCAGAGTTTGTGTGTGTGTTGGTGAACAGTCGATCAGTTGATCGTCACATATAGTCAGAGTGTGTGTGTGTTGGTGATTGACGTCCTTGCAATTATGAAATGAAATCTCTTAGATCCTACAAAGAAATATTGGGACGGTTTTAGCAGTGACTTTACTTCATCCCGACCATAGACGATAGTACAATAGTCATTGAGGTACCTCATCCATTAAACGCCACGACCACATCAGTTGACAGCAATCTCGGCCATATATATATATATTTCTGTCTTTCTGTCTATCTCTCTCTCTATCTATCTATCTATCTATCTATCTATCTATCTATCTATCTATCTATCTATCTATATATATATATATATATATATATATATCTACCTAATCTGTCTATCTGTCTATATATTTATATATCTATCTATCTATCGATCGATCGATCCTTCTATATATCCATCCATCCATCTATCTATATAGATATTTATCTATCGATCCATCAAACCATCCATCCATATATCTATCTATCTACCTACCTACCTACCTATCTATCTATATGTATATTTATTCAAAAAGTTTGTCAAAGGAATAGGGTACGATTAACGAATTTGACTGTACACAACATTTTTACCCAAAAAGAATTTTAAACAAAGTTAAAATTTTTCTACATGTACGCCCATAATATTGAATTATAAACAAACTTTTTATTACAAAAAAAAAAAAACAAAAAAAAAACAAATGACAAACAACTCTTAACAGGATTTTTCAAAGCAGCTTTAATTTTTGGCTCCATCCATTTCTCACACAATTTCAAATTAAAAACAATCATTTTGAAAAACAAATCATACACAATCGCTACCAAGTCTAACCGTCATCATCTATACAGTTATACTATTTCATACTAAGGTAACATTCACATAAAAGTTTCTTAAATGTGATATTATTGAGTACATGTAAAAAAACAACTCTTGAAATGATAAAGAAGTGGACCTCACGTAGCAGCGAAAATTCCGAGCAACGCCGGATATTACATCTGGTTAATCATTCAGTGACCCATAGCTTATTCTCAAGCATCATGTGTAGGTAGAAGTCTGAAATTCAGAGAAACATTGCGTCTTATGTATTGAACTACGTGGTGGGGAGAAGAGTTTGGGAGTCCGGGATGGAAATGTTAGTGGGAGTAAGAGGGTGAAGGAACGGAGAGATGGCGGTTAGGTAGAGTAAGAAAGAATATAATAATGTTTTGGGGTTAGGGTCTGAGAGATAAAGGCCTGCGTTATAGTATCTGGCGACGAAGGTGTAAGGGACATTGGGGAGGAGTGAGGGGTTGGAGGTCGTGGTATAGGGAACACCATACTACATTACTTTTATTTAACAATGTGCTACAATGTCATTAAACGTAAAAAATACTCACCGTAATATTACATTGTTGCCTTAAAGAAATACTTAGCAAATACATATACAACAAAGCTTTTTTTTAATTTTTTTTTATTTTTAATATTTTTGGTTAAGATAGCAAAGTTGATAGTAAAATCGTATTTTTGCTAAGAAACTTCAACTGAGTGTCAAGAATTATTTAATAATTCGTTGTACCATTGTAGCTTGGAGGTATGGCTGTGTAATACAGGCTGTCGTTGTATGTTTTTCCCTAACTCAGAAACCAGAAAACAAATTGTTTTAGACAATGAGTAAGAGCGACAGAAAGAGAGAGATAGAAAGAAAGAGAGAGAGAGAGAGAGAGAGAGAGAGAGAAAGAGAGAGAGAGAGAGGTTCGGAACGTAAAAATAACAAGAAATAATTGAAAAAAAAAACATTAGAAAGATGTTCATGGCGATATCGTAGCCTTGATTCCTCTATTGAAGAGCCTACCGAAAACTGAATGCAATTAGAGACAATTTTGCGCATCTTAAAAAAAAGCGCAGGAAAGAGCAGGGATGAGGAATGGAGGAGGAAAGACGAGGATAAAAGACGAAGTGAAGAGACCAGTGGGCTACAAAATTGAAATTGCACACGTTTGAAACTTTACATATTAGTGTGTGTGGTATAGTCATTGTGAGGTATTAGTGTGTGTGGTATAGTCATTGTGAGGTATTAGTGTGTGTGGTATAGTCATTGTGAGGTATTATTATGTACAACTCTGTAAATAAGCCAAGCCAGCCGTAATGTTTTACATTGAGAAAATTGATTCATGTTTTATCATTTTTTTTGTTTAAAAATCTTGTGTTTTGTGTAAAGCTTTAAAGAATGGCCCATTGTTTTATTTAATGAAAACAATCACTACTCTATGAGTGTGTGAGTGTGTGTGAAAGAGAGAGAGAGAGAAAGAGAGAGAGAGAGAGAGAGAGAGAGAGAAACAGACAATGACAATGGCAGTGAGAGGGGGGGGGGCTGAGGGGGGGGGGCTATTACCGCATAAGGTTTAGACCCCATCATTGAACCCATTATAGTCTAACACACACACCCATCATTGAACCCATTATAGTCTAACACACACGCCCATCATTGAACCCATTATAGTCTAACACACACACCCATCATTGAACCCATTATAGTCTAACACACACACCCATCATTGAACCCATTATAGTCTAACACACACGCCCATCATTGAACCCATTATAGTCTAACACACACACCCATCATTGAACCCATTATAGTCTAACACACACACTCATCATTGAACCCATTATAGTCTAACACACACACCCATCATTGAACCCATTATAGTCTAACACACACGCCCATCATTGAACCCATTATAGTCTAACACACACGCCCATCATTGAACCCATTATAGTCTAACACACACGCTCATCATTGAACCCATTATAGTCTAACACACACACCCATCATTGAACCCATTATAGTCTAACACACACGCCCATCATTGAACCCATTATAGTCTAACACACACGCCCATCATTGAACCCATTATAGTCTAACACACACACCCATCATTGAACCCATTATAGTCTAACACACACGCCCATCATTGAACCCATTATAGTCTAACACACACACTCATCATTGAACCCATTATAGTCTAACACACACGCCCATCATTGAACCCATTATAGTCTAACACACACGCCCATCATTGAACCCATTATAGTCTAACACACACACCCATCATTGAACCCATTATAGTCTAACACACACACCCATCATTGAACCCATTATAGTCTAACACACACACCCATCATTGAACCCATTATAGTCTAACACACACGCCCATCATTGAACCCATTATAGTCTAACACACACGCCCATCATTGAACCCATTATAGTCTAACACACACGCCCATCATTGAACCCATTATAGTCTAACACACACACCCATCATTGAACCCATTATAGTCTAACACACACACCCATCATTGAACCCATTATAGTCTAACACACACACCCATCATTGAACCCATTATAGTCTAACACACACACCCATCATTGAACCCATTATAGTCTAACACACACACCCATCATTGAACCCATTATAGTCTAACACACACGCTCATCATTGAACCCATTATAGTCTAACACACACGCCCATCATTGAACCCATTATAGTCTAACACACACGCCCATCATTGAACCCATTATAGTCTAACACACACGCCCATCATTGAACCCATTATAGTCTAACACACACGCCCATCATTGAACCCATTATAGTCTAACACACACGCCCATCATTGAACCCATTATAGTCTAACACACACGCCCATCATTGAACCCATTATAGTCTAACACACACGCCCATCATTGAACCCATTATAGTCTAACACACACGCCCATCATTGAACCCATTATAGTCTAACACACACGCCCATCATTGAACCCATTATAGTCTAACACACACACCCATCATTGAACCCATTATAGTCTAACACACACACCCATCATTGAACCCATTATAGTCTAACACACACACCCATCATTGAACCCATTATAGTCTAACACACACGCCCATCATTGAACCCATTATAGTCTAACACACACGCCCATCATTGAACCCATTATAGTCTAACACACACGCCCATCATTGAACCCATTATAGTCTAACACACACACCCATCATTGAACCCATTATAGTCTAACACACACACCCATCATTGAACCCATTATAGTCTAACACACACACCCATCATTGAACCCATTATAGTCTAACACACACACCCATCATTGAACCCATTATAGTCTAACACACACACCCATCATTGAACCCATTATAGTCTAACAAACACGCCCATCATTGAACCCATTATAGTCTAACAAACACGCCCATCATTGAACCCATTATAGTCTAACACACACACCCATCATTGAACCCATTATAGTCTAACACACACGCCCATCATTGAACCCATTATAGTCTAACACACACCCATCATTGAACCCATTATAGTCTAACACACACACCCATCATTGAACCCATTATAGTCTAACACACACACCCATCATTGAACCCATTATAGTCTAACACACACACCCATCATTGAACCCATTATAGTCTAACAAACACGCTCATCATTGAACCCATTATAGTCTAACACACACACCCATCATTGAACCCATTATAGTCTAACACACACGCTCATCATTGAACCCATTATAGTCTAACACACACGCTCATCATTACTTTCCCCTTTCTACCATGTATAACATTTTAAAAACGATCCTAGACTGAGTGAGTGTGTGTTATATTAAAGGTCAATCTAATTCATTTGTTATTTGATGTAATCGGTTATACGACATAAATACAAAGATAATGAACAGAACAGATCTCGGGGTAAACAATGAGATAATCAACCATGAAAAATCGCTGGATCTCAGTGATGAAAAGTATACAGCCATGGACATGTTCATCAACTGTGTTGTAGCTAACTTGTTTAGTTTGATGGGTATTGTTGGAAATATACTGCACCTGTTGGTTTAATCTCAACACATTGTGAAAGATACGATTTAATTAATTCTGTTGTATCTTTTTTATATCAGACTTTATATTTTCAGCTATGATTGGTTTGCAACATATTTCTTGTATTGTAAATTACTGTAATGAAAATGTGTCAATTAAAACTTTTAATGAATTTTAATAGGGAAGGAGGGAGGGAGTTTGTAGACAAGTTATAAAACAATTTTACATTCCCCCCCCCCCATTACATTAAAAATTTATTTGACACTTTTTAGGATCCCCCCCCTATTCCCCCGAATTACCTCTAAGACTCCCCCCCCCTTTCCCACTCTGTAAATCAAACTAGATGTTCACTAATTTGTATAATTTATGGTTGTAAATTATAATTAAGAAATAACAATCCTATTGTTTTATGTCAACGTGAAACTTATTGCGTTCAATTATTTTTTCTAGTTTTTTTTTTTTAATCTTTTCTGATCTATTTCTGTTCATAGAATTTTGTTATTTACTTATTTTTCTCGTTGATTCTCTTGCCGCAACTCTGAAGTAATAGCGTTGTGTAATATTTTTCTTGTTGATGTATACCGTTAAAAAAAAGGTGTAATTCTTGTCAAGCATTAATTACGCTTTTATTTCGTTTAATTAACAGCCCTTACAAATACATTTTTTTAATTAATCCGTCTGTCTGTCTGCTGCAGATTGAAAGTTAGTATCAACATAAAATAAATATACACATAGAATTACATTTGCCGAGATATAACACCATCAAATTTAAGTCTCGGGTTAATATTGCAACTGTCAAAACAACGACTGTTACTACAGCGACCACATCATAGCGATTTTACATAAAGATCGATTTTCTACACGTCGAAAAAAAACAAATAAATCTAATGGATTAAAATATTAATTAATATTGATTAGCTACATAAGAAGTCACATGATTTAAAAAGTTGATGAAAAACAGGATAGAAAAAATCAAAGCCAAAATCATTTACAAAAAACACAAAAAATCATTTGTGGAGAAACAGTACATTTTAAGTTTGATGACGCAATCCGATAGGCTCCGCCCACTACAATATCCATGGCGTCATTCTGCCATCTTGAGTTATAGATTATTGTGAGTTATAGTGTATACGTCATTTGTTAGAAATGACGTATAATAAACCGACAGTTGGGAGCGCATGTTTTGTTTTATGATCAATCTTGCTCTGGGTATCATGGGATGCGGATGCATAATGTAAGAAGAGTCGAGCTTTGGGCATCCAGATAGATGTACGCATGTTGATAGTTAGTTATTGTACTCCTCCTGAATTTACCTTTATGTCAGTTTATGTTCAAGAATTAAATAATTAATTAAAGATACTTCAAATGGAGTTAACTTCGTTATTCGTGTTGCCTGAATTCTTACATCTACTACAAGTATTATTTTTTAAAAAAGAACCCGTTACACATCTTCAACAAACAACTGATCAGTTAAAACAATGTTCAATAAGGAATTATAAATAAGATTTAATAATACATACATGATTTATAAAGAATATTTAAACCAAAATTTAAAAAAAAAGATCAATGTTAGTCAAATCATTTCACGTTTATTTCCAAATTGTGATCAAAGGCTCGAATGAATTGCAGCAGATCATACTGATCTCGATGTTGCTGTACAGTAGTGATTGGTGTTTTCATTGTCACATAGAACACATTCATTCGATTAGTCAGTCCTCTGCCTTGTAGCAGCTAGGTATAAAGTAATTTACAAGAGGCATTATTACTGGTGGGTAGTCTGCCATCAGCTTCTCAAAAGCCTCAATCACTTCATACACAGGTAGAAAGGCTGGAGCAAGAAGTATGTTTAATGACATCTTAACATTTTCCAATTGCACATATAACCGTTTTCATGAATCTTTCTCCTGAGCAATTATCCCAAGTGAAATTATCCGTAGATGTGGGCTTAAGGAATGCTTCAATCGGTGCAGCTTTGGTAAAAACGTTCATAGTAAATATGTATGTACACTGCTTGGCTGCTTGGAGCGAGTCCAGGTATCAATGATATGATTTCAGTTCATTACAGAGAATGCGACGTTTTGCTTATTTGGGAGCAAAACAAAAACGTTGGGAAGCACATCGTTTCGTATCAAAGGATGTACAGTGTACATATGATAGCACAGGATTGGTGATACTTTAAATATATCATCACACATCATTTTACACATGATAGCACAGGTTTGGTGATACTTTGTATGTACTATCACACATTCAGTGTACACTTGATAGCATAGGTTTGGTTATACTATGTATGTACTATCACACATTCAGGGTACATATCCGTGCTAGTTTAGAAGAAATTGATCTGTGCTGAAAAAAACAACATATGATTAACATTTCCGAGCTCATTGTCATAGAACAGAAATATATGCTGTTCTATTGTCAGTCTGAGTTGATCGAAGATCAACAGTTTTCCAACAGTAGAAGGTGCAGGGGTTTTTGTCAACTGTTGCTTTGCGTTTTCATCTGATCATCTTACGCATATTAGTCTAAGAACTAACAGTTGCTGCAACTTCTTCATTAAAATTGGCGATTGCGTCCTACACACTTCTTTGTGGTGGATCTTGTGTAACTGCATCTGTTTTAACTGTATTTCCCCTCTCTTTACTGCGACATCAGCAGGATTTGGTGGATTCGTGTGGGCGCCACTGCTCACTGGGGGTTGCTGTTTCTGAAGATATTGAAGGCTTTTCGTTATGCGACCTTCAAAATCACCATTTACACACTTCCAGTTGATTGTATTTAATTTTTATTTGCCCCCCCCCCAGTAAAGAAAACATTTATGGCTTAGTGGCTTATCATGTTCATTCCTTCTCTTGATTTTACAAACTCCATTATAGGCAATGGTAAGCTTTTCATAACTAACAATCTCAGTACTTCGTCTTCTAAACCCAGTCTCTTAACTCTTTATCTCTTAACTCTTCATCTCTTAACTCTTCATCTCTTAACTCTTCATTTCTCAACTCTTCATCTCTTAACTCTTCATTTCTCAACTCTTCATCTCTCAACTCTTCATCTCTTAACTCTTCATCTCTTAACTCTTCATCTCTCAACTCTTCATCTCTTAACTATTCATCTCTTAACTCTTCATCTCTTAACTCTTCATCTCTTAACTCTTCATCTCTTAACTTCATCTCTCAACTCTTCATCTCTTAACTCTTCATCTCTTAACTCTTCATCTCTTAACTCTTCATCTCTTAACTCTTCATCTCTTAACTCTTCATCTCTTAACTCTTCATCTCTTAACTCTTCATCTCTCAACTCTTCATCTCTTAACTCTTCATCTCTTAACTCTTCATCTCTTAACTCTTCATCTCTTAACTCTTCATTTCTTAACTGAACTGTTTAACTATCCTAGACAGTCCGATGTTGTCCGCTGTCTACATCTAGACTCATCCCACCTTTCATGTTGTACTTGTATATTCTTTTCTTCCCACCTACTCTTATATCGTCTATATGACCATTACTCGTCTTAATCCTGATTGATAGACATCTTTTATATCACAACATTGAATGATCTCTGAGCGCAACCCTATCCCCTAACAGTGACAACTGAGTTTCATTCTGACGTTGACAGTAAAGTCTCTATTGTTACAGTCGATGTTATAATGCGGTTGCCATTCAGAAATTTCGCTATTTTCAAAGTCACCAACCTGATAACGTCGCCCTTGTGAAGTGGCTGTTTTGACAGTCGATGTTTTGACAGTCGATGTTTTGACAGTCGATGTTTTGACAGTCGATGTTTTGACAGTCGATATCCTGCATAAACTCCCAAATTTAAATTATGATCTGTTATTATGTAAATATTTTACAGGGTTCAGCTAGTCTGAATAAATATGTTTCGTCTCAAATCTGTATGAATGCTGAGTACTGAAATTAAGAATAAAGAAAACCGTTTCTTGTTGAAAATATCACTGGTTTGTTCCCTACGTAAACATTCGATAAGTATTTAAAACAAATACATTTTAAATAGTATCTCTGATTTCAAATTTGAGACAAGCCAAAAATACTAAAACTAATAATAACATATTTGAATTCTCCGACATTGAAAATAGCCGCATTCATCTGAACAAATTAAATTCTTAATTATAAAGTCAACATAATAAAAAATAATGTTATGAGTTATCATTTGATGTCATTTCTAAAATGTGTACTGTTTTAATTTGTTTTCAAATTACAAAAATAGACGTTGCTACTTAAATTTAGATAATGTGTTCGAATCTCACTCACGGATAACCGTTAAAAAAATATTTTGTCGTTTATGTTGTTATAAGACAAAAAATACTAAGTTTTTTTGATTTCATTCATAACATAAAATAAATAAAACAAATTATGATAATCACAATGTTGAAGTATGTTATATCTCTATTAAATGGTTTTGGAGGACATAATAGAATCTTGTAAAAATTATCGAAAACGAAAAATATGTATTTCTTTTTATAATAGTTTAATGTTTAATATATTTTATTTCACTGCAATGGTATTGTGTTTTTTTTTAATAAAATCATAGCAAAAGAAGACTATCAAGATTCTTTTATGGGCTCCGAAAAGTCGACCTGAACTCTGATTGTGTGTTATTCTAAAGTTAAATCTTTTTTTATTTGTTTTTAGATTTAATTGGTTGAAAACATAAAGACAAAGACAATGAATAGTACACATCATGGAGATAACAATGAGACAATGACTCAAGAAAGTTTACTGGATCTCAGTGATGAAGTGTTTACAGCTATGGACATCTGTATCAATTGTGTTATAGCCAACGTGCTGGGTTTGATGGGTATTGTTGGAAATATGCTGAATGTGTTGGTATAATCACATCACAATATGAGAGATACAACAAACTTGATTTTGTTGTATCTTTCTGTATCAGACTTTATATTCTCAATACTGACTGTTTTAGAACATGTTGCTAATATAGTATATTAGGCCTACTGGGATAGGTATGTGTCTTTTACATTAACTGCAATTCACCTTACAGTATTTGAATACAATAAAATTGTGTGTTTATTTACAAGTACGTACTTTGTGACAATGTTATCTGTAGACAGAATGATAGCTGTTTGTTTTCCATTTCATGTGTCAAGAATCGTCACAAGATATGGAATTAAAGCTCTCGCAGTGCTAATATTATTTCTTTTAGCGGGTTTTTTAAGTCCATTCTATAGTATAAATTATCTTAGTTATTATACAGAAGATAATGTTACTTACATAAACATTTTTCAAACAGAATTTATTCAGAATAATTATAGTTTTATTATTGGTTTTTTTCTGAGTATATTTGTTAATATTTATTCTATGGCTTTTCCCACACTTATTGTATTAGTATGTACAATTATGACTGTTCGAAAAATGACAAAGACTTCTAAGAACTTAAACGGCCTATCAGAAATTGTAAGTCAAAAAGAGTCAAAGAACTGAGATATGTGAAGATAAGTTTATTTATGTCTATGTCGTTGATATTTTTAGTTTTAGTTCCAGCTGGAACTATTGAAACAATTATAGCTCGAGAGCCTTTTGTTTTTCATTTAAAAGAAAGAACTTTATGTCTTTTAATACGAGCTGAAAATATTTTGTACATTATGAACTCCTCCTTCAATTTTCTTTTGTACGTCACTACAAGCCCCAAAATTCGTCAGACGTTTAAACATTTGTTTAGTAAAGAAAATTTTAAAAAAGGTCGTTGACAAATTATACGACGTAAAAATCCCCGCAATTATCTAATAAAACTCCAATATCTAATTTCCTAAGACTAACCCGGGCCACCTTCCCCGATAACTAATATGACTCCAACCCCCTCTCTGAATAATTATCTATACATGCTCCAATACACCGTTCATGTCTATTGATAACAAGAAATATTAAGTTCATATATATATATTTGGGATGTCGACAAGTTCAATTTGGCCTTGTCATATCCGCATGGATATTTTTAACAGGTCATGGTTGGTCACTGTGTGGAGGATAGATTGAAAAGAAATTACCTACTTAGCATATGCATGTCCACGGTGGATGTTTCAATTGTAAACTTAATTACAGTGGAGCTGTTGTTGACAAGTGAGTTGTTTGTAAATAAACAATTGGCGGTGACCGATTAAAAGAAACACATGTTGTTTGCTTATTGTTTTCATAAATATATCTATAATTTAATTTTTTTAACTTCAATAATTTAACATCTTACTTTATTCACCATTTGTTTTGGTTAAAATAACATTAAAAACTATTTTTGTATTTTGTTTTCATTCAATCATCAAATGTCATGTTGTTTTATGTTGGTTATAATTGGTAAATATGTATTGAATAAAAGTAAACAATAATTAAACACATTTTTTAAAGATGAACAAATTCACAAAATGAAAGGCTAGAAATTTCACATACACACACACACACACACACACATATATATATATATAAGGGATGTCACGGAGCTGATGAAAATCCGCATCCGTCGGATTCGGATTTGGCAAATATAAATCCGTCGGATTCGAATGCGGATGCGGATTTGGCGAATGAGGGGGGGGGTATCTAAAATACGTTCATGACTAAATACGACGTCTAATCTATGGACGGCTGAGTAAGGGTCCAGGAGTTTAGTTTTATCTGTTTACTTTATATAGGTTTTTCGAAATTATCTATATAATGGTAAACTGAGGAGGAGTACAATCACTTTAGTCTATCTTTGGGCATCGTAGTATGTGGAAATGGCGTCATCAAACTCTGACTATATTGTTTCCCCACAATCTATCAGCACGGCACAGAAAACGGTTATTAAGACATGCCTAGACTGACAAGGCAAGCACGACGTGTGAACTGCTGATCGGTCAGAATTGCAAGGCAAGGTTTTTTTTTATCCTGCTACTCGGACAGAGGGAGGGTGTAATGTGCCTGACTACCCGCCAGAAATGGCAGGCTGCGACGGTTTGCTTGAGTGGGACAGCGTGAAAGGGTGTGAATACCACTGTCTCGGATTGTCATCATTGGCCACAGTACCACCACCGTCGCTAAAAGTTATTTTCCTGTCCAGGAGAACCCCAATGTTCTTTTACCCACAGACTATGGGATGCCTTCCAGACAGGTAAGCCAAAAGGCTAAGATCCATTATAGTGCAGATAATACACTTTTGATATTAACCAAGAGGCCGAGAAACATCACTGCAACAATTCATCGGGACAACATGTAAGCAAGATGATGATGACTGAATGCTTCTTATGGATTGCAAAGTCCAGAAAAATGTATATTATTGATGAAGAACTTTTTTTACCAGTTGTGTAATACACTCAGTTTTGCACAAACCTCATTTCGAGATTATAAACATAATTCCACTGAATAATAAATACAGTACAAAGAAAGATTGACGAAATGGCTCAGTCCGTTGAAAATACTTAATGTGATTATTTAAAAACATCTGAATGCTATATTCAGCTTGACGAGTCTACTTCAGAGGCGTAGCGCGAGGGGTGGGGAAGGAGGCATCATCCCCCGGCTGCTACTCACAAAGGGGAGCCAAATGGTATATTTTCATATACTATTAAATGGTTTTCGAATGGTGAAGGGTGCTAAAAAGGTATTAAAAGGTATTGCGCCCCGGGCGCGAGTTTAGCTCGCTACGGCACTGGTTCACTTTACCAGGAACCAAAGCTTTTTTTTTAGCTTTTGTAAGAATTGTAAAAATTAAAAATTTTGCTGAATGTTCGGAAACCGGTACAAAAGGTGAAACGTTATATGCTGAATTAATAAGATTGTTTTCAATATAAAAGCTATACCCTTGTATAATATCATTTCTTTTGCTACTGATGGTGCTCCGGCAATAGTAGGAAGATACCGAAGCTTTCTAGCATACTTAAAAAAGATGTACCAAATGTATTTTCAGTACATTATATCACTCATCAACATCATTTTGTCGCAGAAAATCTTAGTGAACGTTTGCATAATAGTTAGTTAATAAAATCAGAAGGAATGCCTTAAATGGGATATTTTCTCATCTTTGTTTGAAAAATGACGAATACTATAATCGTTTACTACTTCACACAGAAGTACGTTGGTTATTTAAAGGTGCATGTTTAAATCACATTGTATGCGCTCTTTGATTCAGTTTTGATATTCCTGGAAAGCAAAGAAAATGATTTGCGACGAAATTCAATCAATTGAAGAAAAAATAAATGATCCTATGCCTTTTGTTTGTTTTGTCACTTGGGGGTCCATAGGCAAGTTTTGATTATAAAAAGGGGTCCATGGGTAAAAAAGGTTTTTGAACCACTGATCTAGACTAACGGATGGTGTTGCGTGCTGGGTTTACTTTTGGTTTGTTTGGTTACAGTGACGATGTACAAACACCAAACAACAGAAGAGTCGAGTGCAGGCTTTGTATTTTCCTTCTTTAATCTTAATGTTTATTTTACAACATCAAATCTTTACATCAAAAGTTCATAACATAACATAATCAAATAGTCTCTAACGCCTTCTGTATATATTTCTACCGCTGTATTTTACTACTAAAATTTTGCTCTGAATAACTGCTAGAAAAATAGTAGACTATAGTGGACTTCATTATATCTCATGTCCACTCTCTACGCTTGCCTCAGCCCAATGGCCTACTCTATCTCCAAATCTAATGTCCCTAATCTCTCGCTCTCCCACGCTCCGTAACTTGAAACTTTCCCATCAGGCTTAGTGCACCACCCACTTGTTGGGTTGGCTAATTAAAAAACCCATTAAAAGGTTAGCGCCATTTGCCCCCGTCAGTTGTGTCCGATGATTTATCTCTTTCTCGGGAATGTTAGTTGACTCCTTCAGTCGTGTCCGGTGATTTATCTGTTTCTCGGGAAGTTTAGTTGACTCATTCAGTTGTGTCCGGTGATTTATCTGTTTCTCGGGAATGTTAGTTGACTCCTTCAGTTGTGTCCGGTGATTTATCTGTTTCTCTGGAATGTTAGTTGACACCTTCAGTTGTATTCGGTGATTTATCTGTTTGACATGAATGTTAGTTGACTATCTCCCCAATCTCGCAACAAAGGCTAAGGTACCATATATCAAGTCCCTAACCCGGTTCGCTTGTAAATGTAAAGACGTAACCCCCAAAGATTGAACGCTGAACTCTTGATTTAACCTCTCAAAGATTTACTTTATATACTATCCTATCTTCCGGACCTACAGACGGAATGTCTACATTATGGATCTAGACTAATGGACGGAATGTCTACATTATGGATCTAGACTAATGGACGGAATGTCTACATTATGGATCTAGACTAATGGGCGGAATGTCTACATTATGGATCTAGACTAATGGATGGAAAGCGTACTGCATGCCAGATCGAATACCCTTACCGACAGTAACATGCCCAGCAGATCGAAATATATCCAATCAATAAATTATTAGTATAGTTGTTTTTTTGGCTTTCCTAGAGAAATTGTATAAATAATATTTTGAATCATTATCTTTAGATCTTATTAGTGATTAGTGAAAGTTGCTGGTCTTAGTATAAGTTTGTGTATATTGTGGGACTGCTGTATAATCATAGATATAGTAAAATGAGGATCTAAGTGCCGCAGGAGGCTTTACAGATAGTTTCACGTCTCCAAAAAGGAAACACTTTTAATGGCTATATCAATAAAATTTGGTAAATTTTCATTTATTAAGTATTTTTAGCTTAACAAATTTTGCAAATTCGGGTATTTAAAGTCTTATTTTAGCTGTTTTCAAAAAAATATATATCATTTATGGATTTTTTTTTTCAAACTTTCCTAGTGTTACGGAAGAATTTTTTTCTTATATCAGTTATAGGAGACAACTGTAATCTGACTATGACAATTAAATAATTTCATGATTATTTCCCTTTGATTGCCAATTTTTTTTTTTGCGCAATATTTTTTTTAATGCATATTTTTTTTTACTGAATATTAAACAACCATAAGTTAAATGAATTTTTGTTGATTTATTATATAAATATTGTTCATTGTTAATGAACTTACCATCGTAAGTTCATATTTGTTCAGTTTTACACTATCTGCTAACATTCAGTCGATCGTGTACCTATTTTCGATATATAATTGTGTATTAAAAAATTTAATTTTCTTGTCATTTTTGTTTATGACCTATTTTAATAAACAAATAAACAAAAACATGACGTGACAGAAAATATAGAAATAAACAAAGATAAACAATAATATTTGTCAAGTGAAACTTTTATTGAAAGTATAAAATATTTGAGTTCAGACACAGAAGATAAACAGCATTAGAATAAATAAATATATTGATGACAATAATAAACAAACAACATTAGAATAAATAAATATATTGATGACAATAATAAACAAACAACAAATGTTTATGTTGATGACATAATATAATAGAATGACATACAAATAAAATACAACACCGCCATATTGTTTGTTTACAAACAACTCACCAGACCTCACTAGTCCCGCTGTAATTAAGTTTAGAATTTAAACTTCCACTGTGGACAAGTTGATACCACCACCCACCAACACCAACACCAACACCACCATACCCCACACAATGAACTTTGGCTCCACTACTACCTGGACATGTACATGTTGTGTAGGTAAATTTATTGTATATATCACCCACCTTGTATTTGTCCACCCAGTGACCAACACTGACCTGTTTACTACATCCATGAGGATGTGACACTATAAAGTTCAACTTGTCCACACTTCGAGATTCTCTGTATTTGTTGTTGACTTTCCACCAGACATCAAAATAATGTCTACACGACATGTCCAGTTTATCTCCCAGATTTTTGTCACATGTCACACAGTTCAACACACACATGTCTCTCTCAATGTTTACATCAACAACACTGACCTGATCAACACTGACCACTGGACTGTCTTCTCTATCATAAAACAATCTCAAGGATGTGTGGCTGGCCTCAATGTCATCAAACACCACATGTGTGGCTGTGAACACATGAAACTCCCACCACACGTGGCTGGCTGTGTCTGAATGTTTACATTTTGTACACCAACATGTTGTGTAGTTCTTCCAATGTTTATATCCATATTGATTATATCCATCTGTAAACTTGTTCACTCTACTCACCATCCCACTTCCTGTTCTCAAGTTTGTTTTGTCTCTCATGTTGTAAAATGGATATGAAACTTTTGTGTCTGGCCAAAACTCTGGTCTGTCTGGACTGGTCATTGTAACACCAACTCTAACTGTCAGGTCAGCTGTAGCTTTGATGTATTCATACAGACCCCTGTCACGATGACCTTCAGGTAGATGGTTTAAAGTGAATGTATCAACAGGTATAAACTGTCTATGACCTGGATTCTTCTTACAGCCAATACGATGTTTGTGTAGATCAGCTTCTCCACCTTCTGACACCTGAGTTTCATGATCACCTGGAACAGATAATGCAACTTACAATTTTAAAATAGAAAATAATTCAACAAGCTAGTTATTGCTAAACATTAAAATATAAAATATATAAAGTCAACATATTATGTCTGTTATATTACCACAATGTAAACAATATTAATGAATGGTGTTTGCTTTTACCATAAAGTTGTTTGTCCATTGTGTGAGTTTTACTGTCCACCATTAGACTTTGCATCTCAGCTGAAATACAATTTTTTAGTCTGAAATAAACAAATCAATAATTCATATAAATAATATTATAGTTTACAACTGAATATATCGTAACCCAGACAAGTTAACTTATATAAATATATGTAAATATGAAATTACTTTAAACATTTGAATGAAAACTTCTTCTTCCAACAATGTAGAGTTCAAGACAAAATTCCTGTAATAAAAATACTTACCATGAAAAAAATTGTATTTTGTTTTGTTCTGTAATTTAATTTTTTCCGATTTCTGACATCTGAGTTTTTTTTAATGACCTGGAAATGTGTTAAATAAAACACAAAATATAACAAGAGTTTTATTTGAAATGAAATCAGATTACAAAATTAAAATATTATGTTTTATATTACACCATGACACATTATTGACAACAAAATATATTTTACCTCATAGAGTATCTTTAGTTTTTTCACTCAAACTGTTTACCAGGTGACTTGAGATCTATTAGAAAAAAAACACATCAATATCAGGTTTTTTTGCCAACTTGTATACATTTAATTTTATTTAATTATAAATTTCATTGTCAGTAATATTGAGTAATGTCTGGGTATCTGATTTAAAGTTAAAGACAAATATAATATTTAAAACATTTTTTACATTACAAATTCATGTTTACTTGGTTATTGACATTTAAAAGAAATAATTTGACAGAATTTCTTAGAACAAAATTTAGTAATTTAAAAACTCAAGATAAATTTTTTTAGAAATTGAAAAACGTTTAGAGCAACATTTTAAGCTAAAAGTGTTTGAAATTTAAACCGCGAAAGTTAAACAAACGCAAAAAATTCAAACATTAGAAATTCTTTTTAATTTTCAGCTCTTTTTTTTTCAAATATTTATTTGTTATTGCTAGAGATTATGGCTCAATTTCTACTCAGGCCAATGCTAATTAAAATATTATATTAACATAAGACATTTATTATCTTTAAACCATGTAAACTGCATGATAGATATAAAAACATATACTATAAAACCGTCATAAAGATATTTTATAATTTAATGTTTAACACTTAATTTTAATATAGTTAAGAATTTTCATACATTCAAAAATAATTAATTTTAATATTCTTATTTCAATGTCGCTGCTTTAATGAGCTTAATTTTGCAAGCATTTCAAAACCCTTACATAATCCTATTACCTTTTGCATTATTTTAATAATTTGTGTTACATTTAAAAGTTCATCAAATTTGTAAAAACAAGTTTAGGGGTATTGTTTTTTTTTAAGATCAAAGTGAAAATATACAGCCTACAACTTTACAACATTTATGACACACTGATTTAAATATGTAATAGCCTACAACTTTACAACATTTATGACACACTGATTTAAATATGTAATAGCCTACAACTTTACAACATTTATGACACACTGATTTAAATATGTAATAGCCTACAACTTTACAACATTTATGACACACTGATTTAAATATGTAATAGCCTACAACTTTACAACATTTATGACACACTGATTTAAATATATAATAGCCTACAACTTTACAACATTTATGACACACTGATTTAAATATGTAATAGCCTACAACTTTACAACATTTATTACACACTGATTTAAATATATAATAGCCTACAACTTTACAACATTTATGACACACTGATTTAAATATGTAATAGCCTACAACTTTACAACATTTATAACACACTGATTTAAATATGTAATAGCCTACAACTTTACAACATTTATGACACACTGATTTAAATATGTAATAGCCTACAACTTTACAACATTAATGACACACTGATTTAAATATGTAATAGCCTACAACTTTACAACATTAATGACACACTGATTTAAATATGTAATAGCCTACAACTTTACAACATTTATGACACACTGATTTAAATATGTAATAGCCTACAACTTTACAACATTTATGACACACTGATTTAAATATGTAATAGCCTACAACTTTACAACATTTATGACACGTTGATTTAAATATATAATAGCCTACATATTTACAACATTTATGACACACTGATTTAAATATATAATAGCCTACAACTTTACAACATTTATGACACACTGATTTAAATATATAATAGCCTACAACTTTACAACATTTAATTATGACACACTGATTTAAATATATAATAGCCTACAACTTTACAACATTTAATTATGACACACTGATTTAAATATGTAATAGCCTACAACTTTACAACATTTATGACACACTGATTTAAATATGTAATAGCCTACAACTTTACAACATTTATGACACACTGATTTAAATATGTAATAGCCTACAACTTTACAACATTTATGACACGTTGATTTAAATATGTAATAGCCTACAACTTTACAACATTTATGACACACTGATTTAAATATGTAATAGCCTACAACTTTACAACATTTATGACACACTGATTTAAATATGTAATAGACCAGTGCTTCTTTAGTAACAATTAAGCTAACTTGTGGGTTAAAAGCTTCCAATGGATTTCGACAATTTTTAATTTATCATTAAATGATTGACAATATATAAATATTTAATTACAACAATATTTCTATTTATTTTACATAACAAAATGTTTGTAGATCTACAAATCAAAATTTTAAATGCAGGGTGGGGCATATAAAAGTTTTCTGTCTTCTACTCACCCACTATTGAGACAAATTACCTTTTAAAGTGTTACAATAGACATCATCGTTATGTACATATAAATAAATTAAATAATATTTCCATGTTGCTTTTTTTTTTTTTAAGTTGAATAATATAAAAATGTCTTTTTTAAGGCAGAAAAAAATTCAAGTAATTTAACGAAAAATAAAATATGAAAAAAAAAATGTAATGAAATATAAAAAAATGTAAACAAATTTAACAGGAAAAAAAACAACAAATATACGATTTACATAAAAATAAAATTAATAGAAATTAAATTGAACAAAAAAAAAATTAAAAGTAAATCAAAGCAACATTAACCAGAACTGGGGAAAAATAAAAAAAAAATATATTCAAGAGATATCTCACCTAATTTTATTAAAAGCTTAGAAAACAAAAATCATATTTTTTAAGTTTAATTTTTTTTTCCAACATGATAAGATTTACTTCGACTAGGGTCCCTAGTACTAGGGAACTAAATAATACTAGTGAGATCCCCCCCCCCCCCAGTCCAGTCAAACACTTGACGTTCATTACGGATTTAATATTTTTTTTAGAAGTTTATGAAAAATATTCATTTATTAAATATCCAATATAAATTTTGATAATTTTATAATTTAAAAATCCTTAAGATATTGAGATACTAGTAACTAGATACAATTACTATAAATTAAATCACACATCATAATGTCGATAAGAATGTCGTTACCGATGGTAGTTTTTTCCCAAAGTTATTGATAAAATTAAGACTTAAGGCAGCTAAAAAAAATTAAAATAAGGCTAAATCCATGGTAGGTTAAATTATTTCAATTAATATAACATCAGATAAATCTTAAAAGCTGAAAAATTCTTTAAAAATAATAAATAATAATAAGTTATCAGTCTGCTAATAGCAAATGCAAAATGTGGCCAGGATGACCTATCTTTCATAAAAAGTATTTCAAATGAATTAATTTGTCTTTAACTTCTTTTCTTGAAATTTTTATTATATATTAAAAACATAGATTAAAAATGATTTCGAAAGCCTTATCAAGAGAACATTTTAAATGTATAAATATATTTTTATCAAAACTTTACGTTGATCTCTAAAAGTAACAATAGAGAGAAACTGATTAGTCAGTCAAATAGGCATCAAACTTTGGTCTTTTGAAACATAGAATAAGACAGTATCGATAAATATAGTTATTTTTATATTTAATTTCTTTTTATTTACTCCAATGAATTCTATTACTTTTGTAGTTTACAGTATAAAAAAGGCAGCGCGTGTTTGAATATTACAAAATGTGATAGAAAATTTAAAAAGAAACCGAAACAAGCAGCCACTACATATTCATTATTAGCCTATATTATTTAAGAATAACATTGTTAACTGTCTAATATCGATATTGTTACTTATAAGATCGATATGTGAAATTGTAAACAAGAATTTAATCAACTTAATGCATTTATCTTAAGTTTTAGCAATTTTTTTTTTATTACTGTTCATTGGATGTTAAATTAAAAAAAAATATGTAGTTAAAATATATTGTATGCTTTGAGATGAAGTAATTATTATAAAACTGACTGGATTATATAAATACCTGCTAAATAGACTTGTAGCTAACAACTGTGTACAACATACTGAAGTCCGTAGTTACACTATTATTAGGGTCAAAGAAATATATCATTAATAATTAATCAGACATCTAAACTAATTATTAAAAAGTTTTACAACTTACTTTAGCTAGGCTAACTTTATTGACTTTTTTCTAAATGATTAGTAAAGCGGTATGACTAAAAAGAAAAGTAGGTTTAATAGTTCGGTACTTTCCATTGGAAAATATTCGGAAATTCCACAAAACCTGACTATATATATATATATATATATATATATATATATATATGTAATATTTATTTATACACTATACTAGCTATGGCCACGCACAACGAAAGGTCAATTAGAGCCTGATTTAACTCTCAACTGTTGTTCATTTTCGGCCATTTTTTTAAGCTGATTTCAGGGTGTTTTGTAAAACTAGGCATTTTTCGTTATGTTATAAGCTACCTAGTGAAATTATACGTCGTTAAATTTGGAAATGAATAAACTATTTGATGATATAAAACTTTTGATAAAATAGAAATTTGTAATTTTGTAAAATTTTAGTGTAAATGATTTTTGTAATTATTTTTTTTAAACTAAAAATACAAATACATCACAAACGGTAAGAATAAAAAAAAAGGTATGAAGAATTTAAACAAAATCTTTATTATTTACATAAACATTATTCATGTGTACAACACATAAATAAATTTGGACGTAAAATTATGATACTTTTTTTTTATTCAACTTTAAATGATACTATAGAAATTGGAAAAAAAAATAAGGACTCATGCCTCTAGAGTGAAAAAAGACATGTAATTTTAACACAATGTTAGACAAGACAAAATTGATCATTAAAATTTCTATATTATTATTATAAGTGACAGGAAACTCATTTAAATAAATAAAAAAATAAAGTATTCCACCATTTATTTGTTTTTCTAAGGATATTATACTTATTTAAAAGTTGATCACTTTTGTCGCCCCTTCCATATTAAAAAAATCAAATTTCACTTTTCCCAAGAAACCACGCTTAGTCACCAAACAGCCCGGCCTCAAATACGCGCGAAGCACTCCCTTTTTTGACATTTTGTCAAAAAAAGGGAGCCACAGCGACAAAAATTGCTAGTGCGTTATGTCTTTTTTCAAAATAAAACTTGGAATATTTCACCAAGTACCAAATTTTTACAAAAATAAAAAATCTATATTTCTTTGCCACTGTATCCCAGGGTTGGCGTTGCACATATATAATAAAACATAAAAAAAAATGACCAAAAGTAAAAATAAAAAGAATTATAACGTCCTAAAAATTGTCGCTCACCGGTGGTCGAAAAGTCAATGCTACGATGGTTGAGAGTTAAGATATACGGCCTGAATAGGAACTTTTATTGCTGGATCACACACCTCCAGACATCCCCTTCCCTATCGTTATGTACATCTGACGCTTTTGAATAAAGATAAATTTTGAAATGGCCTAATGTGTCTATAAATCTATGTATACTGTCATATATTTCTGTCGACACAGCACTCATTTAGCTATCAACATCTAATACAGTATAACTTAAGATGTGAAATGTCATAACAGATTTCGGTGAACTTAGCATGGCGGATATGATCTAGTAAAACCAACTCCTTTTAATAACCCAGAACGTAAAGTTACTCTCTATATTGTGACTTAATATACGGACACAATGTTTCACCCATTACTACTGCTGTCTAGAAAATTCACATCTAGTATTACTTTCAAAACAGCGTCTTGATTCACTAACACACTATTTGACTACATGTAATTACTACTGTTGTTTGTAATACTTACATGTTGTGGTATCTTCGATATAGCAACTTGTACAAGCCGAGTGTTAGTTACCAGCCCCGTAGTGTGAAAATTATACAGGAGGTGCCAGGCATTCTACAGAAAAGGACAGGCAAAAGCAGGGGATGGGGCAGGTAATACATTTTACTACGTAGAGCAAATACGCAGAGGGAGCCAGACAAATTGCAGGGGGGGCCCGGCCTCCCTGCCCCCCCCGCACGCTACGGGCCTGTTAGTTACTCTCACTCACAAGGTCACCTTTGACAATCGCTTATATCTGCCTAATACCGATGTGTAAGCTCTAATAATATCTGAAGTAGTCATCTTTGGAATTTTTTATTCGTTTTTCGAAAATATTTTATATTTAGAAGGAAATATTCAGCTATTAAAAATCCGTTGGAAGTCAATTTGTATTAACAGTAGCATTTGATTCTTATAGCATTACAAATTGTATTATTGGTCAATATTGATAATAATTATATTGGGAAATATTTAAAGTTATAAAAATAAAATAGGTGATTGACATATCCCCATTTAGCAATGTAACTTATACATAAGAGGTGAATGAATCACTCCTTTGTAGCAATGTAACTTATACATAAGAGTTGATTGAATCACTCCGTGTAGCAATGTAACTTATACATAAGAGGTGATTGAATCACTCAGTGTAGCAATGTAACTTATACATAAGAGGTGATTGAATCACTCCGTGTAACAATGTAACTTATACATAATAGGTGATTGAATCACTCAGTGAATCAATGTAACGTACACATAAGAGGTAATTGAATCTCTCCGTGTAATATTGTAACTTATACATAAGAGGTGATTGAATCACTCTGTGTAGCTATGTAACATATATAAAAGATAATTTGCTGAGTTAAAAACCAATAACTCTTCCGAGTGGCGTGATCATGGTTGGTGTCACTATAGTTGGTGTCACTATGGTTGGCGTCGCTATGGTTGGTATCACTATGGTTGGTGTCACTATGGTTGGTGTCACTGTGGTTGGCGTCACTATGGGTGTTACTATGGTTGGTGTCACTGTGTTTGACGTCACTATGGTTGGTGTCACTATGGTTGGTGTCACTATGGTTGGTGTCACTGTGGTTGGCGTCACTATGTTTGGCGTCACTATGGTTGGTGTCACTATGGTTGGTGTCACTATGGTTGGTGTCACTGTGGTTGGTGTCACTATGTTTGGTGTCACTATGGTTGGCGTCACTATGGTTGGTGTCACTATGGTTGGCGTCACTTTGATTGGTATCACTATGGTTGGTGTCACTATGGTTGGTGTCACTATGGTTGGTGTCACTATGCCTGGCGTCACTATGTTTGGCGTCACTATGGTTGGTGTCACTATGGTTGGTGTCACTATGGTTGGTGTCACTGTGGATGGCGTCACTATGGTTGGTGTCACTATGTTTGGTATCACTATGTTTGACGTCATTATGGTTGGTGTCCCTGTGGTTGGTGTCACTATGGTTGGTGTCACTATGGTTGGGGTCACTCTGGTTGGTGTCACTATGTTTGGCGTCACTATGTTTGGTGTTACTATGGTTGGTGTCACTATGTTTGGCGTCACTATGTTTGGTGTCACTATGGTTGGTGTCACTATGGTTGGTGTCACTGTGGTTTGTGTCACTTTAGTTGGCGTCACTATGGTTGGCGCCACTATGGTTGGTGTCACTATGCCTGGCGTCACTATGCCTGGCGTCACTATGGAATTCTCTTCAAGAAATTCAAAATTTAGTTATGTTTTAAATGAGTGTATATATTTTATTAATCAACATATTTGTATGTTAGAATGTTAAAAAATTAAATACCAATTTCTCCTCCCCAAATGAAAATAAAAATAAAGAGTTAGTGATGAGTCAGTCAAATAGGAATCAAATCACTGTCCGTTGAAACGAACAAAATAGACATAACGATACTATAATTGCCTTTTTAAAAATATTTTTACATTGATTAAATTAATTAAGCAGTCTATTTGAAAATTTACATAAAATGTGGTTTTATTTATAATACAGTATAACTATAGTTTTAAAAAAATCCAGTCGCAATCAAAATTGTTGTTTGACTATTATCGAAATCGTTACTTGAAGATCGCTAAGACGTATTTCTTTAAATGAACATTAAAGAGCGAAATAAATCCTAATATATTTGATATAACCTTTGTTACTGCTCACTTGACTAACTGTAACTTTAATAATATAAATAAATATTACTAACTGACAAAGACATCTTTAAAAAAAACAAAAGAAATGTGAACATAATATTTAAAAATGTAAGTGACGATTTAAATAAAATCTTATTTTTTTCCTGTGAATATTTAGAAAAAACAAACATAAGTTAAATTAATTAAAAAAAAAATGGGTACGAATTAAACTCACTAAAAAAAATTTCTAACCATACCTAATATTTCAACGTCACCAGAATAAATGATATTTTTAAAAATCAAGATATTTTCAGATAGCAGGATTTCCATTATCAGTTTACGTGTTTTTGGAAATTCCTTAGATTTTATTATTGGAAATTTCACGGACGGAGTGGGCGGTTACTCCAGTAGGCATATTTTGTACGACGTATATTCAGGGGTGGACTGGGGTGTTCAAGCGGCCCGGGAAAAAAACCAAAAAAGCGGCCCTATCTTCATGAATTTTATTTTCCATGTGCATTTTTTCCATCCAAATCTGAGGGCCGAGGCCTCCAATATCATGGGTCATTTTACAAATTACAATATACAGTAAAAAATAACGATAAATGAAATTTAAAATTTATAATTGTAAATAAAATATCAAGAATGCGTCAATTCAAGTTATAAATCAATTTATTTTGACTCACTGTGATGGAGTTTATAGTATAAGCAATTTCTGTAAGTTGAGTGCCATTTCGGCTACATGATCTATAATTGTGTCACTATTTAGTTCACTTAAAACATCGGTTTCTGTTGACATAAGCATAAAAGCGTCAAGGTGTGTAGAAGACATCTGGTAATATCCATTAAGACCAATGGTCAGAAAGCGACACGATTAGTCCACCCTTTGGTCCGCCAGTCCAGGGCACTAAATAAGCCCATGGCTAAGGGAATCGACATTGGGTCTCAACTTTTCAAAGTACGCGCCTATAGTGCGAAACTAGGCAATTAGTGCCTGCTCGATCCTCAAGAGCTTCCAGTTTTGGATGGTCGTTCCGTCAGACTGCAGACATGATTGCCTGTCACCCCATTGTTCCAACTTGAGAATCACTGATCTCGTTCAAAATGTTTAATCTGGATACACGCTTGCTCAATAGGTCTCTTTTTCACCCTCTAGATCTGCGCTTGGAAATGCATCGACTTAACAAGGTAGTCGTCTCAGTCATTCCCGTTCATGTTCATATGCCCGGAAATCCACTGCAAAGTCAAATGCTACTAAATTAATTCATCTAACAATATTTTTAAGTAGAGTGTAATATGAAACAGCTTTAAACGAGGTTATCTCATCATGTAAATAAATTGGTTAGGGGAAGATGGGTAGAAACTTTTTCAGGTATTTTACCATTAAATTTATTTAATATGTTTTTTGTATCAATAAAACAAAAATGTATTTCTTAAAAATCTAGAAACATAATAAACGAAGATACATATGAAAATAAATAAAATTCTAAGTCTGTATATTTACATTTAAGATCATTCAGTCTCTTCTGTATTTTAAATGTTCTCCATTTTTATCGGGACGGTATATAATGCAATTTACGTTTTCCCGTTACTCTCTGTAAGAAGTTATTGGTAAGTTTATAAGGCATTAATAACACCCCGTCTTATCTTTGAACTTCTGTGAAAATTGGGGTCAATTTAAATAAATTGGTCTATAATATCTGTTATAGCGGTCAAACTGGTTTTTGGAAACGCTGTTGAAAGTTGTTTTTGCTCTTCTTTAGAATCACTGCTTTTAATACTTTTGTGTTCTTCTTGGTCCACTAATTCCTTGAGCTCATCATTAGAACGACTTTTTGCCGTTGCATACACTATTTCTTCGACATCTTTCACATTATCTTATTTTATCTATACCGGTTTTTTTCTCTAATTACATTATTTTTCTCACTTTTTCATTAATATTGACAGTACTTACAATAACCTCAACAAATGATAGAAATGAAAACAAGCAATTAAGCCTGTTCCATTCTGGACACAGGACGTGTTAGAGCATTTTCGTATTATGTATCAGTACGTATGCTATCTTTCAGTAAATATTTGTAAATTTTGTAAATGTTTATAAATTTAATTGTGCAATGCATATATTTGAAAGTTTTAGCTTTCTTGTTCTTCTTCGATCTACATTTTCTTCTTGGTCATGAACAACTTCTGCTTCCTCTTCTTCTTGCAAAAGATCTACTGCACCGTTTCCTTTGACAGTCCAGTTGGCAACAAAATCAGCTTAGCATATTTCATATAACAGATTAGGTCGCTCTGCATACCTCTCAACTGGACCCTTTGTCAGGATGTCTGTACAAAGTTAACGTAACATATTTATACACACACACATTCATGCGTGTATACACACATACATACATTATACCTACCTACACACCTAACTACGCACATTTATACATGCATATTTAAATATATATGTAGACTCAATCTCATATACATATATACACATACTACACACATACCGACCCACCCACCTACCTACTGTCTACCAATCTATACAATATCTGTCTATCTTATATTTTGGCCTTGAGAGGTCAAATCGCGAAATGGACTTTTGATGTACACTTGGCAGGCTAAGACCTACACAATGATATATACATCATGGGTCTAGGACTTATGGTTGCTGAGATATAGGGCGGTCCATTATTAATATAGCTTATATAGTAAAAAACAGCACTTTATAAGGCCCCTTTTACGGCCCTGAGAGGTCAGATCACAAAATGGAAAAAATGTCATTTCTTGGTAGGCCAAGACCTACAAAATGATATATACATCATGGGTCTAGGACTTATAGTTGCTGAGATATAGCGTTCCTTTATTAATATAGCTTATATAGTAAAAAACGGTACTAAGGCCCCTTTTACGGCCCTTAGAGGTCAGATCGCGAAATGGAAAAAGCTATTTCTTGTCAGGCCAAGACCTACAAAATGATATATACATCATGGGTCTAGGACTTATGGTTATTGAGATCTAGGGTGATGACAGACAGACAGTTATAAGGCCCCTTTTACGGCCCTGAGAGGTCAGATCGCGAAATGGAAAAAAAAGTCATTTCTTGGTAGGCCAAGACCTACAAAATGATATATACATCATGGGTCTAGGACTTATAGTTGCTGAGATATAGCGTTCCTTTATTAATATAGCTTATATAGTAAAAACGGTACTAAGGCCCCTTTTACGGCCCTGAGAGGTCAGATCGCGAAATGGAAAAAAGCTATTTCTTGGCAGGCCAAGACGTACAAAATGATATATACATCATTGGTCTAGGACTTATGGTTATTGAGATCTAGGGTGATGACAGACAGACAGACAGACAAAACGGGGACAATAGAGCATTTTTTTTTTCGAAAATGCTCTAAAAATACGTTCGTATGACACTGCTTCTGATATCGTGAAGCCTAACGCTACGCGTGCAATTTAGGGAAAACCCAAAATTCAAATTAAAGAATGTTAAACCGAAAAAGCGCTAAACGAAATAGCATTACGTTGGATATTACTGTATTCCAAAAATATTAATATGATAAAGAAGTCTACGATCTCCGAGTTCAGTATAACTCATTAATGATCTATAACTGAGGTTATGTTATTTTGAGTGTTTATTGTAAAATCCTTCTATCGGTGCCCCAACCCTTGTATTTTCGCAATTTTCATTAGTGCAGCCTTTTCAGGTATTGTAGAGCAATGAGAGCCATCCTTTTAATTTTCAATAAAAATAAATTAATACTGTTTGATCATCATTTTATTTTTTTTTACATCATGTAATCTGTCTAAGGCTACAAGGAGTTGTCCATTGTTTGCTTAAATGAAAATAATCACTGGTCTATATGTGGGTGTGAGAGAGAAATAAACTAAGACAGTTCCAGGGATATAGAGTGGCGGGGTAGGGGTTAGGGGGGGTATTACTCTTAAGGATTCAAACTCCATTATAAAACCAAGTATAGTCTCTCGCTCAAATCATTACTCCCCCCCCCTCCCTTTCGTTTCACTATTAATGTATACTTTAAATTTCAGAACCAATCATATAAGACACCCCCCCCCCCCGCGATTTATCAAATATTTCTACAATCAACATCCCCCCCCTATAATTATCTAGTTGTACTCCAATACACTGTCTGTTTTTTCTATAACAATAATATACTGTCCATAATATTTTTTTAGACGTGAACAAGTTGAACTTTATAGTGTCACATCTTATTGGATGTTTTAACCAGGTCAGTATTGGTCACTGGGTGAATGACAGATTTGAAATAATTTACCAACACACCATGTCCAGTAAGTGGTGGAGCCTCAGTTTATGGATATAGATGTGGTCCTTGTTACAATCAACTTGTCCACAGTCGTATTGTCTAATGAGATGTTTACAAAAAAACAAAACAAAAAAAAACATGTGTTGTTTGTTTAGTGTTATAAAATATTTAAATTTATATTTAATTCTAAAACTTTGAAAACTAAATGTTTTTATTTATTAATCATTTCTATTTGTATTTTGTTTTCATTCAATGTTCAATTATCTAATGTTGGTCTTATTGTTGATAATATTTGTCAAAATTATTGAATAAATGTAAAAATCACCACTTTTTTAAACATGAAAACATTCACAATTACAGAATTTACACTATGTAATATGTACTTTTCTATTGGACTAGATTCAATATAGCTCTTTATTAGTAGCTTTCCTTTCATGGTTAGTGGCTACAGACCAATATTATGTTTAGTGGCGCCATACAGAAAGTATGTTCAGTGGCGCCATACAGAAAGTATATTTAGTGGCGCCATACAGAAAGTATGTTTAGTGGCCCTTGATGGATAGATCGTTATTCTAATCAAACAAGGCATTTCATAGAGCGAATTGATTTTAGATTTACACAACAATTATTTGGAATTAAAACGTTTCACTTAATCCACAGTATCCAAGGGTAATTGGGAAGGAGATACAAGTGTGTTGCAGCGGCATAATTTTCTTGAAAGACATCCAAGAAAGGTCGCCAGTTGACTGTGGGAATTATCACCAAGCCACAGTACCAAATATCCCATAGTGTAGTAAAGCACATTCCACTATGAAAAAAATAAACATCATCTCGACTGCTAACGTGTGATATATACCAGCCGATATACTTTCGCACCATTCGGGAAAATTTTGAGAACAGCCAACTTTTGTTAATATATCTGGCCTGTTGATGGGCATTGTCTAACTGGCGAGTACTTTGACATGTTTTCCCCTCCCCAACACCTGAAAACTTTTTTTCTGGGTTTTTTTTTTAAATGTAATAATTTTGCTTGGGATGGGGGGGGGGGGGATACAGAATGTCAACCCTCAACGGCATCCCCCCTCCCGCCCACCAACTAACTAGGATTTATGATTTCTTTTTTTTTTCTTTAAAAAGGAATATATAAATTATGTTAATATTGTCTTTATCATGAGAATGTTAAATTTGTATTTTATGTTTGTTTAAATATGTAAAAAAAATCCCTCATATTTCTGTATGATTGAATGCATGTAGCCTATAAGTGCTTTTACAGAGAGGGTTATTAAAAGTAACATTCTAAATCATGGCATAGTCTTTAACAATAAGCCCCTTTTACATACGGCATGTACACGCTCTCTCTCTCTCTCTCTCTCTCTCTCTCTCTCTCGCTTTCTCTCTCTCTCTCTCTCTCTCTCTCTCTCTCTCTCTCTCTCTCTCTCTATTATAACTGATGAATTTAGTTAGATTTTTGAGACGGAGTAAAATTGCCAAACTTGTATGTTAAAGATGGCTAAGTAAATTTGACTAAAACGCACATATTTAAAACAGAACAACAGAAATGGTACTATTTCTATGTTTATTTCACATCTACCTTGCATAGTGATTAATAATTGTACACTACATCTAACACACTATTACAAATATAAAATAGATGTAACATATTCAGAATTTTTTACAATAAAACCGTACAGAGTCAGGTACAATAATACAAATAATTTTAATATTAGTATTGGAGGACACTGAATAAATGCATATATTTAATAAACATTACTATTCTAGTTGTATTACAGTTTCGTGATATGATTTTTCCTTTTCTGGCCTTTATGTTCAGTGGAAGATTAAAATATTTTTATTTTAATTTATTTACTTATTTTTTATTGACTATTTCGATGTTGATATTGTTTAGTGCAAAGGTCTTATGTTTCTTCAATAAAACAAAGCTATTTTATTTTTAGCCAGCAATACTCGAAGGATAAGCATAAAATGAATAGTAATATCATTTACTGTCAAAACATTGAAGTTTAATACAATTCCATGAGAATAATATTATTAGAAATACACAAATACATGTATATTATTGAAAAAACACAGGTAGGAAATATTAATAATCACAACAAAGAAAAATTAACAACAGAAATGTGTTAAAGATCCAACTTGTTTTTGTTTTTAAATTTAAAACAAATGTTTAAAAGTTTGATGAAATTTTGGACTTGTAGTGACGTAGAAAATAAAATTAAAGGAAGAGTTTATAATATACAAAATGTTTTCTGCATTCATTAATAATCTTACTCATCTGTATTTTAAATGAAAAGCATAACCATCTTGAAACATTATTGTTTCAATAATTCCAGATGGGACTAAAACTAGAAATATCAACGACATAGACAAACATAAACTTATCTTCAGTGATCTCAGTTCTTTGACTTGTTTAGCCATTACATTTTCAGACAGGCCTTTTAAATTCTTAGAAGATTTTGTTATATTTTTCACTGTCATTACTGTACATAATAGAACAATAAGTGTTGGAATAGCCATGGAGTAGATATTAACAAAAATACTAAAATAGAAACCACTAAAAAAACTATAATTATTTTGAAAGAATTCTGTTTTAAAAGTTTTTATAAACGTAACATTATCTACGGTATAATAACTAAGATAAATTATAGCACATGATGGGCTTAAAAAACCCGCTAGAAGAAATGTTATGAGCACAGCGAGAACTTTAATTCTAAATTTTGTGACGATTCTTGACACATGGAATGGAAAACAAACAGCTATCATTCTCTCTACAGATAGCATTATCACAAAGTAAGAACTTGTAAATAAACACACAATTTTAATGTAATCAAACACTGTTAAGTAAATTGCAGTTAATGTAAAAGACAAATATTTATTCCAGTAATATACAATAAAAGCAATATGTTGTAAAACAGTCAAAATTGAGAAAATAAAATATGATACAGAAAGATACAACAGAATCTAGTTTGTTGTATCTCGCATATTGTGTTGTGATAATACCAACATGTTCAATATATTTCCAACAATACCCGTCAAACCCAACAAGTTTGCTACAACACAGTTGATGAAGATGTCCATGGCTGTGTACGCTTCATCACTCAGATCCAGTAAACGTTCTTGATTGATTGTCTCATTGTGGACTCCAATATATGTAATATTCATTGTCTTTTTATTTATATCGTTGAAACGATTCAATATTCTAAAAAAAAAAATATTAAATAAATAAAAAGTTAAGATTTACCTTAAATAAAACACACACACAAATACACACACACACTGTATGATCGTTTTTTTTTTGGGTAGGTCTTTGGGAAGGGGGAAAGGGTCAAATAAGGGACAAGTAAGGGGCAAGTAAGGGACAAGTAAGGGGCAAGTAAGGAGTAGCGTTGTGTGAGATTATGTTGGTTATACTCAATCGGAAAAAAAGATTCATCAACAATAAAAATTGCACTTTACCATAACTGTTAGAAATTTTATTTGACCTAAAATGGACTTTTTAGTTGATATACTATTAGCAAATTTTTGTTTATTTTCGTTGAATATAATCCTGTTTTTTTTTAAAATGTATAAGGTTAAAAACAACAGTAAGATGTCATGCCAAAACATGCCTACATATTCTCTAAGTGATTTAATTACAGTCTAACATACAGTGCGTATGGGTGCTTATATAAATAGTTAGTTACACATAAACAATTCAATGAATCATAACACTGGATTGAGTAAAATAAGTAAAATTTTCTATATTAAGTGTTGTAAATTGGAAAAAAAAATATTGTAGTCAATTTGTTAGGCAAGATTTCTCTGAACATTTTTATTAAAAGTTATTGTAAAAAAGTAAGGTGAGTTCCTGAAGAAAAAAAAAACATAAAGCTAGATACTACTACAGATGTATTCATCAAAAATGGGTGTACACAAATAAAAAATTGTTTGCGTTTCAAACGTATAATTTGAACAAAAAAAAAACAACAACAACATATAAGTGAATTAAAATTTATCAGGTTTTAAATTGTTATAAAAAGAAATAAAAATATATTGCGGTCTATAAATTAGTCAACATTAAATTTGTTCTAACTGTACCTGCAAAACTGATGAATAGAAATACACCATAGATCAATTTTAAAGTTATCACACTGTAATTATATGGGTCTATTTATGTCATGTTAGAAAGGATATTAAGAACCATATTAATGTATTTTTTTATTATGACAATCTAAAGGATAAACCATAAAGAAAACGAATACATGAATGGAATTTCGAATCCTTTTCACAAAATGCTAAAGCCGGTTCCTTAACCAAACAGCTAATAAATTGCATTTAAAGGTGGACATTATATAAAAAATAAATTGTCTGATTACTTTTAAGCTTACACAGTTTAGGTTTAAGTCTTAGTAGCACGGTCGTAATTTGTAATTTAAGAACAAATCAAAACAGTATTTAATTTTAAAAAAATAATAATGATATTGTTATGACCCTCTCGGTGCGCAGCGTACAGTGTACATAGTGAACGCGATGACGCAGTAGAGACAGTGACGTAGAAGCCGGCAAGAAGATGGCCGTGATATTGTTGTCGTTGTCAATGTTAAAAGATTAGTAAATACTCTTGGAACCCACGCCGGCCTGTGTGTTGTTTTGATTTTATAAACAGAATTTTAAAGAGTTGTAACATTGGCGTCAGAAGTCGGAATTTCTTTTTTTGAAAATGGCCGGTAAGAAGCTAAGTAAACTTCTAGTCGTAGAGTTGATAGAAGAATTAGATAGTAGGGGCCTCCCTACTGACGGCAACAAGGAGCAATTGGCCTCTAGACTAAAGGATGCTCTGATAAAGGAAGGAAATGATCCTGAGAGCCACTGTTTCGAGTCTGAAATCGAAATGTTAAGAAAAGAAATGAGAGAAGGCCAGAATGAAATGCAAGAATTACTTAAGAATGACAGGAAAAAAATACTTCAAGCAATAAGAGACGAAATAAGAGATCTGAAGAAAGATCACAACACTAGAACCGAGAAAGCAAAGATTGAATTACCAAAAGTGAAAGTAGTGAATGAAACGACAACAAAAGAAAACATGACTCAGAGACAGACAGAGTTAATCATTGAAGCAGACTTAGACATGCGGCCAGTTTTATCTGAGGATGTGGTCATCCAGGAAGTGGTACCTGAGGATGTGTTTATCCATGAAGTGGTAACTGAGGATGTGGTCATCCAGGAAGTGGTACCTGAGGATGTGGTCATCCAGAAAGTGGTACCTGAGGATGTGGTCATCCAAGAAGTGGTACCTGAGGATGTGGTCATCCAGGAAGTGGTACCTGAGGTTGTGGTCATCCAAGAAGTGGTACCTGAGGATGTGGTCATCCACGACGTGATACCTGATGATGTGGTCATCCAAAACGTAGCGCACGAGAAGGAACTAATCCTAGAAGAGCCGCCCAGCGATCTGAGCCCCTGTGAGAATGATCGGTCTGCAGAATGTCTGAAAGCTTGTTGCAACCGCAGCCCTGGTTACCTTGAATATCCAGACAACCTAACAAATTTATACACAGCAGAAATGGATGCAAATGAAAACAATTAACCAGCCTTTGGCAGGGAAACATGCCATGCAGCAATAACAACCGGAGAGAGTACAACGATTGTTGCGGATACCCTAATGAAGTCCCCGCACCTAATGAAGGACCAACACCTAATGAAGGCCCAGCACCCAATGAAGTCGCAGCATCTAATGAAGGCCCAGCACCTAATGAAGGCCCAGCACCTAATGAAGGCCCAGCACCTAATGAGGTCACAGCATCCGATGAAGGCCCAGCACCTAATGAAGGCCCCGAAACTAATGAAGGCCCAGCACCCAATGAGGTCACAGCATCCGATGAAGGCCCAGCACCTAATGAAGTCCCCGCACCTAACGAAGTCCCAGCATCAAATGAAGGCCCAGCACCTAATGAAGTCCCAGCACCTAATGAAGTCCCAGCACCTAATGAAGTCCCAGCACCTAATGAAGTCCCAGCATCAAATGAAGGCCCAGCACCTAATGAAGTCCCAGCACCTAATGAAGTCCCAGCATCAAATGAAGGCCCAGCACCTAATGAATGCCCCGAAACTAATGAAGGCCCAGCACCCAATGAAGTCCCCGCACCCATTGAAGTCCCCGCACCTAATGAAGGCCCTGGACCTAATGAAATCTCCGCACCTAAGGAAGGCCCAGCACCCAATGAAGGCCCAGCAACTAATGAAGGCCCAGCATCTGATGAAGGCCCAGCATCAAATGAAGGCCCAGCACATAATGAAGTCCCAGCACATAATGAAGTCCCAGCATCAAATGAAGGCCCAGCATCTAATGAAGGCCCCGAAACTAATGAAGGCCCAACACCCAATGAAGTCCCCCCACCCAATGAAGTCCCCGAAACTAATGAAGGCCCAGCACTCAATGAAGTCCCCGCACCCAATGAAGTCCCCGCACCTAATGAAGGCCCAGCTCCTAATGAAGTCCCAGCAACTAATGAAGGCCCTGGACCTAATGAAGTCCCCGCACCTAAGGAAGGCCCAGCACCCAATGAAGGCCCAGCAACTAATGAAGGCCCAGCATCTGATGAAGGCCCAGCAACTAATGAATCTCTTCAGTAATTCACGCTATAAAATTCTTATTTGTGTAAAATTTCTCTTAATTAACAGTCCCTAATGCAAACTATTTCTCTTCATACAGTCCCTAATGCAAACTATTTCTCTTCATACAGTCCCTAATGCAAACTATTTCTCTTCATACAGTCCCTAATGCAAACCATTTCTCTTCACACAGTCCCTAATGCAAACTATTTCTCTTCATACAGTCCCTAATGCAAACTATTTCTTATCATACAGTCCCTAATGGAAACTATTTCTATTCATACAGTCCCTAATGCAAACTATTTCTCTTCATACAGTCCCTAATGCAAACTATTTCTCTTCATACAGTCCCTAATGCAAACTATTTCTCTTCATACAGTTCCTAATGCAAACTATTTCTCTTTATACAGTCCCTAATGCAAACTATTTCTCTTTAACCGATTTTCTTCATACAGGGAAACTAGAGCAGAATTTCAAATTCATGAAAACTAATGTACACATGTGTTACGTTTTGAGAATAGAAAGTATGAATTAATTATTATTTTTTAACCTGTATAATGCACTAAACTTTTATTGTTCTTCTATGGAGAGTATGCATGTCTTATAATTATATGTCTAAACATGTAGTAATATTTTTGTCAAATTTTCATATTGCAGTTAAATAAATTAAATATATTCCCAGAGTTTACTATTAATAAGGTATTTATCGAGCTATCTATTTCCCTACAAAAGATCTAAACTCTAGATCACGTTTTTATAAGTGTTTACGTATAAAATTATTCTTTGTTCGATAACTCAACCATTGCATTTCACAGTTTGCGTTTTAGCAGCGTACAATTTTTTCAGTTCCCTTTTTTTTGTTTTATATACAATCTGCACGTCTGTTTTCTCACATCTCATAGAACAATCCAAGCCAGACTTTTAATTTTATTTAGAGATAATTGATCCATATTTCAACAATGTCTTAATTTTTTTTTTATCCGATGTATAGTCTAAAACTTTAAGAATGGTCTACTGTTTGCTTCAATGAAAATAATCACTAGTCAATATGTGTGTTAGAGAGAAGTATACAGGGAGAGAGGGTGGCGACGGTGGGAGCTATTCCCTTATAGCAATTCAAACCCAATTAAAAGAAAAAACAAACATCATAGTCTAGCACTGATGGTCGTCATTACTTGCCCCTACTCCCCATGACTACCCTAATGAAAACGAGTGTTTGTTATATTAAAGGTCAAACAATTGTATTGGTTAATAAATTCAATCGGTGTAACGACATTAAGATAAAGACAATGAATAGTACCGATCTTGTAGTTAACAATGAGACAATAAAGCAAGAAATATTGCTTGATTTAAGTGATGATGCGTTTACAGCCATATACATCATGATCTTCATAAATTGTGTTCTAGTCAACTTGCTGGGTTTGGTGGGTATTGTTAGAAATAAACAGAATATGTTGGTATTATCGCAACACAATATGAGAGATACAATAAGTTTGATTCATTTGTATCTTTATGTATTAGACTTTATATGTTCAACTTTGTTTTACAAATTATTACTTACATTGTATATAACTGTAATTAATATGTGTATGTTATATTAACGGCAACCTACTATAAATACATTAAAATTGTTTGCATATTTATAAGTAGTGACAATAATAACTATAAAGAGAATGGCATCTGTTTGTTCCATTAATTTTTATAACTCGGGATGCTAATGTTTTTCATTCATAAACCAGATTTTTATGAACTCTTCATTTAATTTTCTTTTGTACGTCACTACAAGTCCCAAATCTCACACACTGTTTAAAACTTTGTTTTGAATTTTAAAATACTGCAGGATCCCCCTTCAAAGTATTTATGATATCCCCCATTAATATCTGAAAAGACTTCAACAATTATTTTGCTATATAATACAGCTCCACTGCCCCCCCCCCTTAGTACCTAATGACTTCACCCCCTCCCCTTCCCCGGTTAATCAATTTCCAAACCCCACTTCAGTTATCATATACGTTCCCCAATTTAACAAATAAAACTGCAACACTCCATCCCTCAATTAATCTAATAAGATTCCATCCCTCCCTTTCCCCTTTAAATTATCTAATAAAACTTCCCACCCCCAATTTTTTGATAACAATAAACAACGTAACTATATTATACATCAATTAATTACTCATGACAACAAAAACACACAAACAAAAAATACTTTTATATGATAAATGAATAATACAAACGTTTTGTAGCTAGTGTAGTTCTTGTGAATAGGTAAAACAGACAGGTTAAATTCAGTTTAATTTTGCACATTTGAAGTCACGTTTTTTAAAAATGTTTTCGTGTAATATTCTTTCATTGATACCCCTACCATTGCATTTTCCAATATCTGTTATGACAACGTACTATTTGTTCAAATTCTATTTTATTGTTTTTATAATTCATTCATGATTGAACATTATTCTTTTTTTTTTTAATATTCTGTTTAGTATGAAGATCCAAATTGAAAAGGTCCACTGTTTTTTTCAATAAAAATAATCACTAGTCTGTATGTGTGTATCAGAGGGTGAGAGAGAGATAGAGAGAGAGAGAGAGAGGCAGAGAGAGAGAGAGAGAGAGAGGGCCAGAGAGAGAGAGAGAGAGAGGGCCAGAGAGAGAGAGAGAAGTGACGCGTGGAGTTATATCCACTAAATTTTCGCGATTAAGCTAAACATTACTTGTCCCTCTTCCTAAAAAAAAACACAACTAGATGGCTTGTGTGTAGTTTTTTTTTTTTAGGAAAATTGTAATTTTATTTTTTAGATTTTATTGGTTCAACGTTATAAAGACAAAGACAATGAATAGAACAGATCTTAGAGTTAACAATGAGACAATGCATCAAGAAAGTTTGCTGGATCTCAGTGATGAAGTGTATACAGTCATGGACATCTTCATCAACTGTGTTGTATCCAGCTTGTTGGGTTTGATGGGTATTGTTGGAAATATACTGAATATGTTGGTATTATCACAGCACAATATGAGAGATACAACAAACTTGATTCTGTTGTATCTTTCTGTATCAGACTTTATATTCTCAGTGTTAACAGTTTTAGAACATATTACTTATATTGTAGATTACTGGGATAAATATTTGTATTTTACATTCAATGCATTTTACCTCGTAATGTTTGAATTCATTAAAATCGTGTGCTTATTTACAAGTACGTACTTTGTGACAATGTTATCTGTAGAAAGAATGATAGCTGTTTGTTTTCCATTTCATGTGTCAAGAATCGTCACAAAATTTAGAATTAAAGTTCTTGCCGTGCTATTAACATTTCTTTTAGCAGGGTTTTTTAGCCCAGTTTGTGGTCTAAATTATCTTGGTTATAATACTAAAGATAATGTTACTTTTGTAACAACTTTTCAAACAGAATTTTATCGGAATAATTTTAGTTTTCTTGCAGGTTTTTATCTGACTATTTTTGTAAATATTTACTCCATGGCTATTCCAACACTTATTGTACTATTATGTACAGTAATGACTGTTAAAAAAATGACAAAATCTTCTAAGAACTTTAAAAGGTCTGTCTGAAAATATAATGTCTATACGAGTCAAAGAATTGAGATATGTGAAGATAAGTTTATTCATGTCAATGTCGTTGATATTTCTAGTTTTGGTTCCATCTGGAACTATTGAAACATTAATAACTCGGTCTCCGGATGTTTTACATTTAAAACAAAGATCTATATGGGTTTTATTGTGTGCTGGTAACATTTTGTACATTATGAACTCTTCTTTAAACTTTCTTTTGTACGTCACTACAAGTCCCAAATTTCGTCAGACGTTTAAAAAATTGTTTTGAATAAAAAATGAGAATCATATGACGTAAATATTGTGACAATTCCCCTCTCTTCCTTACTTTAAAATTTATAGAACAAATTCAGAATCCCGCAGTTATCTAATCAAACTTCACCCCCCCCCCACCACACCTTTTCTAATGCGCACACCCTTTCCCCATAAGTTATAAGACTCCAACATCCCGTTTGATAAACTTAAAAAAAAAAACACCAGCCCCCATTTTCTATTACTATTACCTCTCTTTCCAATGATATGACTATCTCACCTCCCCGGACTCTGGATAGCAAGAAATATCTTGTTCATATCTTTCGAAATGTGGATAATTTGATCTTCAGTGTCACATCCTGATTGATGTTGTAAACAGGTCAGTGTTGGTCACTGGGTGTATGATAGATTCAACAAATGTACCTACGCAACATGTCCAGGAAGTAGTGGAGACTCAGCTCATGATGTGGTTTATAGATGTGGTATTTGTACTATTAACCTGTCCACTCTGGAAGTATGCATTCTAACCTTTATTACAGTGGAACTTGTATTGTCTAGTGAGTTGTTTGTAAACAAACAATATAATGATGAATGTTTATTTAAAAAAAAATATTCCTTGCTTATTATTGTTACACATATATTTAAAGTTTTTTTTTTTTTCTCAAATTTTAAAAAAGTATTTTTTTTTTAATTTATGCACTATTTCTGTTAGCTAGGATAAAATAAAAAAAACAACAAAAAACAACAATATTTGTATTTTGTTTTCATACAATCATTAAATATCATCATTGTGTTGTCTTTTTGTTGGTAATAGTTACTATATATTTATTGAATATAAGTAAACAAGAATAAAACACATTTTTTAAACATGAAAAAAATCATAAAATTAATTTCTAGACATTATACATTGTAACAACTTATATTTTTTTTTTATTTTCATGGGTAAAGGTGTGTTTTCTTATTCCATAATAACTACAATAATGGCTATTGTTTTACAAAATCTTTTCTTTCTATGATCAGAGTTATGATATTTTGAAATACTTCTGTACAGAGTAGTCTTCTAGAACATTGTCGAACTGAAATAATTTTCCGTTTACGAGAAAATTTTAGTTACAAAATCGTTATTACAGAGAAATTATTGATTTAGAAGCATTGAAATATAACAATTGGGAGCCGGGGACAAATATAGTCCTATTTAACTGATATTGACAACTTGTATTCGTCACAGTGGTAAAGTTGTATTAGAAGAAAAAGAGTCCAACATAAAAATTGTCTTAAAAACTATTTAATAATACTGTTTAAGGTTAATTGATAAATTGAGATTCCTTTGGAAGGGATATAACCAGTATAATTTTAACTCAGTGATATTTCTTGAAATTAATCGTGTAATGTTTAGATCCTTTAAAAAAAGTACAACTGTGTTTAGATCAAATTGTATTTTATGTAGAGATAAAGGCGGACTAAATGACGGGTATTTTGCCAGTGTCCCACGTTGGAAAGGAGGCCTGCAAGACCACAGTTGTTTATTGTTGTTGGTTCCTTATTTACGAATAACTTTAGTTAGGCCCACGCCAACAATTTTTTGGGAAAAAATTTGGTAACTGCATTCTGTAGTTTTACCAAATTAAGTCATTCCCGTAATACCTCTTAATAAAGTATGAAACAAAAAATGTGTTACTTATGAGCTTGATATTTATTTTTTATGTTGGCTAAATTCTCAATAGTTTTGATGGTCGCAAAAATTTAGTTGGTTAAAGGTTTGGTGCTACAAGTAACGGCTGTGAAGTGTAGCAACGATACAAGATTTTTGTCATAAAACTATTACAAAAAAAAAAAACTAGATGCATTTAAAAAAAAAGTAAATTCACTTAAGCCCCTAAGGACTCATCGGGACAGATGAAGTGCAGAATTCATCTGTTTCAGTAACTTTGGCATATGAAGGGATTGTGTGGTTAGCACAACGCCCAGCCGCCTTTACTCCGCCAACTTAAAGTCAGGTACCCATATAAAGCTTGGTGGACTTTGAGACTTTTACCAGGACCTTAAAAGAGTTAAGGTTCTCACTGAAATTCTAACCCGGAACCATTCGGTCGACTGTCAAGCGCTCTGCACCACTCGACCACCCGTTCCCTGTATTTTAGTTTTCATTTTTATTTCAACTTGTTAAGTGTAAGGGACAAGTAAACACAAAGATCTATGAGTAAGTTAAAAGACACAACAAGTGATAAGTTAGAGACCAAAGTGACAGACATAGGTGTCAGGAGTTTAAGAGTGAACAATTAAGTGACGTAACACTAAAATGTTTGTGGGACAGAGCTAAGTGTGTTTCAGAAGATGTTAAAAATGGTGGTGTTGTTTCATTTATAATAAAAGATGGTCTGTTGGAATGGTGTGTGCAAATTTTCGTGTGCATGATATAAAACGAAACTTGTGTTCGCTCTGTTAGTGAACAGCTCCAAGTAACGTGCACTGCATATATTTGATACGTTTTTTTTGTATTCGCAATATGCCATGTAGCCGGTTTATTCGCATACATAATATTTGGTGTGTGTGTGGTAGTATGACCGACCTGGAGGTATGTTTTGTAGTTTAGACAATACGTTGTGTAGTGTAATATAGAAGTAGCATTGTGTAGTTATGTCGTACATGATTTTATTTGTAACATGTATGCCCTGAGTTGAATATAACCTGTCAGAATAGTACTTCGTCAGCGTGAATTGCCCTGCCTTAAAGGCACCTTGACTGCCCTGGCTTGAAGGACACCTATCCGTTCTGAAGGGAGTTTAGACCTAGACGGCCCAGGCTTGAGAGATCACTGGAAAGTTTAACGTAATAGGTGATGTAGCTCTACGCAAAAAATTATGTCATGGTCGCGGCATTTTGTTAAGCTCAGCGCGGTTCCATATTAATCAATTATTTATTTCTATAAACATTAACATTGTTTATTATATAATAAAAAAACTGGCATTGGCAAGATGTCAAAATGTGTATATATAATAATAATTGTGAAAGCATCAATTGAACTGCCACGAAAATAAACTGGTTTGAATAATTAATTGAACATACACAAAGTCAATGCTTTTTGCAGCGGTAAAAATGTCGAGAACATGGCCATATGACTTAATATATTTGTATATAAAAGGGATTGCTCTCCAGTTTTTAATTTATAAAATTCTTTAAAGAACTTCTAAAAAGTGAATTTAACCGTATTTAGTGAACAGAAGTAATACAATAATAGAAACTGGCTCTGTGGTAAACACAAAAATCTCACTCCTTAAATTATATAATTACATGTCATTCACTGCACCCCAGTAAGACATCTCGTGTTCTCCTGTTTTACTGTTAGCTACGTACTAAACACCAGAGTCTATATTTGACATACCGAACTATACATCGTCTTCAGACCTCCAGCTCCTGGTGCCACTTCAAAATAAAAACCATTTAAAATATGTTCAGCCCTACAATATATGTTACATATACCACAAAGACACATGTACAATACACACACACCACACTCAAACACACACCACACACATACACACAGAGACACACACTAGGTTAAAAACTACAGATGAAAACCAGGCTACTAACTCTCCATTTTGTTTACAAACAAAAACTTTTGAATGTTTGTCTAGGGTAATGAAAGTTGCAAAAGTCTACGAACTAAGACATAGTGTAAAAGAGTGAAAGGGGGAGGGAAAATCCGAGCTGTAAAAACAACAAGAAATGATTCGGGTTAAAAATAAAAATAGCAGTATCTAAAATGTTAGAAAGATGTCAATGTCGATATCGTTACCATAATTTCTCAGTTGTAGAGCCCAGCGTAAACTGAATGTACAACGAGGACAATTTTGCCACATCTAAAAAAAAGAAAAAAAAAATCAGCAAGAAAGACAGGGATGAGATGCCGAAGAGGAAAAACGATGGGAACTACAACATTCAGACCGCACATTATTGAAACATTGCTGAGGAGTTTGTGTGGTAAAGTCGGTATGTGATGTTTGTTGATCAATCAAAGCCAGACTTTGTATTTTTCTAGGTATCGACTATTGATTCATGATTCATTGTTTTGTTTTTTTTAAATCTTTTGTTTATTCTAAAGCTTTAAATAATGGTCCATTGTTTTCTTCAATAAAAATAATTACTGGTGCGTGAGAGAGATAAATTGACAAAGAAAGTGACAGTGAGTTAGGGTGGAATGGTAGGGGGTATTCCCTTAATTAGATTCAAACCCATTATAGTTTTACCCACACTCTCATCATTCCTTGCCCCCTCCTCCGTGTCATACTCTAAAGAAGTGTTCCTAGACTGTGAGTTGGTTTGTGTTATATTGAAGGTCACTCTTAATCTTATTTTTGTAATTTGATTTAATTGGTTACAGGACATAAAGTCAAAAACAATTAATAGAACAGATCTTGGAATTAACAATGGGACAATTAAACAGGAAAGATTATTGGATCTAAGTGTGCTAGACAACTTGCTAGGTTTGATGGGTATTGTTTGAAATATAATAAATATGTTTGTATTGACACCAAAAACACTATTAGAGATACGACACACATGATTCGGTTATATATTTCTGTTGGAGACATTATATTGTTAACTACGACTGTTTTACAACATATTTCAAAAAACTGAAATTAAAATTAGTCAATTAAAACTTTTTTAAAACGGTAAGGGGGAACAACTTTGGTGATAAATAATAAAACACAATTCTGAAAAATTTCCTCGCCCCATTTCCTTAAAAAAATTATATCACAAGTCTAAAAATTCCCACTCTCCACAGAATGATCTGTAAGACTCCAACACCTCTCCCCACCCTGTCGATCAAACTATAGGCACGCGACTGCAGATGTTTACTTATTGTATCATTCATGGTCATAAATTAGAATCAATGATTGACAGTTGTTGGAAGGTCATACAGCTGCTATAGTTGTATGTGAACGTCACAGCTCCTGCGTTCAGTTGTGTTAACTTGTATTTTTCAATATTTTCTGTTTCTATATATTTTCATGGTCCTGTATAGCCTATTAAAGATCTAAATTTGAGGTAACATCTTTATGAGTGTTTACGGTAAATACCTTCATTGATATCCAAACCTTTCATCCCCCATTATTAGTTATTGCAGCGTACGTTTTTTGTTTTATTTACAACCTGAAAGTCTTTCGTCTTAAGTCTCATTGAACAATCCAAGACAGAATTTTAGTTTTACGTTGAGATAATTGATTAATGTTTGAACAATGTTTTTGTTTGTAAAAAAAAATATTGTCTTTAGTCTAAAGCTCTTGGGAATGGCCATCATTTTCTTCATTAAAAATTATCACTAGTTTGTATGTGCCTGTGAGATATTAACAGACAGAGACAGTTGCAGGGGATCTCTTTATCCATCTGGATACAGACCGAAATATAAAACCCATTAAAGTCTAAAACAAAAGTTCATCATTATTTGCCCCTACTCACATTGGCACACCCTAAACTAGTTATCTTATAATTTGTGTGTTTGTGTGTTATATTAAAGGCCAATCTAAATTTGCTTGCTATTAGATTTAATCGGTTCAACGACATAAAGACAATGAACAGCACATATATTGGAGTTGACAATGTGACAATCAATCAAGAAATTTTGCTGGATCTCAGTGATGAAGCGTTTACAGCCATGGACATCTTCGTCAACTGTGTTGTAGCCAACTTGTTGGGTTTGATGGGTATTGTTGGAAATATATTGAATATGTTGGTATTATCACAACACAATATGAGAGATACAACAAACTTGATTCTGTTGTATCTTTCTGTGTCAGATTTTATATTCTCAATTTTTACTGTATTACAACGTATCGCTCTTATTGTATATTACATGAATAAATATTTGTCCTATACATTAACTTCAGTTTACTATACAGTATTTGATTACATTAAACTTGTGTGTTTATTTACAAGTACATACTTTGTGACAATGTTATCTGTAGAGAGAATGATAGCTGTTTGTTTTCCATTTCATGTGTCAAGAATCGTCACAAAATTTAGAATTAAAGTTCTTGCCGTGCTAATAACATTTCTTTTAGCGGGTTTTTTAAGTCCATTGTGTGGTATAAATTATCTTAGTTATAAAACAGAAAATAATGTCACTTTTATAACATTTTCAAGAACAGAATTTTTTTTAAATAATTATTACTTTTTTGCTGGTTTCTATCTGACTATTTTTGTTAATATTTACTCCATGGCTATTCCCACACTTATTGTATTATTATGTACAGTAATGACTGTTAAAAAAATAACAAGGTCTTCTAAGAACTTAAAAGGCCTGTCTGAAATTGTAATGTCTAAAAGAGTCAAAGAATTGAGATCTGTGAAGATAAGTTTATTTATGTCATTATCGTTGATATTTCTAGTTTTAGTTCCAAGTGGAATAATTGAAACACTAATATCTCGAGAGCATTATGTTTTTCATTTAAAAGAAAGATCTAAATGGCTTTTAGTTGATGCTGAATACATTTTGTACATTATGAACTCTTCTTTTAATTTTCTTTTGTACGTCACTACTAGTCCCAAATTTCGTCAAAGCTTTAAAAAATTGTTTTAAATATACGGTTTTTACAAAGTATATATTTCAAAAATAGTGACAATTTTACTCCACCCCTCCCTTTCCTTTTAAATGTATACATTTACTTTCAGAATCCCGCAGTTCTCTCATGATACTCAAGCACCCAACCCCCGTTTATCTATTCTGAACTACTTTTAAACTTACAATACCCCATTTTCTAATATGACATTTACTCCTTCCAATTATACAATATGACTCCAAACACACTTTCCCTAATATCTATTATACTCCAAAATCCATCTTCTGTCTTTCGATAACAAGAAAGATCTTGTCCATATTGTTTTTTTTTGTTTTTTTCTTCTAAGTGTTGATAATTTATATTGTCATATCAATTACACAGCAGAAACATGCCCTCAACCCTACATCAAGCTTCAACTGCGGTAGAGTCTGTCGATCCAGGATCGGTCTGCTGAGCCATTCCAAATCCTGCCCTTCAAAAACACGACTGATGACTAACCTAAAGCGCTACCATCATCTTCCGAGATGGACGGATGCCTACTACATATCCTCATTAATGTTGTAAACAGATCAGTGTTTGTGAATAGGTGGATGTACCTACTGAACATGTACATTAGAGGAATTAGTGGAGCCTCAGCTCATTGTGTGTTTCATAGATGTGTTATTTGGTACTAAAACCTGTCCACTGTAGAAGTTCTAAACTTAATTACAATAAAGCTGGTACTGTCTAGTGAGTTTCATTCATTTTTCCAACTTTAAAAACGAAATATTTTATTGTAATCACTAATTCTATAGGTTGGAATACATTTAAAAAATTATTTGTATTTTTTTTTCGTTTAATCATAAAATGTCATGTTAATTTATGTTATTAAAAGTTGGTCAATATTAATGATCAAAAGTAAACAATAATTTGAAAAAGAAATAAGTATGAAAAATGAATTTCTGGAAATTAAACTATGTAAAAATGTATATATATGTATACATATATGTATATATATATATATATATATATATATATATATATATATTATATACATATATATATATATATATATATATATATATATTAATGGGGTAAAAGTGTATTTTCCTAATTAGTAATGCCTAAAACAAACACAAAATGGCTAGTGTTCTTCTAAATATTTGCTTTTTGATCAGGATAATTATATTTTGAAATACTTTTTTTAGACAATTCTTCATTTGTAATGAATACACAGTAGTTTGCTAGAATATGTTTCTCAAAAAAAATGTTCGTTCATTAAATCATAGTTTTTGATTTAGAGAGATCAAGATCAAGAGAGTTACAACTATATGGCTACAAACTGACCACTCAAACAACTCCTACATCTACATTGTAGATCCTACCAAACATCGCATTGCATCTTAAATCATTTATCCAATTTCCAACATTCATTGTTCAATTATCAGACTTCCCCGAGCTGCCAGTTCCTCATAACGACGAGGGATCAAACAACTTCAGGAGACAGCAGCAATTCAGACAGAGAGAAAGAAATTTGAGGTGCAGATTACGATTTTACTGATGTGTTTCGGAACAGAAGGCCGAATACACTTCCTAGCAAGAAAGACGTAATCAATCTCATCAGAAATATAGGCCATACAATGCCCAATGCTGAGCTTCGGACATCCAGGCTCAAGCTGTGGAACACGTTGGATGAATATGTCTAGGTAGCAGATCAGAGAGAGAGTCATGAACATTTTTTCTATTTTCGTCAGTTGGCATGATGCCCAATGATGGGCTGCTCCTCGGCAACAATGTGGCCGGTCTTTTTGAGGTTATATGAATCTCCTGTAACCATATCGAATATCGCCAATTCATAGACAGCTCACCAGGAAGCCTTTAAACTGTTCTACTTTACGACGGCTCACTCTGTTCACCTCAAAGTGGACTACACCAGTGTAAATATGTTGCTAAGTCTGTGAGAGTTAATAGGAGGTAATAGGAGTCTATATAATTGGAGTAATTCCTGATGGGCTTCAAGGAAGTTTCATAGGATTTTTTTTGTTTTTGCCTCTGGGACAGCCAGGACATAAAGCGCACTATCACAGAAAGAAATGTCATCAACGGACCACGCTATTTGTTTACAAAAGCAAGGCTAAGTATGAGCCATTGAGAGGACTTCAGAAGCTTAAGTTGTATCCATTGAATGTTACGTTAGACATAATTAAGCAATTTTCAATGATCTTGACAAGTAGTCAGTAGCTGCCAAATACTACACAACTTATTTTTTTTTTTACAAATAGGCTTTAGAGACAAGCATTGAAATATAATACTTGGAAGCTTGGAACAAATATTGTGTTACATACTTTTATAAACAACTGATATTCATTCGATTGGTAAACAAACAATAACATTAAAAAACTTTTAATGGAAGAGAATTAGTGCCAAATAACGATTGCATTAAATAAATATATTTTATATATTACAATTCAAGGATGACTGATAAATTGGAAATAAGCAGTAAAATTACTATTATTTTATTTATTTTTTATTATTTTTTTAAACACAGTGCTTCTTCTTGAAATTAATCTTGTAATATTTAATTGCTTTAATAAAAAACAGCTGAGTTTAGATCAAGACCTTAGTTGTGCAAAGTCGTTCCCGTTTTCAAAAGGAAAACTTTCGTCAGTCCCACAAAAAAAATATCTTGGGAAAATAAAAGTATGTCCATTTTAGTTTGTAGTTGTAATTTTACCACGCCAAACCATTCATCCCTTAAAGAAGTATTAATACAAAATGTTTTAATTATGAACTTAAAAATTATTATAGTAGGCTTTACTGTTAATTGTTTCGATGTTACCACGACTTAAATCCGTTAGAGACTCGGTTATATCCGTGACCACCTTAGACGATAGCAATGGGTAAGCCCCAGCGCTAAAGGTTCTGCAAAAGAAGATTTGTGTCATATTATTCATTTACTGTAATTTACTGTTACAAAAATAATCTTTTGTTTCAGTAAAGTTGCATGGGAAAAATGTCATTAGACAAAAGACTTGTTTTCATTAACTTTGTAAGTATACTTGTGATAAAGATGAAATATTTATTCTAAAATGCACATACATGCTAAACGGTAAACTTTTTTTTTTTTCAAGTGAAAAAATGTACTGGATCGTCGTAGTGTACTATTATTGCCTGGGCCGGACATCGACATCTGATTTCAGGCTCCTGGTGTCATTTAAAAAAAAGACCAATTCAGAATTTTCAAGCCCTACAGTCTACGTTACACCACACACACACACATCACAAAATCTACTAATTTTGAATTTCATAAAATTCGGTTTACAAATAAAACCTTTTGAAACGAAAAGTGCATCAGTCTACGAACTAAGAAAATGGGGGACGGATTAAGAATAGGTATGTGGGAGTCTATGGGAGTATGTGGTCGTTGTGAGAAATTATGGCAGTATGTGGGCATTGTGGGAGTCTATGGTAGTATTTTGGAGTTGTGGGAGTATGTGGGAGTATTGGGAGTCTATTGGAGTATGTGGGAGTTGCGGGAGTTTATGGAAGTATGTGGCAGTATGTAGGAGTCAATAGAAGTATATGGAAAAATGTGGGATTCTATGGGAGTATGTAGAAATAGGTGGGAGTTGGGAAGTATATGGGAGTATGTAAGAGTATATGGGAGTATTTGGTAGTATATGGGAGTATTTGAGAGTCTATGGGGGTATTTGGTAGTATATGGGAGTATTTGGGAGTAATTGAGAGTCTATGGGAGTATTTGGTAGTATATGGGAGATCCTGGTAGTATGTTGGAATAGAGGAAGAATATGGGAGTATTTGAGAGCTCGTGTGTGTCTCTGGGAATATGTGGGATTTGTGGGAGCATGTGGGAGTGTATGGGGAAATGTGGGAGTTGTTGGAGTCTATGGGAGTATGTTGGAATCATGTTTCATTATTTCTTTTTCAATATCGTGTTTAGTCTAAAGTTTTAAAGAATAGTTCATTGTTTGCTTTCATGAGAATAATCACTAGTCTGTGTGTGTGTGTGTGTGTGTGTGAGAGAGAGAGAGAGAGAGAGAGAGAGAGAGAGAGAGAGAGAGAGTAATCGACAAAGGCAATTGCAGGGCTAGAGAGTGTCGGAGGGGGGAAGGGACTATTCCCGCCAAAAGATTCATAACCCATTATAAAATCTTTTATATTCTGGCACACACGCTTATCATTACTTGCCCCCCTCCCCCATGTCGTACCCTAAAAAAAACGTTCCTACACTTAATGAGTGTTTGTGCTATGATAAAGGTCAATCTTAATTTTGTTTTTAATTTGTCATTTGAACTACATAAAGACAAAGACAGTGAATAGTACAGATCTTGGAGCTAACTATGCATTTTTTAGCTATATAATTGTACTGTGTTAATTGAATATAGTTAGCGTAATCATTCACAATAAAGTGACTACAAGTTTAAATATATATATATAGCATCAGTTTTACATAAATTGTATACGATGTTAGTCCAATACTTTATACAAACATATAGATCTTTGTTCGTTTGCGCTTTGTATATAACATAAAAGCATTAATACATATTTTGCCTGTTGGGTACATTTTAATTCGTGGTATTTGTGCATACAAATTAAATACATACAATTTTATAAGCTATTAAATTTCTTGATGAAACTAATATCATTGTAGTATCTATAACGACGGATGCTCATTCTCTAATGTTAAAATGTTTTCACTTTTAGGTCTAATCTAGACCAACAGAAAATTCACTCACGTGAATGGTTAGTGTTCAGTGAAACGATTGAGAGCGTGTATTGTTATGTATGCAAACTGTTTCCAAATAAAGCTAGTCAATTTTCAACAAACGGATGTTATGATTGGAAAAATATTGCCGCCAAAATTTCTGAACATGAGAATTCGTATTGCCACGTTCAAGCAATGTGCACTTTCGCTAAACGCTTGAACGCAAAAGGGCGTATTGACGAACAGATGGTCAAACAGTTAGATGATGAAAGGCAATACTGGAGAGAAGTTCTACGAAGGATTGTAGCAAATGTACAGATTCTTTCCTTGTCAAAATTTGACCCTTTCTTAGCAAATCATATTGCACGGTACGGTAACAAGGAAAGTAGTTCTGTCAGCTATTTGTCACATGCTACTTGTGACGAATTTATTAAAATAATGGGCAATGCTGTCAGAGATCAGTTTATATCAGACGTAAAGAAATCAATATATTTCTCTTTGATTGTTGATTCAACACCTGATGTTAGCCACGTGGACCAGCTAACTGTGATATTCAGATATGTTTTCATTGATGGTGAAATTAAAGAAAGATTTTTAACATTTGTTGACATCTATGCTCATAACGCTCAAAATCTGGAGCAAGCGATACTAGACGTTTTGAAGAACTGGGGGTTAGATATCACCAAATGCAGGGGACAGAGCTACGACAATGCTTCTAACATGTATGGCAGATACTCGGACTTGCAGACTCGAATCAAGGCACACAGTCCCAATGCAGTTTACATTCCCTGCTCCAGCCATAGCTTGAATTTAGTTGGTAATGCGGCTGCAGAATCGTCGCTTTATTCAACATGTTTATGTTTGGTTCTCAGCATCCACACACAGGTGGAACATCCTTAAAAGTCATCTAGTCAAAAATGGATGCACCATAAAAGCTAGAGCGGATGCAGTGTTTGCATTGCATCAGAACTACATTGGTGTTCAGTAAGCTCTTCTTCAAGCAGCCGAAGATCGTGATCAGAAGGCAGCTGTAAGAAATGAGGCTAACGCTCTTGCTAATAAAATGGATCTTTTTGAAACTGCATTGATGACTGTTCTTTGGGATACACTTTTACAGCGGATGAATTCAACCAGCAAATCCCTGCAAAATTCAAATTTATATCTTGATGCTGGTGTAAATCTTCTAGAATCACTGAAGTTATTTATTAACAACGAAGTCCGAAACGATTTCACTCGTATTGAAGAGCGAGCAGCATTGCTTATGAACGAGGATCTCAAAGAATGTAAATATCAACATGAAGTGAGCCGCAAGAAGAAGCGAAAACCGTTTTCTGATGAATGCAATGAACCGGAAGTTATTTAACTGGTCGTGATAATTTTATTGTTAACACAGTAAACGCCATTTGTGATAAATTGATCACGGAACCTGATCACAGAATCGAAGCATACGAAGGTATACATGATTTGTTCAGTCTATTTTTCAAGGACAAGGTAGATGACTTGAACATAAAGATCTCGGCCTTGATCGAAGAATACAAAGACGATGTTAATTCTGATACCACTGCCGATGAAATCAAACAGTTTTTGCATTTCGCTAAAGAAGAAGGCGCTAAATCTGCGGTAGAGATGTACCAGCTTATAGCAGTGGGTGGACTACAATGTACATTTCCCAATGTGGAAACCTTTCTTAGAATCTTTCTCACCATTCCTATATCAAACGCAACTGGAGAACGGTCATTTTCTGTGTTGAAAAGGATCAAGAATTACTTGAGGAATTCCATCAGCCAATGTAGGCTGGGAGATTTGTCTATTTTATGCATTGAATCAAAGGAGACATTTGCATACGATTTCAATGCGCACGTTGACACGTTCGCGAAAATGAAGAGTAGGAAAAAAGTTATATAACTGTAATAAACTGACAATTGTAAGTTCTAGCTAGTATGCATAACTATGTAGTATGCATGTTAAATAATACATGAGTGTTCTGACTATTGTTGTATTCTGATCATTTTTAAATGCCTTATAGGCGAGGGGGCCCCAAATTGGTCATGCGCCTAGGGCCACAGTTTTGGTAAATACGCCTCTGCTAGATCAACATACATTTTTTGATCTATGTCATTTAATAAAAACATTAGATTAGCATTACATTCATTATGTGAAATAAGAACCAATTTAGGTCCAGCCAAGTGGCAAAACAAAGTAAATTTAGAAAAGCTTCAAGAGGTCATAAGTCTAAGGGCAGCCTTCAAACTTTCTCATAAACAGGTACACTGTAAAAATAACAAAATGAAAGTTAGATTAGCTACACAAACAGTTAGTTTGTCTGTGGCTACAGCCTTGAAGTTTGCATCAGAGTCAAGATGTAAAAATGTTGAATCTGTCGAGAATCAGTAAATTTCATTTTAATATTTATTATATTGCTGGATGGGTTGTGAGAAAGATTTAATCAAAAGTATTATGTAATTACTGGGCTTCTGTACTAGTTTGTGCAGCTACTGAGTTAACTTACAGCATATTGGTGTTAAAAAATACTTGTGGGCTAGTTATACCAACCAGTATTGTAGTTGCTGTTGTCCATCATTGTGAGAAATTATTTAGTTCACTACTTCAATAAAAAAAGTAAATTTTCAGCAGTGGGAAAAAGTTAAAGTCACTGCCTACTAACAAATTTTTACTGACTTGACTGAACATTTTTTTTAGAAACGAGCAATGGTATTGACTATCATGTACACATTCTTCTAAAAGTTATTTGTGGTGAATTTTTTAAAAATTAAGATGATACCTAACAGTAAAGCTAACAAAAAAGCAATGAAAAAAAAATAGTATTAGACAAAAGTTAAGTAGAACTGTAATATTCAGAAACCAAAAATTTGCTTGACTTAAGAATACATTTAACTTCACAGAAATAAAATTAGTTTTTAAAAAGGTAAATCTAGATATAATTTAAATGTACTAGTATATAATTTTTAAAATTTTCATTTTAGGGTGATGCACTATCTTGCCATTAATAATTAAGGCTGCACTTTTCAATAATACCATATCTGATAGAATGTTTTTTCCTATTGCATAAATGAATGTATTTAGAAAGAAAATTATAAAGTTCATGTAACTATCATTAAAAATGATTAATATTATGTATATTAGTGACTATTGTCATTATTGATACTATTTTAAAAAGATATTTACCCATTTTTTGTATTATTTAAAAAAAACTGACAATTGAAATCAAATTTGTTTAATGTAAATCTCCAGTCACATGTTGCAAGAAATACATTGCTTTGTCAATTGGCTATTTTTGTTTAAAATTAAGCTGCTTTGTATGATCATGTCTATTGAAATGTTGAAATATAATAAAGTGGCTAGTTTCTTTAATTAAATCATATGTATAAAGTAGACTGTTATGTCAAAATTTTTTTTGAATTATTAGAATAGTATATTTACTGATAATTTTTTTAATAATACATGATTTAAATTTAAAATATTTACTATTTAAAAAGGTAAAACCATTTAAAAGATTCAATTTTGTTTTCCTTAATATGAGACAGATGGCATGTTTGCTGTGCTTTTTCATAAAAATACAATGACTAATACATGAACAATTCATATTTTTTCATTCTAATTGTTTTTGTTTTTGTATAATGTAAACAACTCATGTGATAAGATGTTCATACATTGCAATTGACAGGATATGACAATTTACAAATATCTGCTTCCTGTACTTTGGTAAAAAAAAATGTTATTTCAACATTAAAATATCTAAATTGTATTTTACTTAACTTTTTTTTTTTGTTTTGTTTTGGTTAGTAAAATGTATTCTTATCATTAAATTGAATATGTCACAATAGTTTAAATTGTTATAAAATGTTGTATTCTTATCATTACATTGAATATATCACAATAGTTTAAATTGTTATAAAACGTAGTATTCTTATAATTACATTGAATATGTCACAATAGTTTAAATTGTTATAAAAAAGCCTAAAACTAATTTAACATTACAGTAAAAACTAATGGTGCCTATAATACCTGTGTCAGATTTGTATAAAAAAAAAAAAAAAAAGTAAAGTTCCCTTCTTAGCCCTAACGGACCATGGGGGCAGATGAAGTGTAGAATTCATCTGTTTCTATAACCTCGGCATATAAAGGGATTGTGTGGTTAGCACAACGCCCAGCCGCCTTTACTTCCCCAACTTAAGTCAGGTACCCTTTTAAAGCTGGGTGGACTTGTGGGACGACTTTGCAGCAAATTTTACCAGGAAAAATTCCATGGGCCTCACCGTGGATCGAACCCAGGACTCTCAGGTTGACAGTCGAGTATCTACACCACTCGGCCATCCGTCCCACAGATTTGTATAAAGTTGAAATAAATGTTAGGGCTGATGTTAAAGACCACCTATGCTTAAGAGAATTTTAACAGTTATACTTGTATTTGCCCATATTAGAAGACAAATAGATGTTGATAAGACATATTTTACAATATTTATAATAAAATATATATGGGTTTTCTTTTGAAGATATTTTTAGAAAAATATAAACATCTTCTTCACAGTAAATTCAATGATGTAGTGATATTAGCGTTATTTATTGTGATGGTTCAAAGCAAATGTATTTGACAAGTCTTGGTGGAGAGGGTGAATCATACCATTATAGTTTTAGAGAGTCGATCTAAAAAGGGCTAATAATGGGGAGTAGTGACCATAATATGACCACGAGGTATACGCTAAATTTACCTATAGCTGTAAAAAAATCGGATCCTCTTACATTCAATCGCAATTAAGACAAATCGACTATGTGTACTATGGACAGCCATGGTCTAGAATTGTAATGAAATGACAATTGATTACTTTCGGATACAAAAAAAATATGCATCATTTTATCAGTGCTTAAGCTTAAAAAAATGCTGAAAGTTTTACAAAGTCTCTGACTAAGCCTAGCCTAAGGATAAGTAAGCCCGTTTTCAAGGCAACAAAACAATAGTGCCGTAGCTCAGTGACGTAGCGAGGGGTGGACAACAGCCTAGAAGGCCACTTTCAAAAAGAGGTGCCAAATAATCCTAAAACCGAAAATTGTAAATAATGGTATGTGGTAAAAAATTCGAATGGGTTGTGGGCGCTAAAAAGGTTATGTGCCCCGGACGTGATTACTAACAGCGCACTTACCATAAATACCTTTTCAAATACAGTTGAGGTCCTCATTATCAAAAAAAAAAAAAAATATGATAGTGTAAATTGCACCATTTGACAGCCCTTTGGGAATATGCCCGGGGCATAAGTATAGACCGCTCTAGGCTTTGCCCACCACTCACCACACCTTACCGCGTAAACTAAAACAATTACCACATTATGAAAGCGTCTCGTTAACATTTACACATGTAATGTATGTTGGTATAGTCTTAGTGTCCAGCTTGGTCTATTGGTGCTATAGTTCAGATTAATAATGTTCGATTTTATGAGCAAATAAAATCGCCACAAAAATATTTTTTTGTTTTGATTAATGTGAGTATATATGTCAGTGTACTTGAAATGAGCACAAAATAAAATGGCGGTAAAGGGGCCCATGAAGTATGTCCATGAGGGTAGCAAAGGATCAGGGGTTCTGCGCTAGTAGATTTTTCATATAGCGATTACATGCAAATAAACTTATGTTAAAGCAAATGTAGAAGGGGAAAATACTGTCAAAAGACAAAAACTATGGAAATTTAAATTAAGTAAAAAAAAATGTGTTGCATTAAGTGTTACAAGTCTACTTACGCTAAGAGGCGATTAAATATGTATTCTGAAATGCATAAAACAAAATGGTAACCTGTATTTAAAGATAGATGATATACGAGGGGACGGATAGTCGTATGGTAAAGCTCGCGACTGTTGACCTGAAGGTACCTGATTCGATATATCTCTTCACTGCTGTGGTAAAGGTTAAGAAGAGGTGTTAAGAAACCTTCCCATTAATGGTTTATAGTTCGTAGAAGTTTTATCTGCATTCATACAGGTACATCGCAGATAATCAATCATTGTAGTATATTTTAATTCAATTTGATAAATGTAACTGACAAGTAAACGCAACAAGATTTAATGAAATCTCACTAAAATGCTGTCAAATATGGTCACGATTATTAGTTTAGTTAGTTGATAAATCAAGTTATTTCATCTTATAAACTCATGCCTAAAGCACACATAATTTATTTGGTGCTAGAATGATAACATCGTTAACTATATGAGGTGTGAATCTATTGGTGTATTTCAAAATAAGTTGTGATATCATATTAACGAAATAATGTAGCTCGAATGCTTTCAAAAATATTGGCAATTCAAAGCAATATCCCTCCCTAACAGTTAAAGTTAATACAAACGTTGAGGGGTACGTATCAAGAACATGTTTCAGAAGAGGTAAATATTGTCAAGAGCGTTAATTGATATTATGCAACTTGGTTCCAGACTCAAAAAATCCATCTCCATTTATAACATTAAAAGTATGTCAATCATTGATATTTGCGCTTTCTTTATGTAGTTGTTACCTAACAGAGGCAAAACTAAATGTTATTTGACCCCCCATATGCTTCAGAAAACTGTTTTCTTTTTGTAACCCATAGCATACTGAACAAACAAAAGAAATTTAAGTGTATAAAATAGCTTTGCACGATTTTACTTTTTAATAGATGAGAACCAGTTATGTAGACTCATCACTGCAAGTAGTGTGTAGAAACGAAATGAGGAAGCAGTTGTTTGTTTAATGTACCTTTATCTTAATGTTATCTATTCCGTACTACTTGTACCACCAGTCAATAAGACAACATTCCCGTTCATAAAGTGACTAGAGATGATGGATTGAGTTGAGATAGATTCATGTAGATTTGTCAATATCATGACAGAACTTTTCAAATAAAGTTGCTGTTATTGTTTATTTTTAATATCAATGTATGAATTGTTATTACTTCTATAAAATTAAAATTTATAAAATAGATTATTTTTTACCTCACTAAATTATTTTAAACATAGTTTCATTATATTTGTTACCACCAACGTTCAAATACTTTTTTTTTTAAGTCAATGGCATTGTTCAGACCAGAAGATTGTAATAAAAAAATATCATGGTATAAATGTTTATATTTCAAGTTTAAACTCAAACTGTGCAACATTAAGCAAACATATTCATGTTAAAATAGCTGTTTAGAAGTAAAATCTAACAATATTTAGTTAACAGAAGTAATGAAATAATAGAATTTAGCTATTTGAAACTTTGCCTATGAGTTCAGAGTGAGCTGTTACTATGTGCAACTCTGTAGATCATCTAAAGCCAGACTTGATATTTTAAGTAGGAGGAATAAGTGGATTACTGTTTCATCATTTTTTTTTTTATAAATTTTGTTTCTATTTAAATGCTTTTAAGAATGGTCTATTGTTTGATTCAATGAAAATAATTATAGTCTATGTGTGTGTGTGTATGTGAGAGAGAGAGAGAGAGAGAGAGAGAGAGAGAGAGAGAGAGAGAGAGAGAGAGAAATAGACAGTGACAGTGGTAGACAGAGATGGTGGCCGGGAGGTGGGAGGACTATTACCACCTAAGGATTTAAACCTAATTGATTGAACCTAATGTGTAGTCTAACAATTTTTCTATTAATGTAATATTATCTGGCAATCTATATCCTATTTTTTTTACCTGACTTAAAATGCCCTATTATAAATCGAAATTTGAGTTTACATTATTATGAGTGTTTACGTGTAAAACTCTTCCATCAATGCTCCACCCCTTACCTTTTCCCTTGATTACCATTTCTTTCAGCTTACCATATATTTCTTGTCTTTTATAATATTTTTTTAACTGTACAACATGAGTTTCATGAACAATGGAAAACAGAATTTTAGTATTACATACAGCGTGTCGCTCATCATTACTTGCCCCTTTCCCACATGTATTACATTTTAAAAACGCTGCTAGATTGAGTGAGTGTGTGTGTTATATAAAAGGCCAATCTTCATTTATTTGTTATTAGTCGGTTCAATGACGCATGGAGAACAGAAGACAATGAACAGAACAGATATTTATGTAAACAATGAGACAATCAATCAGGACAACTTGCTGGATCTAAGTGATGAAATCTTCTTCAACCTGTGTTCTGGCAAACTTGTTTAGATTTGTGTGTATTGTTGTAGATATACTGCCCATGTTGGTTTAATCTCAACACATTGTGAAAGATACGACTTAATTGTTTCTGTTTTATCTTTCTGTATCAGATTCTACATTCTCAACCATGTTTTACAACATATTTCTAGTATTACATATTACTGTAATGAAAATTTGTCAATTAAAACAATGAAATGAATTTTACAAAATGAGGATGGAAGGAGTTCGTTGACAAATTATAAAACAATTTTACATTCCCCCCCCCACATTACCTTCAAAATGCTTGTTTGACAAATTTCAGGACTCTTCCCCCCCCCTAATCCGATATCTCTAAAACGCCAACTCACCCACCCCCTCACACCATGTCAATCAAACTATTGACACGCGACTATACATGTTCACTCAATGATATAATTTATGGTTATAAATAGAATTATGAAATGACAATCGTATTGTTTTATGGGAACAATTCACTTCCTGCGTTCAATTATCTTTTCTAGTTTTTTTAAAACTATTTATATCCATACAATTTTGTTATTTACTGATTTTTATCCTTGATTTTCTTTCCGCAGCTCTGAAGTAGACAGCGCTGTGTTGAAATGTAACGCATTGAGGTGTAGCGTTATGAAAAATTACGTAACTTTGCAACGCACGTGAGTACGCTTTTATTTCAGTTAACCCAACATCCCTGATAAATAGATATTTTGTATCAAGTCCATCTGTTTGTCTGCTGCAGATTGAAAGTTAGTATCATGAATACTGTTTCCTTTAAGATATATTAATGTCTTTTTACCTGCGTTTCGATAATTCTATTAAATTATTTTCTTAAATAATATAAAATAAAATAACATAAGATATATAGTCAATATAGTGCATTTGCCGAGTTATAACACCATTAAGTTTAGCTCGGGCTCCTTATATTAGGCACATTCGAAATGAACGACTGTCATACGCATAGATATTAATTTAAGATCACATTATAACGATCAGGGTACCAAGAGCCACGCCCAGTGACTAAAATAACATTAACATCAAATATCATACAGCTGAATGCTATATAAACACTCAATATTTTGTAGAGATTGCTCTTCTAAAAAACTTAATCCAATGACTTCTAAATTCCAATCAATATTACGATTGAGCGACATAAGAAGTCTTGTTTTTATGTGCCGATGAAAAATCAGAGATGAAATAAACCAAAAAGTCAAATCAGATAATAAATACAAGAAAAACCATATTACTTATACTTCGGCAACACAAAACTGACGGGAATTAAACATATATAAATACCAATAAGTAATTATCAATACTTAAAATTGATTAACTATACTTGATACTGCTATTATTCACACGATTTATAAAGACGCGGTTAATGCTATAAAACAAAAGAGGTAAAGACCAACGGTAGCTTCCAAATCATGTCAACGTTGATTTTCTAATTGCTATCAGATGCGTTCTAAAGCAATTGCAAAAGATCACACGGATCTCGATGTTGCTGCGTTACGGCGTGGATTCTTGTCACGTAGCTCTTCATTGGCAGTAGTACAAAATGTTAAATCTCTGCCTTGCAGTCACTAGATACGCAAAGCAATTTATAAAAAAGTTCCCTTAATCTAAAGAACTAACGGCTTCCGTAAAGATCTTCGCTGATTAACATCGGCGATTGCGTCATGCATAATTTTTTTGTGGCAGATCTTTGGAAACCGCAGCTGCTTTTACTTAGTATTTTCCGAAAATCTGCACATTGCAACATCCATTTGATTTAGCGGATGTACGTGGACGCCACTGATTTCATTGGGGGTGGCTGCTTCTGACGATATTGAACGCTTTTCGTTAGCGACTTTGGCAATCCACCATTTGCTCCACCTCTAGTTGATTGGGTTTTTAATTTTAAGTATTCTCTCCTGTAGAAGAAAATTCCTTTACTTGATTACATAAACTTTACTGTAAAGCAATAATAAGCTTTTTCCTGAAGATCTAATTTCTGAATCTTCGTCACCTGAACCATGTTTTTTAATTTTTCATGTCTTAAGTTCTCACTCCTCTTATTTCTTTCACTCTTGTAACTCTTCAGCTCTTATTTAGAATTTTTTTCGTCATCTAACTCGTTAACTCTCAACTCGTCGGCTCTTAATCTTATAGCTACTTCATATCTGTAGCTCTTCGTTTACCAAGCTCTTAATCTGTTAACTCTTCATCATTTAACTGAACTTCTTATCTTTTAACTCTTCATATCTCTAACTGAATTCTTCATCTCTTTAATCGAATCTTTTATCTCTCAACTTTGTAATTCTAAAGGCAAATAGCATAAGTCCAAGTCCGGCAATAGTGGCGTGCATACACCTATCCTCCACATAATCTTAATTAATGACGCCAACAATATAATATCGATATCGCATTTGCTCTAAGAATTGTTACATATCAGTCATATATGTAAAATCTACCAGAGTCCGATGTGTGTCTTCCGACTACATTTATACTTTAATCCCAACTTAATCTTCATGCGTTGAAATTGTTCCTCTATTTTTTTCTTCTTCACCTTACTTTTTACAAGTCATATTGTATTACCACGTGTGTGGTAGATCCAATTACTGCGTTCAAATAAGCTAATATGCTAGATAGCTTTTAGTATCACTGCATCTAAGTAAATTGTAGCTTTCGCCAGTCTCTCACCCCAACTCTAATTTTCTAACAGTGAGCAGATGTATCTCATTCTGAAGTGATAGAAATGCGTTATGAGAAACACGGTGGCCAACCCGACTACGATCGGCTAAGTGATGTCACTTCAATGATAGTTACCTAGTTTGGTACTGTCGATATCCTGCCCTAATATAAACATTTAAACTATGGTATATTTTTAGTGCAAATATTTTAAAAGGTTCAGCTAGTCTGAATAAATATTTTTCGTCTCAAATCTTTCTGAACGCTGAAGACCGCAATTAGAAATTAAAAATAATCTTTCTTGTTGAAAATATCAATGGCTTTCTTTCCTGCAGAAATATTTGATAAGGTATTTAAAAAAAATAATACTGTTTTAAATAGTCTACAATACTAAAAACTATATACAATATTTGAATCTTTTCCGGACAGCGAAAAGTTGGCTGTAACATTCATTGTAAAAAAAAATAGAGTCATTATAATAACGAAAATCTCAGGAGATTATCGCTATATAAATAAAGTTTTCAGTTATAATTTTATATCATATTCTAAATATTTTAATGATTTCAAATTACAAAATTACTATATTACTTAAATTCTAAACCTAGGACTACGAGTTAAAATCCCACTCAACGGATATTTTTTTTTAAATACTCTACCTTTTAGACTGTTATAAGACCAACCAATATAAATCAATGTCTTAACTTCATTCATAACATTAAATATATAATGGCACTGGGAATTTTTTCATGATAATTGCAAAGTTCACCTATGTTATATCTCCCATGAAAAACTGTTTTGAGGACACTGGTAGACAAATAGAATCTTGCAAAAAATGATAAAAACAAAGCATTTGTCATTCTTTTTATAGATATTTCATATATTTTACTTCACTGCAGTGGTAGTGTGCTTTTTTTAATAAAAACATATCAAAGGAAGACTATCAAGATTCTTTTATGGGCACTTAAAGTCGACCTGTACTCTGGTTATGTGTTATCTGGGGTAAATCTTGTTTTTTTTTTTTTTAAAGATTTAATTAAGTTGAACGACATAAAGTCAAAGAAAACAATGAGTCTCACAGATATTGGAGTTAACAATGAAACAATCAATCAAGAAAGTTTGCTGGATCTCAGTGATTGAAGCGTTTGCAGACATGATCATCTTCATCAACTGTGTAGTAACTAACTTGTTAAGTTTGATAGCTTATTTTAGAAATATATTGAATATTTTGGCGTGAGCACAGCTAGAAAAGAACATGAGAGATAAGAACAAACTTGGACTTTGTTGCATCTCTCTGTATCTGGATTTGGTATATTCCTCAATTTTGACCGCTTTACAGATAACATTGTCACAAAGTACGTACTTGTAAATAAAGATACAATTTTAATGTAATCAAACAATGTAATGTAAAATGAATCTAGTATAAAAAACAAATATTTATTCCAGTAAAATACAATGTGAGAAATATGCTGTAAAACAGTCAAAATTGAGAATATAAAATCTGATACAGAGAGATACAACAGAATCAAGTTTGTTGTATCTCTCATATTGTGCTGTGATAACACCAAAATATTCAATATATTTCCAAAAATACCCATCAAACCCAACAAGTTGGCTACAACACAGTTGATGAAGATGTTCATGGCTGTAAACGCTTCAACACTGAGATCCAGCAAACTTTCTTGACTGATTGTTTCATTGTTAACTCCAATATCTGTGAGATTCATTGTCTTTGACTTTATGTCGTTCAACCAATTAAATCTTTAAAAAAAAAAAAAAAAAAATAAGATTTACCTTTAGCATAACACACAACCAGAGTACAGGTCGACTTTTAGGTGCCCATAAAAGAATCTTGATAGTCTTCCTTTGATATGTTTTTATTAAAAAAAACACACTACCATTGCAGTGAAGTAAAATATATGAAATATTATAAAAAGAATGACAAATGTTTTGTTTTTTATATTTTTTTGCAAGATTCTATTTGTCTACCAGTGTCCTCAAAACATTTTTCATAGAGATATAACATAGGTGAACTTTGAAATTATCATGAAAAATTCAATGCCATTATATATTTAATGTTATGAATGAAGTCAAGACACTGATTAATATTGGTTGGTCTTATAACAGTCTAAAAGATAAAATATTTAAAAAAAAAATATCCGTTAGTGGGATTGTAACTCGTAGTCTAAGTTTAAATTTAAGTAACATAGTAATTTTGTAATTTGAAAACAGTAAAATATTTAGAAATGATATAAAATTATAACTGAAAACTTTATTTATATAGCAATAATCTGCTGAGATTTTTGTTATTATAATGACTTTATTTTTTTTTTTACAATGAATATTACTCTTTTTGCTGTCGGAAAATTCAAATATTGTATTATTAGTTTTTAGTATTGTAGACTATTTAAAACAGTATTATTTTTTTAAATACTTATCAAATATTTACGCAGGAAAGAAAGCCATTGATATTTTCAACAAGAAACATTATTTTTAATTTCTAATTGCAATCTTCAGCATTCAGAAAGATTTGAGACGAAAAATATTTATTCAGACTAGCTGAACCTTGTAAAATATTTGCATAAAAATATACCATAGTTTAAATGTTTGTCTTCGGGCAGGATATCGACTGTCAAAACAGTAACTGTCATTAAAGTGACTTCACAAGGCCGACGTGATCCGGTTGGCCACCGCGTTTAAATAACGACTTTACTGTCAACTTCAGAATGAGATACACTCACTGTTAGGAGATAGGGTTGGGCTTAGAGACCGAAAACTATTCCCTTAGATGATGTGATATAAAAGATGTCTAGCAATTAGCTTTAATACGAGTAATGGACACATAAACGACTTAAGAGTAGGTGAAGAGAAAAAATAGACAATTACAACATGAAAGTTGGGATGAGTCTAAATGTAGTCAGCAGACAACATCGGACTGTGTAGATTTAAACAATGACGAATAGGCAACAATTCTTAGAGCAAATAAAATATTGAAGTATATTGTGACGTCATTAATTAAGTTGTGGAGGTTAGGTGTATAAATACTGCCGGACTTGGACATATATCTGGTTTAGGGATGCAGAGTTAAGAGATGAAGAGTTCAGTTAAGAGATGAAGAATTCAGTTAAGAGATGAAGAGTTAAGAGATAAGGAGTTCAGTTAAGTGATGAAGAGTTAAGAGATCAAGAGCTAAGAAATGAAGAGCTAAGATATGAAGAGCTATGAGTTAAGAAATGACGAGTTAAGAGTTAACGAGTTAGATGACGAAAAGTTCAGTTAAGAGATGAAGAGTTAAGAATGAAAGAAATAAGAGATGAAGACTTAAGACATGAAGAGTTAAAAAACATGGTTGAGACGACGAAGTTCAGAGAGTAGATATTTATGAAAAAGCTTACTATTGCCTACAATGAAGTTTGTGAAATCAAGTAAAGGAAGTTTTCTTTACAGGAGGGGCAAAACAAAATTAAAAACAATCAACTGGAGGTGAACAAATGGTGGTTGTAAAGGTCGCCTAACGAAAAGCGTTCAATATCGTCAGAAACAGCCACCCCCAGTAATCAGTGGCGTCCACATGCATCCACTAAATCATGTGGATGTTGCAGTACAGAGAGTGGAAAATACAGTAAAAACAGCTGCGGTTACAAAAGATCCGCCACAAAAAAAAATTATGCATGACGCAATCGCCGATGTTAATGAAGATGTTACGGAAGCCGTTAGTTCTTAGATTAAGGGAACTTTTTTTTATAAATTACTTCGTATCTAGCAGCTACAAGGCAGAGACCTGACTATGCAAATGAAAAATACGTGACAAGAATCCCTGCTGTACAGCAACATCGAGATCAGTGTGAACTGTTGCAATTGCTTCCAGCCTTTGCTCACAATTTAGAAATCAACGTGACATGATTTGACTACCATTGGTCTTTTTCTATTTTGTTTTAAATATTCTTTATAAATCATGTGTATAATATGCATGTATTATGTAGTTAATCCAAATTTAATTGTATTTATAATTACTTATTGATATATATATATTTTAATTGATCAGTTTTTTGTTGAAGTTGGTAAATGATTTTTCGTGTATTTGGTATCTGATTTTGACTTTGGTTTATTTCATCCTGTTTTTCATCAGCTTTTTAAAACGTGTGACTTCTTATGTAGCTAATCAATATTAATTGAAATTTAAAGTCATTGGATTAAGTTTTTTAGAAGAGCAGTCTCTACGTATTGTAGTGTGTGTGTGTGTTTGTGTGCGTTCAGCTGTTGACAGTTGCTTGGTGGATTTGTTGCTGTTATGGCAATCGCTCTTTTAGTACGATCGTTATGATGTGGTCGCTATGGTGACAGTCGTTGTTTTGAATGTCGCTATAAGGAACCCGAGCCTAAATTTAATGGTGTTATAACTCGGCAAATGCAATTATATGTGACTATATATCTTATGTTATTTTATTTTATATTATTTAAGAAAATAATTTAATAAAATTATCGAAACGCAGGTAAAAAGACATTAATATATCTTAAAGGAAACAGTATTCATGATACTAACTTTCAATCTGCAGCAGACAAACAGATGGACTTGATACAAAATATCTATTTATCAGGGATGTTGGTTAACTGAAATAAAAGCGTAATTAATGCGTTGCAAAAGTTACGTAATTTTTCTAACGCTACACCTCAATGCGTTACATTTCAACACAGCGCTGTTACTTCAGAGCTGCGGAAAGAAAATCAAGGATAAAAATCAGTAAATAACAAAATTGTATGGATATAAATAGTTTTAAAAAAACTAGAAAAGATAATTGAACGCAGGAAGTGTATTGTTCCCATAAAACAATACGATTGTCATTTCATAATTCTTATTTATAACCATAAATTATATCATTAGTGAACATGTATAGTCGCGTGTCAATAGTTTGATTGACATGGTGGGAGGGGGTGGGTGAGTTGGCGTTTTAGAGATAATTAGGGGGGGGGGGGGAGGAAGAGTCCTGAAATTTGTCAAACACATTTTGAAGGTAATGTGGGGGGGGGGAATGTAAAATTGTTTTATAATTTGTCAACGAACTCCTTCCATCCTCATTTTGTAAAATTCATTTCATTGTTTTAATTGACAAATTTTCATTACAGTAATATGTAATACTAGAAATATGTTGTAAAACATGGTTGAGAATGTAGAATCTGATACAGAAAGATAAAACAGAAACAATTAAGTCGTATCTTTCACAATGTGTTGAGATTAAACCAACATGGGCAGTATATCTACAACAATACACACAAATCTAAACAAGTTTGCCAGAACACAGTTGAAGAAGATTTCATCACTTAGATCCAGCAAGTTGTCCTGATTGATTGTCTCATTGTTTACATAAATATCTGTTCTGTTCATTGTCTTCGTCTCCATGTCATTGAACCGACTAATAACAAATAAATGAAGATTGGCCTTTTATATAACACACACACTCACTCAATCTAGCAGCGTTTTTAAAATGTAATACATGTGGGAAAGGGGCAAGTAATGATGAGCGACACGCTGTATGTAATACTAAAATTCTGTTTTCCATTGTTCATGAAACTCATGTTGTACAGTTAAAAAAATATTATAAAAGACAAGAAATATATGGTAAGCTGAAAGAATGGTAATCGGGAAAAGGTAAGGGGTGGAGCATTGATGGAAGAGTTTTACACGTAAACACTCATAATAATGTAAACTCAAATTTCGATTTATAATAGGGTATTTTAAGTCAGGTAAATAGATATAGATTGCCAGATAATATTACATTAATAGAAAAATTGTTAGACTACAATAGGTTCAATAATTAGGTTTAAATCCTTAGGTGGTAATAGTCCTCCCACCTCCCGGCCACCATCTCTGTCTACCACTGTCACTGTCTATTTCTCTCTCTCTCTCTCTCTCTCTCTCTCTCTCTCTCTCTCTCTCTCTCTCTCACATACACACACACACATAGACTAGTAATTATTTTCATTGAATCAAACAATAGACCATTCTTAAAAGCATTTAAATAGAAACAAAATTTATAAAAAAAAAATGATGAAACAGTAATCACTTATCTCTACTTAAAATATCAAGTCTGGTTTAGATTGATCTACAGAGTTGCACATAGTAACAGCTCACGCCGAACTCATAGGCAAAGTTTCAAATAGCTAAATTCTATTATTTCATTACTTCTGTTAACTAAATATTGTTAGATTTTAACTTCTAGCTATTTAAACATGAATATGTTTGCTTAATGTTGCACAGTTTGAGTTTAAACTTGAAATATAAACATTTATACCATGATATTTTTTTATTACAATCTTCTGGTCTGAACAATGCCATTGACTTAAAAAAAAAAGTATTTGAACGTTGGTGGTAACAATGAAACTAACAGACTTTAAAATAATTTAGTAAGGTAAAAAAAAATAATGTATTTTATAAATCATAATTTTATAGAAATAATAACAATACATATATTGATATTAAAAATAAACAATAACAGCATACATTTGAAAAAAGTTCTGTCATGATATTGACAAATCTACATGAATCTATCTCAACTCAATCCATCATTCTAGTCACTTTATGAACTTGGGAATGTTGTCTTATTGACTGGTGGTACAAGTAGTACGGAATAGATAACATTAAGATAAAGGTACATTAAACAAAAACTAACTACTTCCTCATTTCGTTTCTACACACTACTTGCAGTGATGAGTCTACATAACTGGTTCTCATCTATTAAAAAGTAAAATCGTGCAAAGCTATTTTATACACTTAAATTTCTTTTGTTTGTTCAGTACGTATGGGTTACAAAAAGAAAACAGTTTTCTGAAGTATATGGGGGTGTGAAACAAACATTTAGTTTTGCTACTGTTAGGTAACAATAAAAGAAAGCGCAAACACCTAATGATTGACATCTTAATGTTATAAATGGAGACGGATTTTTTTGAGTCCGAACCAAGTTGCATAATATCAATTAACGCTATTGACTAATACCTCTTCTGAAACATGTTTGAATGTACCCTCAACGTTTGTCATAATGTTAGGGAGGGATATTGCTTTAATTGTAATATTTTCGAAAGCATACGAGCACAATTATTTCAATATGATATCACAACTTACATTAATACACAAATAAACAAATTCTATATAGTAAACGATGTTATCAATTCTAGCACCATAATAAATTATACAAAATTTAGGCATGAGTTTATAAGATGAAATAACTGATTTATAAATAACTAAACAAATAATCGTGACCTTGACAGCATTTTAGGCAGATTTCATTAAATGTTGTTGCGTTTACTTGTCAGTTACATTTATCAAATTGAATTAAAAATATACTACAATGATTGATTATGTGTGTGATGTACCTGTATGAATGAGATAAAATCTCTTAGAACCTATAAACCACTAATGGGAAGGTTTCATAACACCCTTCTTTCATCTTCACCATAGTGAAAGGAGATATATCGAATCAGGTACCTTCAGGTCAACAGTCGAGAGCTTTACCACACGACCATCCGTCCCCTCGTAACATCTGCCATTAAAAAAAAAAGGTTACCATTTTGTTTTTATGTGCATTTCAGAATACATATTTAATCTTTAGCGTAAGTAGACTTGTAAACTTAATGCAACACATTTTTTTTTTATTTAATTTAAATTTCCAAGTTTTTTGTCTTTTGACATTTTTCCCCTTGCTAATTTGCTTTAACAAAAGTTTATTTTTATGTAATAGCTATATGAAAAAAATCTACTAGCGCAGAACCCTTTGATCCTTTGCTACCCTCATGGACATACTTCATGGGCCACCGCCATTTTATTTGGTGCTCATTTAAGTACACTGACATACATAACTCACATTGATAAAACAAAAAAAATATTTTTGCGGCGATTTTATTTGCTCATAAAATCGAACATTATTAATCTGAACTAAGCAACAATGAGACCAAGCTGGACACTAAGACTATACCAACACACATTACATGTAAATGTTAACGAGACGCTTTCATAATGTGTTAATTGTTTGTTTGCTTTGCAGTGGCGTAGTGAGTGGTGGGCAACAGCCTAGAGCGGTCACCATGCCCCGGGCATATTCACAAAGGGCCGTCAAATGGTATAATTTACATATAATATTATATTTTTTTTTTGAAATGAGGACGCTAAACTGTATTTGAAAAGGTATTTATGGCAGTGGCGTAGCAATCACGTCCGGGGCACATAACCTTTTTAGCGCCCACAACCCATTCGAAAACCACATAATATTATTTACAATTTTCGGTTTTGCGGACCATTTGGCACCCCTTTTTGAGTGGCCTTCTAGGCTGTTGTCCACCCCTCGCTACGTCACTGAGCTACGGCACTATTGTTTTGTTGCCTTGAAAACGGGCTTACTTATCCTTAGGCTAGGCTTAGTCAGAGACTTTGTAAAACTTTCAGCATTTTTTTAAGCTTAAGCACTGATAAAATGATGCATATTTTTTTTTGTATCTAAAGTAATAAATTATGTCATTTCATTCTATTATAGACAGGCTGTCTATAGTACACATAGTGATTTGTCTTAACCCCATGAATGTAAGAGGATCCGTTTATACAGCTTGGCAAATTTAGCGACCACCTGTGATCATATTATGATCACCACTCCCATTAAGCCCTTTTTAGATCTAAATCCTATAAAATATAATGGTATGATACGCCTCCACCAAGACTTGTCAAATACATTTGCTTTGAACCATCACAATAAATAACGCTAATATCACTACATCATTGAATTTACTGTGAAGAAGATGTTTATATTTTTCTAAAAATATCTTCAAAAGAAAACCCATATATATTTTATTATAAATATTGTAAAATATGTCTTATCAACATCTATTTGTCTTCTAATATGGGCAAATACAAGTATAACTGTTAAAATTCTCTTAAGCATAGGTGGTCTTTAACATCAGCCCTAACATTTATTTCAACTTTATACAAATCTGTGGGACGGATGGCCGAGTGGTGTAGATACTCGACTGTCAACCTGAGAGTCCTGGGTTCGATCCACGGTGAGGCCCATGGAATTTTTCCTGGTAAAATTTGCTGCAAAGTCGTCCCACAGTCCACCCAGCTTTAAAAGGGTACCTGACTTGCTGGGAAAGGCGGCTGGGCGTTGTGCTAACCAATACAATCCCTTTATATGCCGAGGTTATAGAAACAGGATGAATTCTACACTTCATCTGCCCCACGGTCCGTTAGGGCTAAGAAGGGAACTTTACTTTTTTTTTTTTTTATGTTTAAATCTGACACACAGGTATTATAGGTACCATTAGTTTACTGTAATGTTAAATTAGTTTTAGGCTTTTTCATAACAATTTAAAACTATTGTGACATATTCAATGTAATTATAAG